>CM061918.1:115741577-115769574 GCA_031002005.1 Vandiemenella viatica
AAACCTTCTAAGGCGTCTTTTATCAGGCACTCCCTCTCAACAAGTGTCCCATCCAGTTTTTCTTTCTCTCCTTTATTACTTGGAGTATTTTTCTCCTTTCACTAACCCTGTACAGCACTTCAACATTACTTATTTTATCCACCCAGCTAATCTTCTGCATCCTCCTCCACATCCACATCTCAAATGCTTCTAACCGCTTTTCATCCTCTCGTCTCAGTGTCCATGTCTCCGATCCATAAAGAGCCACACTCCATACAAAACATTTACAGAGTCTTTTCCTAAGTGTTTTGTCTATTTTTCCAGTTAGTATCCTCCTTTTCCTATTAAATGCTTCCTTCGCTACGGCAATGCGAGATTTTATCTCCTGATGGCACCTCAAATCTTCGGTGATCATACTCCCAAGATATTTAAACGAACTTACTTGCCTGATATCAGCTCTTCCTAACTTAATATTTATTATTTTCCTTCGTTTTCCAAACACCATACTCTTAGATTTTGCTGCATTGATTTTCATTCCTAACTCTTGGTAAGCTTCATCTAGATCTTCCAGCATTCTGTCTGTCAGAGTTCGGTTAGATTCCGAAAACTTCTGGTGAAATATATTACTTGTATTTATTCCGAAAAAAAGTATCCATGTCCTTCGTAATGATACGTAGTATTTCTTTGTCAAATTTCATCAAAATTGGTTTATGTGTTTAGTCATGAAAATGTAATAGTGTAGATTCTTCATAAGCTGTTCACGGCAAGTGGAGTTAGCCTTTCTGCGTGGTGTTATCGGCCTATCGTCCTTATGGCTCGTTCCTGAGCTCTGGTTGTTTGTACTGTGATAAACAGCCAACCGTGTGAAAAGGACGCTTTCAGATGGCAGGTCAACAGCTTACAGGTGAGCCCTGGGCAACAGCCCACGAGTCAACGACACAAAACACAGCCTCAACGCAGTCTGAAAATTTTCCATTCTCGATCAGGTGTGGTTATCGTCCTCATTGAGCCAAAAGGTTTTGCCGCCACTGTCGCGGTCTGTCTCGAACAAAAATATCTGCAGAACCCAGTACGATGCAAATCGAGGGTGTTGTCCAGTATGTCCCTTGTCCATTGATCGGATAATGTCACTAAAAATAGTGTTTACTAATGTAATTGCAACCAAATCCTTGCACCGAGCTACATGGGTAAGCAGTAACGCTCTGGTCTCACATTCGGGAGACCGTGGCTCGAATCCATGTCCAGATTTCGGTTTTCCATGGTTTCACTAAATCACTACAGGTGAATGCCTGGTTGGTTCCTTCAAAAGGACCGAATTTCTTCTTGCAGCTTGCACCCAATCCTTTTCCGCATCTAACGACCTCGACGTTGATAAAATTTAGCTCCAAGCAAAAATTAAAAAAAAAAAAACACACAAAAAACACTAGCCTTTCTGTCTTCTTCAACAGCTTAGCCACTAGCTGAATCTCCTAGTTTCTAGTTTCACTTTTGAATGTAGTTCGGTTCGCTGAACATGAATGTTCTCAAAACTCATATCCAGCGTAGTGATAAGATTATTCGAAGCTGCCATCATGAGGCAGTAGGCTTTCGAAAACCGCGAAAAACTAAAATTTTGGTTGTTCTGTCGACGGCGTCTTTGGTTTTCTGGATGGCTCCCCTTCATCTTCTTAAACACAGACGTTTCGTACATCATTTTGTGATCTTCACTAGAATTTTAATGGCAACATGGTGATTCTTGGACAAGACATTGGAAACAAAGTTCAGATTCATGGAATTTAACGTTTTTGAGGTAGACCATGTAACAAAAATGATAAAATTGTGAAACCGAGTGTGGTGGGTGAACGGTAAAGCTCTGACCTTGCATTCAGAAGGACGCGGGTGCAATACCCGTCCTATCGTACACATTTGTGTTTTCGATGTTTTCTCCGAATCATTCAAGGCGAATGACAGGATGGTTCCCTCAAAAAGCCATGGCCAAAATACTTTCCCCACCTTGGCCCCCGTCCTTTCCGGCTTCTAGTGGCTTCGATGTCTACAAGGCGTAATGCGAAAAAAAAAAAAAAGATTTCGTACAAGAAATATCGGTGTATACATTTAAACTAACTTTAAATACTTCTGTATAGGCTATGTTCCTAATAGTGTGTTGATGTTATTCCGTAAAATCAAAATGGCTGTGTAGGTGAAAGACTAAACGACAAACAAATTAAATTAAAAAAAAATGTTAGTGCATTACATGTAAAATTGGCAGTCTGCAACATATTCAGTTTACGAGCTGGAGGCAAGTGCGAAACAAATGTAAATATACAACCCAACTCCATTTATCTTTTCTTGGCCAAAAGATGTCTTTTGGATGTCAAGACTGAGGATGGCAACGAAATGAGGGCCGAAACGTTAGTTATCAACATAAGTGGTCTGGTGGCTCGGTGGTTAAGGCTTCTGGCTTGAGATCTGAAAGGTCCCTGGTTCGAATCCCTGTCTCGGCGTGGATCTCCAAAGATCCTTATGCCAACCTTCACCTCTGGCACAGCTTACTTTAGGTCTTCTATACCCCGTAGGATTACCAGGTTAGGTTAAGTCAGGCTACGACAGAGGCGGAATGCATAGCAAATAGAAATCCTGTCACTAGTTTGTACCGAGCGGGGCGGTGTAACGGTTAGCGTTCTCGCCTCGCATTCGGGAGGACGGCGGTTCGAATCCCCGTCCGGGCATCCAGATTTGGGTTTTCCATGGTTTCCCGAAATCAATCCAGGCAAATGCCGGGATGCTTCCTTCAAAAGGCCATGGCCGAATTCCTTCCCATTCCTTGTCCCCATCCTTGCCCCCCATCCTTTCCCGTCTCTAAAGACCTCGATGTTAAAAAAAGACGTAAAGCAGTTACAAAAAAAAAAAAAAAAAAAAAAAAAAAAAAAAAAAAAAAAAAAAACTAGTTTGTTACGACTACGCCTGCCCTTACGTTTTTATAGTTACCAACATGCCGACGCAACGCCACCCGGCAAGCCGATGTTGAATTTGGATTGCCGTACCGGAATCGATCCGCGATCCTCCGGGCTGATGAGAGGAGTGTTGGTCGGGTGGGGGCGCTATTTGCCGTTCCCAGACACCTGGCCGCAGTTATTTTTATAGCGCGTCCATAAAGCGAGGCCTTTAACGACTTCTCGCGGGCAAACACTGCGTGGGACAGGCACTGTCCAAATCCTCCACACCGCTGTTTGAACGATAACAAGCGGGAAAAACGATCAAGAGGCGCGGCGCCAAGCCAAATGTGAACTGCAGAACAGGCTGGTTGTCACCTGCCAACAGTATGATGTCCAAACTCATCACTGAAGCGGACCGATTTGGTCTCGCATCGCCGCCATTTTTAAGACTCCTTCTCCAAAGTGAAATGGACCTTCGTTGTCGCCTGCCATAGACCTCCATACTTCAAGTCTGTACAAGTCACGTTCTGCGGTTGGCCAAAATGCAATGTGACATTTAAAATTGTATTTATCTATCAATATAAAAATGGATGTTGGTATATGCGAGATCAATAGACTTCGAAACCGTTTGACCGATCACCATGAAAGTTGTCACATATGTATACATTTTCATGGAGAAGGTTTCAGAACAAAAAATCCAGACACCACCACCTTTACCCCTTTACGTCATTAATTTTTATACAAAACCCACAGTTTTTATCCGATTTCGATGGAACTTTGCACATGTATACTTTACAACAAACAGAAAAATACTGTCTACGTTTGATTTAAAAAAACTCCCCCCTCTCCCCCATCATCCCATAAAAAAAGGTACATGAGCAAAGTTTCGGGTTTTTTTTTTTTTTTTTTTTTTTTTTTTTTTTTTTTTTTTTTTTTTTTTTTTTTACAAATACCTCGAAGACAGAGGGGAAATCGGCCAAAATTGATGGTGATGGAGAATACGAGTATTTACGACAATTCGATCAAACGAGTTAAAACATCAGACCTTTCATATTCAGCCCTTGTGAAACGCCGGGTTTTCTGCTTGTATATATTGATTACTGGAAACGAGCATGGTGGGTGAACGGTTAACGTTCTGGCGTCGCATTCGGGAGGGTGCCGGTTCGATTTCCCGTGCGGGCATCCAGATTTGGATTTTCCATGGTTTACCCAAATCACTTCAGGCGAATGCCGGGATGACGCCTTCAAAAGGTCATGTCCGAATTCCTTCCCGTTCCTTGCCCCCAGTCCTTTCCCACCTCTAATGACTTCGGCAAGGCGTAAAAAAAAAAAAAAGCGTGAATGTATGTTGGTATATATTTGTTTGAAATTAAAATTAATAGAAGTCGACACAGTTTGACCGATCATCATGGAATATAACACATTATTTTATACTCTCCACTTTATAGTAATTCGCCACAAAAACAAATAGTTCCTTTGAAAGTTATCATTATCAATTCGCATTTAGCATGGAGTAAGGAATTTCCTTCCTCCATGGCATTTAGCTAAGACCAAAGAGTCTCCTACTTCGTAGTCGATACTGCCGCGTTTACTCTTTACTGCTTAGGTAAATCGCATACACTGCTTTTCAGAGACGAAAGCAAGAACGATATTACACTGTGAGGTACGTGGTCTCACTGACCATGGAATTTAATGTTAAGAGCATGTTTAGTTAATAAATCGTTGTAAATATATGGGCTAACTTTAAGATTTGAGTGTTAAAGGTCATGGAAAATCAAGCATCAAGAAAAAGAGGATCTTTGGTCAGCATTTTATTATTAAAAAAGTTGGCCAGAGGCTAAAAACGGTCGAAGTCTGACTTGATTATCTTAAAATTAAAGTTAATATTTAAAAAGTATGAGCCCGAGGGCAATAAAAAAGAATAATAACATTATGAAATTATAATTAAGTATTCAAACAGTCATACGTACATAAAGAGATATATAAAAGATAAGTAACTGTTAAATTCTAGGTTTACAATAAACTGTTTGATTTGGCATTTGTAGAAATTATTGAACTTTATTCATGAAGTAATTTTTACAGCTGTGGCAATAGATTCTGAATCGAATATACCGCTGGATAGTAAGTGACCAATCGAATCAATTTGATACTGGAAAATAGAAACTAAATGTAGCTATTTTATAATACTTTAACTGTGAGGGACAAACCGAGCATGGTGGTGTAACGGTTAGCGTTCTGGCCTCGCATTCGGGAGGATGGCGGTTCGAATCCCCGTCCCGGCATCCAGATTTGGGTTTTCCATGGTTTCCCAAATCACTCCAGGCAAATGCCGGGATGCTTCATTCAAAAGACCATGGCCAAATTCCTTCCCATTCCTTGCCCCCCATCCTTTCCCGTCTCTAAAGTCCTCGCTGTTAGAGAGACGTTAAGCAGATAAAAAAAAAAAAAATGTGAGGGACAAGGTCACAATTACGAATATAAATATACAGGGGTGCGACAGAAATCTTTACAATTTGGCTCCGCGTTACGGTCAAACATTACAACATATTCAATGGTGTGATAAGTTTAGAAGCGCGAAAATGGATGCACTTTATAGATTAATAGTCCCGGAGCAGGAAATATAAATCAAAATTTTTCTAAGATCGAAGTTTCTTTCGGCGTTAAGAATTTATGAAATGCTCTCGAGTAACTAGCCTAAGACTTCACTAGAAGATGGCGACAGTGATGTAATCGCCGAAATATCGTGTGATAACACTTCGCTTACCCGACAGCATTTCATAAATTAAAATTTTTTGTCGTATCTATAATGCCCATAACGCAATCTGTTATTACGGTGAAAAAACTGACACCGAATGTGATTGAAGCAACAATACGTAAGGGAAAATGTAACGGAGAAGATGTGCTGATTCTGCGCATTCCATTGTTTCACAATGATTTGCCCGTCACATTTAAACTCCTACAGTTTCCTGTGCATCTTGCTTTCTCGATGATAATTAACAAAAATTTCAGGGCAGTCACTGTGCTTTGCCTGATTAAATTTAGAAAATCCATGTTTATCGCATAGTCAACTACAGTATATATTGCTTATTGCAGAGTAGCACTACAAAAACTTTATACATCTGTATTACCAAATCAGAAAACCAAAAATATCGTTTATCCACTGCGCTAAATGTTAGAATTAGTTTAAATTATTTAAATTTGGTTCAGTTGTATAGCGATTGGATTAGCAAAAATATTGTTCATTCACGTGAATTATTAATAAAAAATGTATATAGTTTACCATCCATTTATACCAGAAAAATAATGGAATCTCGTCAGTTTGAGCCATCTTTAATTTTTCCACATTTTTCTACAACCAATTATAGATTACATTCAAATCATCCATTTTTAAACACACAGAGCTAAAAAAACATATACAGGTAGGACAACGTGAGCCAGGTTTTGATTGTTGCGATATAAACATTAAAATTAACATGTTAGTGAAGGGAATTAATATAGAAAATATGCTCTCAACATCTGAATCGATTTAAATACTTAAAACGCTTCTTAAACTCGCAGGAGAATTGCATCAATACAAATTATTAGTGAACAAACCATATATTAAGTGTGAATTATTTTAAATGGCTTGGACAGTCCAGAATTAGTACATTCATAATTACTATAGACGTAATGTGTAATTTTTTCCCATGATATCTGAATTAACAACAGAACTTGCAGGTGATTCTGATTCTAGGATGTGGAGTTATGTTGTGGCTTCTACAGCATATAGAGTCAATAAGGCATTTCTTATAGCGGCTGGATTGAAATACATTCACATACCCACGAAAATAGGAATTTGTCTGGTCTTTGATTATTTCACTGAACAATGGCTGAAGAATGAATACAATACCTTGAAGAGTGAAGCAGAAGACTTTGCTTATACACTGAAAACCGAAATAATTATGAACACCTGCCTTATAGCGTGTTTGTTCATCTCTGGAACGCAATACAGCAGTGATGGATTCAACAAGCCCTTGGTAGGTTTCCGGAGGTATCTGGCACCAGATTTATAACGCACATGGCACGCTATACTCTTAAATTACGGGCCGGTGGGTTGTGGGCGCGGCAGCTGGGAACGAGCATCTCGGAAAGGGCGAGGCTGGTCAGCTGTTCGCGTGATACTGTAGTGAGCATCTATGGAAAGTAGTTGAAGGACGGTGAAACCACGAGTAGGCGACAAGGTGGTGGACTTCCACGCCTCATTACAGAATGTGGACGTCGGAGGCTTGCCCGCTCTGTAAAGCAGGATAGGGGGCGATGTGTGGCAGATCTCACGGCAGATTACAATGCTGGTGCAGGCACAAGTGTTTTGGAGAACACGAATCCAAAGGTGAATCAGCACGCTATATAGCAATGTTTTGGCTCATCACTGAATGTACATGAGGACGGAACTGAATCTATCTGCGATATAGAGGAAAAAGACCTGTTTATAATTAGATGAACATTTGGCCGGCCTCGGTAGCGTAGGGGCTAGAGTGCTAGCTCCGCGTGCCGAAGGCCGCCAGTTCGAATCCGGCCGCGGGCATGGATGTTTAAGTGTTGTGTGTCTGTGTGAATGTCCTGTCCGTCCTATGGCGTCCATACATTGGAAAAATACAATATATATACTTGATGACTATTAGTACACTGAAAGCTACAAAAAGTAAATTGAGCTGGCTGTATGGCCTTCGTTGCCAAATGACATTAAAGTAAAAAAATAAAATGATCATTTGGAAAGAACAGTGAAAAGTATAAAAGGTACGGTGAGGTTAGGTGTTGTTTGAAGGTCATATGTATGTTAAAGAGGTTAAGAGAAGTCTGAATTACCAGCGCTTACAACCGATGATTATAGATGGTGACACATGACACTTTTTAACTATGACTGCGAATAATCATCATCAGTTTGTAACGGACATACATCCCGTTAAGGTATAAATTGTTAGAAAATGAGATAAAAAATATCTATGTTTTGTACGTATATAATAGAAAGTGAATGTTGAAAGATGTTGATAAGAACTTTATGTTAAGGTTAATTGGCAGCAAGGAGATATGTACGGACTAGTCATGGAGATTATATATAGAGGTGTAGATTGGATGAAATGACTATGGTGGACTAGATAAAAGAAGAATGTAGAGCGTGAAAATGTATGGATGGAAGGAAAATAATCGATTAGATCTGGCAGATTTATACGACTGACGGCCAGAGAAAATATTGATGTCTTTGAAGTTGTGAAATGTTAAATAGTAATACTGTGTATTATCGTGTAAAGTGAGTTGTAATACAAAAGCAATTCTAAAAAGATTTTATAGTGTTATTGATTATTTGAAAAAGGAGATATTAAGCTATAATTTCAGGTAATAGTATAAGAGTTAATTAGATTTATAACCGGAAAGGTTATCGTGAAAATACATCTTGGAATAAAAAAAATGTTAAGCACATGTTTCCTCACTGGCAGAAGGTGTGAAGGATCATCACTTCAAGGTAAAGATAATGTTGTAGAATTATTTGTAGAATTTTCGTTAACTGACCAAAAAGTAGGGTTTGCATATTGTTTAATTAATGAAAGAAAGAAAGAAAGTTTCTACGGAAAATCTTGGGACTAAAATAGTAACAGGAAGCAATTTAATTTCCGTTTAAGATCGACCCAAAAATTATACAACAAGTTTGAAAAGGTATCAGACACAATTAAGAAAAGGAGATTAGCTTTCTATGGACACATCAGGAGAATGGAACCAGAAATAATGGCGAAGAAAATACCCAACTTTCAAGAAAACAGGAAGACTCAAGTTCTATGGGTAAACGAAGACCATCTGGATCTGAAAAGATGTGGGATCAGCATGGCAGACATCCAAGACAGGGAATTATTCAGAGGAAAAATTGCGGAGGTAAAGGATCTGACTGAAGAAAATCCAATCAGAAAAAGGAGGGAATTTTGAGAGGAAGAATCAGAGGATGAAAGAGTACTGGCGACGGAGGAAGAAAACTCAGAAGAGGAAATGAAGTTGCGTAGTCGTTGTCCATAGATGGCTGAAACGAAGAAGAAAAAAAAAGAAAGAAAGAAAGGTAAAAAGCTCCAGTATAAATAAATGACACACATAAGCCAGTGGGTAGGTTATAAGTTCTTTAGCTTGTTTATGATAGCAGTAACCTCATTGGATTTCTCATTGCATATGTGACGTCCTTGGTTATGCTTTCACTGCAAATTAGAAGCTTAATCCGAGCGTGGTGGCTGTGCTCGTATCGGGAGGACGCGGGTTCGAATCCCCGTCCGGCAATCCAGATTTGGGTTTATCATGGTTTCCCAAATCAATGCAGGCAAAACCCGGGATGGTTCCTTCAAAAGGCCATTGCTGAATTCCTTGCCCCTCTCTAATGACCTCGACGTCGACGAGGTGAAAGTCATAAGCAAAAAGAGAAAGAGAGTTAAAATGGTCGTTGCTAGTAATTTCCGTAGAAGACCTGACTTCATCTCCTATCATCAGTGTTTCGACTGGTTTGATGCAATCCTCCATCCCTTCCTATCTTGTGCTAACCTCTTCATCTCTACGTATCCCTTACAGCCCACGTCCTCAATTATCTGCTTCATATATTCTAATCTCTGTCTTCCTCTACAGTTCTTACCTTCGACTGTTCCCTCCACTAACAAATTAACCAATCCAGCATGTCTCAAAATATGACCTAACAACCTGTCTCTTCTTTCTGTAAGCTTCTTCCACAAACTTCTTTCCCTACCCATTATTTCCAAAACTCGTTCATTTCGTATTTTGTCTGTCCGTTTAATTTTCAGCATTCTTCTGTAGCACCACATTTCAAATGTCTCAATTTTCTTTCTTTATGGTATTCCTTGGTATATAAATAAAGAAATACTGAATCAAGCTGATTTTAAAAACACCTAAGCTACGTTTTGTTGACCATTTAGTTAGTACAAAACCTGGTTAAATGTTATTGGAATAAATTACTTTAATGTCTAACTAAATATCAGAAATTTACTATTTTCAAGGCCGGACGAAATTCGCAACATATTTCCGGAGCGTTCATTATTTTCAGGGCCCTTTAGAGGGTGTTAAACTATTTGTTTCATTTTATTATCTTTGCTTCTGTTTAGGGGGCATCCATAAATTGCGTGAGGTGAAAGGGGGGGGGGGGGTCCGGCGAAATCTCACCAGATCTCACCTAGGGGGAAATCTACGGAAATCTCACGTGAGATTTTGCGAAAAATTTGGGGACAGTAGAGGAAAAAAAAAAATAAAAAAAGGCCTACAATTTGCGGTAAAGTCGATTTTAGGAGAGTATTTCGTCAAAAAAGTTAGGGTGTGACCTAAAAAAAAAAAGTTAACAAAAGTTTCCACGGCGATTTCTAGGGGGGGGGGGTTCTGACGGACCAGATTTCACCAGAGGGGAGAGGGGGGTGCGGCCAGATCTCACGAAATCTCACCAGGGGGGAGGGGGGGGTCCAGAAATCCGGAAAAACACCTCACGTAATTTGTGGATGCCCCCTTACCGCCTCGTTGACGTGGAGGCAAATAGAGAAGACCGGAGCAACCAAAGGAAGGAATTAAGCCATGGTATTTCGAAGGAACCATCACGGCATCCGTATGTAGTAACTGGGGGAAACCATAGAAAATAAAAAATCTGGATTGCTGGTCAGGTATTCGAACACGCGTCCTCCCGGATGCGAGGCCAGATCGTCCCTCGCCCACCACGATCGACTGCACTTTTTCAGGCGACACCGATCTAAAGGTCGTAGGTTGTAAATGGTATATCGAGATAAAGCGAGTAGTGGATTGCATCAGACCAGTAGGAACAATGAGGGCAACATACCGGAGACACTGTTTTCAGTGACATCGTTGGTGAGATGTGGCCATGACCGGCTATGCCTGTAACTTCAGCATCTGGTAAGAAGTAATGTGTCTGTAGGCCGTCGCTGCCGAGGCGAGTGGCTCGTAAATGAGATTCTCGTGGGCGTTGTGCGTGCGGCGAAACAGGTCCAGTGCGTGGCCCACGCAGTGACGGTTGCGACTCGAGAGAACAGAGAAAGTGGGTGCAGGTAGCGAGGGAGTGGCGCGCCGCGCCAGCGCTCCAAGCGGCCGGCCGCGCAACTACACGCCGAGCCGACGGGAGGGTAGCGGACGACAAGGTTAGACCTGGATGTAGTCTTCTCGGGAGACTAGCCGAGTAAGTAAGATGTTTCCACAAGATATTTCGGCGATCTCAGACTCCGTCGCCATCTTCACCAGAAGATGGCGACGGAGTCTGAGATCGCCGAAATATCGTGTGGAAACATCTTACTTACTCGGCTAGTCTCCCGAGAAGACTACATCCATTCTCAACGCCGAGAAAGACTTCGTTCCTATATAAGGTTACACTTCATAAAAAAACTGACTTTTTTTAGTTCAGCGCATGAATTGCTTTTGTTTCGTCGATATATCGCTTCGATCAATTAATTCTGCTTTGAAATACAAATTTGCATGTTAAAGTAGCAATTGATTCATTCTTCATTATGATCTTTGACAATATTATTATTGGTTTCTTCTAACTTCCTCATCCGCCAAAGAAAATCAACTGCTTAAAGTCTCTTAACAGCGAGGTCTTTTAGAGACGGGAAAGGATGGGGGGCAAGGAATGGGAGGCAATTCGGCCGTGGCCTTTCGAAGGAAGGATCCCGGAATTTGCCTGGAGTGATTTGGGAAACCATAGGAAGAAAATCAATGCTCTTGGTCCAATTACTAAACTTGGTAGGTTGGCGTTGATTTACTAAAACATATGGAAATATATATTAAATGATTTGCTGAGGAGTGAAGCTTCAATGTTTCAACGAAAATAAAACAGTAATTTAACTACAGTTTAATTAAAAACAACAACCAGTATCTAATTTTAAATTTCTGTGTTATCCATGTTTTTAGTGACGCAAGGCGTCAACAAAAAGCATTTTTTAATTTAGTGATTCTGAGGAAACGTAAATATTATCCCACAGTTCCGCAATCTTCCAACAGAATTGTACGTCTACGTGCAAATTACCAGAAACTAAATACACACGGCTTTAAAAAAAAAAATTATGGTTAAGGACTGATTTATATTTTCTGCTCAGGAAGTATTAGATTATCGAGTACATTCATTTTCGCACGATTTAATTGAACACACCATTGAATACGTCACAACGTTCTTGCTTTGATCACTGAAAAGCAGTGTTTACGCAAGAAGCAAAGAGTAAACGCGGCAGTACCGTCTACGAAGTAGTAAACTCTTTGGTCTTGGCGAAATACGAATTGATAATGAAATTTTCCTGAAGAAATATATGTTTTTGCGGTATTAAAACTATCTTATGTTACTACCTAGACTATATACTAACTCCATACCAAATTTTATTTTAATGTGTTAAGTACTTAAGGTGTGATTGAGGCAGATAGTCCAAACATTCATCCATCCAAACTTTTTCATATATAACATGATTAAAATTTCAAGTTGTACATGTCCATATTTCCGTGTTGTACTTGCCTGTTGTTCTCGGCTTGTTACTCGCCCTTAAGTTGTCCCCCTCCAGACTATTACGTGTTTCCGCTCCGTTGGATGTCGTTTGGAGGGTTAAAACCCACATGGCGGTCTATAACCTCACCACACAACTCCAGCCCCGTCGCCTTGTTTTAAAGCAAGCACGCCGCGATAACATAAAGCCATATCTCAACACTACCTATAGTTAACTAATACTATCTCAGGTTTTTAAGTTTCAATCTGATGTAACTTATGCCAGAAATACTGAAATCGGAGGGAGCACAATCACCACTCTAGTAGGAGTGTCACGAATCAAAATTTAAAATTTAGGGGGAATTTGCTAAAAAAGTATCTGTTTTTCGAAGAAACACAAAGCCAATAAACTATTACCTCCAGTGACAAATAATATATCTTATTCAGTTTTTCTCTTCGTATTCCCAATTGGATACTTAACATTACAAAGGTGTTAAGTGCCAAGTTTGTAATGTAAACAATGAATAAAAAAAAGGAAAACAATCTGCACTCAGAGATTATGCAATACAATCATCTTGTGTGTACAGCTCTTTAAACACTTCTATATACTTAGCCTCTTCATGTGATGTTCTCTTTGGTATTCTGCACCGATCTACTGAATCTCAGTTTTGGAAATTCTGGCACGTTTGTAATGTTAAGTATCAAAATTTCTGTGGCAAATTTAAAAAAAAAAAAAAAAAAAAAAAGGAATCTGGGGCTCCGCCACATGTAGTCAGTTTTCTGAGTTCTAATTTAAATATTCCCAAGTGAAAAATATTCTGAAATTTGATCATCTAAACTGATGAAACTGAATATTTTTCTGTATCAAAATCTAGCGTTGTGAATGAGTGGTAACGCTCCGGCCTCGCAGTCGGGAGGACGAAGGTTCGAATCCCCGTCCGGGTATCCAGTATTCGGTTTTCCATGGTTTCCCGGAATCACTCCAGGCGATTGCTGTGATGATTTCTTCAAAAATCTATGGGTCAGTTCCTTTTATTGCTCCCAGTCCTTTGCCCGCCTCTAAAAACTTCGACGCCGATGAAGCAAATAGTCATAAGGAATGAAAACCTGTATCAAACAACGAAATTTTACACTACCATCCTCAACCTTGTGGTTCTATTTTACCTCCCAATATCATTTTCGGCAGATAAAGAAAAATTATTTCCGTATAACAATTTAATCTATTAAAACATGCACCAGAATTATTGAGTTTGGACAAGGCAGAATGACATGCGTAGAATGCAAAAGTTAACTTAGTCTGAAACCTGAATGTAGGTTGAACCTCCCTAAGCAGGCATAGTAAGCCGTTGTGTCAGAGGTAGGACGGCCAGTTCCTTTCCTCTGGGACCTACAGTTTAACGTGGAATCCGAACCACGGAGCGGCCTGGCATAGCTCATATGATTAAACACAATTAAAAATTTCTGCGGGAGTTGAACCCTAGAAATTTTGAAAGCAAGCGTCTTAACAAATGTGCCTCCAGATCGTATCGTGTATTAATTTCTGGGTACATTTCCCTTACTCTGGACATTACGGGTAGTCTACGTTGAAGTCATTAAACCAAGGAGAAGATTGTATATGAAAACAGAATACCCAGAGAATAATTACTCTTAGGAAACAATCGGTTGTTATAGAGACCAGAGAAAAATAACAGAGAGTTTTTCTGGCGGGCGACTAGACAAGGTTAGTTCGCATTTTGGCGATGTGTTGAAATAAAATTTACTGTAGGCTAAGGACCTGAGTAATTCTTCGGTTTGTTCGTAAATAAAATAAGGCGAAATAAACGTCAAGTGAAAAATAAGAAAGACTATTATTGTTATTATTATTCGCCACAAGAACTTAAAAAATTATTCGGTACTCCTGGCGATATATTAATCCATATTACTTATAAAACAAAACGGAGTAAATTAAATAAAAAATCGGCGACTTAATAAACAATAATATATAACATGGCGACCGTGACAGGACAGAAAAGTGTCTCATATTTTCTTTTTAGACCATTGTTACTTAGAAAAATTATATATACACTATAACAGTAACAAAGCGAAGAGTACAAAGGTGCTCAGTGAAAAAGTTTACCATAATATTTTTTATAAATATATGGCAAACTTGGGAGGGGCTTTAGTATAACAGACTATCCAGAGAATAATTACTCTTAGGAAAAAGTCGGTTGTTATAGAGGTCAGAGTAAAATAACAAGGGAATGTTTCTGGAGAGCGACTACAGAAGGTTAGTTAGCATTTTCGCGATGTGTTGAAATAAAAGTTACTGTCAGCTAAGGGCCTGAGTAATTCTTCTGTTTGTTTGTAAATGAGATAAGGCGAAATAAGCGTCAAGTGAAAAATAAGAAAGACTATTATTGTTATTATTAGCCACAAGAACTTAAAAAATTATTCGGTACTCCTGGCGATATATTAATCCATATTACTTATAAATCGAAAAGGAGTTAATGAAATATAACATCGGCGACTTATTAAACAATAATATACAACAACTGGTGACAGGAAACGGGAAGTAATCTAGCCGTGGGGTTTTCAAGGAAACATGCCAGCACTTGCTTGTAATGAGTTCAGGAAACAGTGGAAAACCCGAAATCTGGATTGCTGGAAGATCCTACTGCATAGATACTGGGAATAGGTTTGGGATTTAAAGCATATGCTCAGTACACAGTCTGATGATTAGGGACCGTGCATCATCACCCGCTGGTCAAGTTCCGAAAACTGAACATTTCTTCCATCTCCGACATTGGAAGTGCTTGGGTCGAGCTCGAAGCGAAGTTATTACGACGCGCGGGTCTGGAAAAAATGTTACAAGGCGTCATGGCAGAAATACTTCTCTTCTTGGAAATCTAAGTTGGCGAGCCATCAAAGCAGACGACATCACAGCTGTGGCGGACCACATCAAACTGTCAAACCTCCCATAAACTTCCTTCGTCGAGGAACTGTTCACATCTGCGCTGGTTCGCAGCCCGCGTCTGTCTTCAGAACTTAAGCGGTAGGCGGAAACTTGAACTCCGCCCAATAACAGCGGTCCAATATCGACTCGAAAAATCCAGACGAGTAAATTCAAAACTTGGTTATTTCTCTTCACACCAGGTGTAAATTTGTGTATATGAATGAAATCAACGATAATAAAAGGCAAGCTTGGTCAACGTGACTGTCATGCTGTGACGTCACGTGCTAGGCCTTCGTTGACGGGTTATGACCATTGAGGAAAGAAATATATGGAGAGGAAATACCGCTTATTCTGTGACGCCGCCTCTAAACTCTCGGCTGATACTGCGCATGCGCGATGGCGGCGGCGGCCATATTACGTATCCATACAATTGCTATTTGGAGACAGTATATGCCGAAAACTATACAAGATATCGAAAATTTTTATTCATTATTTTTTATTTGTCTCGTCTTTTTAAATAAGAATCCATAATCAAATTTGACTTTGACCAATTTTTCCTTCTGAATTTCAACCAAAAACATCTCACATTTGAGACAGAATATCTCGAAAACTAAGCTGGATATCAAAAAATTGTATTCATTTTTTAATTTGTCTCATCGAGTTACATAATAATCCATCACCAGGTTGCGGCGTCACGTTTATCCTAGAGTTCCCTTGAGGTTTTTGTACATATTCCCCGTGTCTGTGTGGATAGGTAATATGGCGGCCACGCCTCCCCACTCCTCCTCCGCCCTGCTTCACTTCAATGCGTGGTGAAGGTCCCTTGCGTCGTCTCCATATATTTCTTTCCTCCATGGTTATGACCGGCCAGAGATGTTATTACTCTCTGACCAAAGATGTTGCTATTACAGAAGCTGAGAATTTCTGTTGGAAATTTTAATTGTTATTTAATGGCTCCATATGTTTAATACTGCAAACTGTTCACAAAGAAAAGAATATATTTGGTTTTAATTAACATATTAATTATTAGTTGCTTTTCATATATTTATATTCGATCGACGTAGAAAGAAATACGTACAGCATTACTACAATATCAAGGCTATGAGTGTTATTTAGTAGCAAGTCTGTTTAGTTAAACTGCTGCGAACCAATGAATTGCCAGAACACTGAAAGAAAATTAAGAATTAAATCCACTTATTAATTTTTTTTGATTATTTATATTATTTCGATATAGATCTCATCGTTTAATTCTGGTCCGAGGATTTCGCTGTTATACGAGTTAAAGTCCGTTCAGTTAACAGTATCCATACCTCAACAAGCAAAGATGAAAATTGCCACTTGCCTACACGGACACAGCGTTCAGCTGGGAGAAGTAGGTACGGAGGGTGTGGTCAGGTGAGTAGAGGGAGCAGGGTAAGGCGGCATCCATAAATTACGTGAGGTGTTTTTCCGGATTTCCGGACCCCCCCCCCCCCCCCTGGTGAGACTTCGTGAGATCTGGTCCGATCCCCCCCCCCCTCTCTGGTGAGATCTGGTCCTTGAGACCCACCGCTAGAAACCGCCCTCGGAATTTTCTGATACCTTTTTTTTAGGTCACACCCTTCCAAAGCCGGTGACACCCCCACCCCCCCAAAATCGACTTTCCCGTCATTTGTAGACTCTTTTTTTTCAAAACCTCACGTGGGATTTCAGTTGCCCCCCCACCTCTCCCATCCCCCTAGGTGAGATTTCGCCGGACCCCCCCCCCCCCAATTAACTTCACGTAATTTATGGACGCCCCCCTAACATGGATTTTAGTCACCAGTTCCGTAAGTAAAAAATATGACGTCAAGTTTGTATAGGAACGTAGTGAATGTATTAATGCACTTACAATAGAAGATTTCATTTTCGAACAGCTTTGATTAGATTGAAATGTAGCCTGGACCAGAATTACACTGGAATTCGTTGTTACTACAGAGGTCATGAGTATTTAATTTTTTTAAAAATTATTTAAGTTGGTTTCAAGAGCGCCATGTTATTGAAGTCATTACTTCATGGGGGTGAAAGTAGTTTCTCATTTGTCCCAAAAGTGCGGCCTGTACCATGATTACTATTACGCGTTATACAATAGGAAGTTGAGTATTTCCAACTGTATGGCTACATAAAATAGAACACAACAAAATCAGTGTTATGGATGTTATTTAATAACAATTCTAACTAGTTAAGCAAATACAACTGCCAAAATATTGCACTTAACATATCACTTTTTGACAAGCCTAGAGGCTAGTTCTTAATAACGTGTTATGTGTTTTTGACAAAAGTTTAGTAAATCGACTGTGAACTACGCTCTTTCTCAAAGCGGCACATAGTCTGTCAAGTTGGTTGACTACGCCCCAGGCGTTACAGTCGTCAGCTCCGCAGGCGACTGAAGTGGAAAACGAAATCGCGGTGTCAGCTTCCAAAGTTACATATCTTTAATACAGGGAGCAACGCGAAGATGTCCGCACCCTTGCATAAAGTAGCCATTAAATATCCACATTCTCTATAGTTCTTGGCGAATGCGTCACTTAACTCCTCGCGGAACAACGTTTGTTGGCCTTTCTGTTAGACCAGTTTTCCTTCGTACACAACAAATGGTTAAGCTTTCCTTGCAATGACCGTGTAGGACGGTTGATCTTTCTCTCTCTCATGGTTTTTATTTTTATTTTGTTTGCTTATGTCTTTACGCCTCGTCGACGTCATTAGAGGCGGGAAAGGACGAGGAGCAAGGAACGGAAACGAATTCGGTCATGGCCTTATGAAGGAAGTATCTCGGCATTCGCCTGGAGTGATTTGGGGAAACCATGGAAACCCCAAATCTGGATGCCCAGACGGGGATTCGAACACACGTCCTCCCGAATGCGAGGCCAGGGCGTTACCGCATACCCACCTCTCTACTTCCTGGAAACTACGCGTTTGTGTGATTTTCCTGATTTCATTCCGGCCCAATAGATTTGGTGATCCTTATTCTTTCAAATCCTTCCCTATCTGTTTGTACCAACTTGATCAGGTGGTCTAATTCCTTAAGAATGAATGAATTTTTTGAGTTAGTCTGCTCGAGTCCTTTCTTTTCAGGTGTCCTGTGAATTTTATGACTCGCATGCGCATTGAAACTGTAATTTTTTTTTACATATATATATTTCTGCATTAGGATTTGTGTAATACACTCCAGGTTCCGTACGCGGTCCTAGAATTTTTCTCTTTATTTTACGTTCCTTCCCTTCTAGTAGTCCTTTTGGTGTTTTGTGTTTTGAGACTGAGTGTTTGAGAGCTTCGGGTTTGATTGTTGTTGTATGAGGTCCGGTTTTTTAGTTCCGAGAGAGATTTTCCTGCTGTAAGTATTTTTTTCTATCTGAAACGCATTTTCCATTTTCTGAAGTCTCGATTCAATAGGTTTCTTTTCGTTACAATTTTCTATCATCCATCCATCTTTTAACACTCGATAGATCTTATTGTTGCCGCTCTTGAGTTCAGCTGGAGGATAGGAAGAGTAATATATTCACCAATACATGCACATATACTCTTGTCTCCTGTTTACAAACTCTCGTTATCCGCTTCAGATCATTCTCATAGACAAACGGTCATTGTTTGTCCAATATAAAGTTTTTGGAGCTTAAATGCTGCAAATAAATCTTATGAAAGCAGTCTTAATGGCATGAATTCTAACATCGGTCTCCTTTCGCAATGATAGAATTACAAGTTACTCAGTCCTCTTATTAAAACAAAAACAACTATACACTGAACCTTTATCACCAACCACAGGTATCCCTTTTTCTTTTCTACAACATATTCTAATTGCAACTAATACCTTTAACCAAGTAACCTTTTTATTTGTTAACTATTAAAAACAAGTAAAATGCATGGACTGTCCCGCATCTCCACCTCGTTAACCATACATTTTACAAATAAAAAATACACTTATCACACACAGAACATAGTTACTCGTTTCACAGACAGATGGCAATACTTCACTTCTTCCATTAGTACGTAGTACGACCTGGCAATGTGTATAAAATACAAGCGCATGCGACCGTAAAACCGTAATTCGAAATTTAACAATGTCAACGATGAATAAAATTCTTCACAGGCAGCCGACTCCAAAAGTGATGAAGAATAAAACTGTTCGTGTCACATCCCTTAAGATGGCTTCCCACGGCACGTGCTTTTACCTACCGCGCCGGTCCAGCTATGAACAGTGGACTGCTGGGAAGAGACCTGCCTAGTGTTGCAAAAAAAAAAAAAAAAAAAAAAAAAAAAAATTGTGACTTAAAAAAAACTGTGAAAAAAACACGCATTTTTTTCTGGGACATGTTTTTTTTCATAACTACTAAATTTGAAATTTTTAAGGCAATTATTATTTAATATGACTGTTTTAGAGTTTATGCTAAGTACTTATCTTAATTTTAAAATCTACTATATTTTTCTGGTTCAGTAGAAAAAACATTACAAAAATATTGGCAACATTGACTGAAGTTTTCTTTTACGAACGGGGACTAGGTTGCGTGAGAAGGAATCCCCGTTACCCGTTGTTTGGATTGATACTCGCTATTTGAACTAGTGCTGCCAGACCTACAAATTTATCTGTAGACCTACGGATCTTTTCAAATTAGGAATTTTAAATTTATCTACGGTTTTTTGCCTCTTTTTACTACTTATTGTTTTTTCCGTATATTCGTATACTTGTTAAACTCGCAGCGTATAGTGATACTGACTCATTTAATTGTCAGTTATTATGAATCATTTCATTGCAACCGTTGGCGTAAACCAACGATTGAAAAGAAATAAAGCTCCTATTTTGTATGGGGGCATCCACAAATTACGTGAGGTGTTTTTCAGGATTTCTGGACCCCCCCCCCCCCCCTCTGGTGAGATCTGGTCCGTGAGAACCCCCCCTTGAAATCGCCCTGGATACTTTTGTAGACTTTTTTTTTTTTTAGGTCACACCCTAACTTTTTTGACGAAATACCCTCCTAAAATCGACTTTGGCACAAATTGTAGACTTTTTTTTGGCTCTACTGTCCCCAAATTTTTCGCAAAATCTCACGTGAGATTTACGTAGACCCCCCCCTCCCCCCCCCGTGAGATCTGGTGAGATTTCGTCGGACCCCCCCCCCCCCATTTCACCTTACGTAATTAATGGATGTCCCCTATGATAATAGATTTAAATTCAAACTTAAAAGATCGTAATACTGAACTATCGGCGCAGTCTTTATGTACAGCGTGTACTTTTCTCACAATTTGAAATTGAAATCTCAAAAGCTTTTTCCTGCGATACAACCAGTAAAAGAAAATGTAACTACTTCTGAAGTTATGGATATAGAGGAGACAGAAGAAGAAACAGAAAATTCCGACACCAACCGAACTAGTGTTGGTAGTACTGATACTAGTGATTATGATACTGACATAGAGGATGAATAAAATTGTTACCTATATAGATACATTTATGAATCATTATATAAGACATTGTATGATTTAGTAAGATTTAAAACACACAAGTAAAATGTAACTATAATTTATCAAATATATTGTTTTCTGGGGGGAAAAAAATTAAAAAAAAAACAAGGGTGCTAGGTTTTTTTCAAAACTCTGAAAAAAATATATATTTTTCTTCAATTTGCAAAACTAGACCTGCCTCTACTGGCAGGGATGGCGCCTCTCTATTCGTCGCGCAGTCGGTAATCATCAAACGCCCGGGTAGCTGAAACGACACTAGGCAGCGTGGTGGGGAGGTAGCGAGGGCTAGCCTGTGGCGCGTGCTCATCCGTACAAATCAGTTGCTTGGAGCGGCCTACAAAATCCCGGGCCGTGGGAAGTCACCATTACAAACTCTACAGAACAGGCCACACAGCACTACGACTTCAGAGTTGTTGCATCCCGTGTGGCGTACCAATATCTTTACCATCAACTTATGTCGCGTTATATGTTCCCGGGCATGACACGCTTTATTCTTCAGCTAAAGTTTCAGTTCTTCATCCGAGAAGTGACTTTCGTCTTTTTGTAGGTCCAGCTTTTGTGTTTCCGCCTACCTGCAGCTCACGGCAGTATCTGGCAGGTGATCGCAGAGCTCCAACTACCTGTTCCACGCCGGGCGCTTTGAGGGCTCCAATTAGTACGTCCACTCCGACACGCAAACAGGGGACAGGCAGGTATCAATTTGGGAAAATCTCACTCGCAGTGGGTGTCGGGAACTATACTGATTATCATCGAGGCCGCAGTTAGCAAATAACAGGCGCGCACTTCCACGAGGGCTTGCCCGCCTCATGCGATATTCATGTACCAGCTGGCAACTGCGTATACAGAAGGGAAGTGGACGAGAGAGCTGTCATTTCACAGAACGGGAGGATCAATGAAATCTTTAGTTCGTGTGTATAGGTCCTAGAAAAAACACTGTTGGACCAAAACATTACGACAACCTGCTGAATAGAGAGGTGGTTCACCTTTTTTTTAGCAGCGATTTGTGTTCTCCGAAACACTTGTGCCTCTACCAGAATTGTACTGTGCCCTCTAGCCTGCTTTACAGAGCGGGCAAACATCCGACCTCCACGTTCTGTGGTCAGGCGTGGAAGTCCCCTCCTTGTCGCCTACTCGTGGTTTCACCGTCCTTCAACCGCTATCCATAGATGATTACTACAGTAGTACGCGAACAGCCGACCAGCCTCGCCGTTTCCGAGATGCTCGTTTCCAGATGCCGCGCCTACAAATCATCGACCCGTAATTTTAGACATCTGATGCCAGATACGCCGTAAGCCTGCCAAAGACTTGTCGAATCCATGCCAGTCTGAATTGCTTCTGTATTGCGTTCCAAAGATGGACCAACAAGCTATTAAGCAGGTGGTCCTAATGTTTTGTCTCATCAGTGTAATGCTCTTAAACAAAGGGTTGAAATGGACTGAATTTTGGTTGACCGACTGCTCCCCTATTCCCCATGTCATCTATTTATTCTCTTTTGATATTACCATCTCGTGCCCACGGTATACGTCAAGAATTTTGAAGGTTTTTATGTTTTGCACGCAACCTTAAATATTCTCAAGATAAAAACAAGTCTATGTTACTCCCAGCCAACTCGGCAACCACCAATGAAAGATCCGTCAAAATCGGTTCACACTAAGTAAGTTGCATATTAATTATTTACCTTTGTTAATAGCTGGAAAAGCTGAAAAAACTGTGTATTATAGAACAGTCAAGAAAATTTTATTACATTCTAGATAATTTCAAAGATTTTGAGAAAACTTAGGTCGAAATATGAAAATGCCCTAGGTCGGCCATTTTCAACATACCTCCCACACCATCACAGCTACCGACATGCAACCACCACAGTGCACGATGGGAGACTTGAGACTACAACCACACACAAATACCAGAGGTCTCCACTAAGTAGTAAGATTAGCTTCTACCATATACTTTGTGTGTAAAGCCTCCACCTGTCTTTTTGATATTTAAGAATTTTAATTTTATTCAATATTTTTGGTAAATTAATCATCACTTCCCTCAGCAATTTATTCCAATCCCTGATTCCCTTATCCACAAAACAAAATTTCCCGCTACCTGATGCATGAAATCGAGTGCCGGCTTGTGGTCATGGTCATTATTCCCTTCCTAATCTTTCCATCAATATCATTGTAAGCCTTATCACCAAGAGAGTTGGTTAGGGAAATAAAACAATGGGGTAGGCATCAGTAATAAGGGACGACAAAGAGAGAAACTTACGATAAACGGTGGCAAAATGGATTATGATAGAAAATCTTTTTTTTTTTACGCCTCATCGACGACTAAGGGGCATCCATAAATTACGTGAGGTGAAATAGGGGGGGGGTCGAGCAAAATCTCACCAAGGGGGAGGGGGTCAACGGAAATCTCACGTGAGATTTTTTAAAATTGGGCCGGACTGTAGAGCTAAAAAAAAGGTCTCAAAATGACGCGAAAGTTGATTTTAGGACGGTAATTCGCCGAAAAGTGAGGGTGAGACTTAAAAAAAAGTCCCAAAATGTTGCGAAGATGACATGAAAAAGGGGGGGGGTTTATGATGGGACCAGATCTCACCAGAGAGGGGGGGGGGTCCGAAAATCCGGAAAAACACCTCACGTAATTTATGGATGTCCACTAAGGTCATTAGAGGCGGGATAGGACTGGGGACAAGGAACGGGAAGGAATTCGGCCATGGAATTTTTGAAGGAAGTATCCTGGCATTCGCCTGGAGTGATTTGGGGAAACCATGGAAAACCCAAATCTGGATGCCCGGACGCGGATTCAAACCCGCGTCCTCCCGAATGAGAGGCCAGAACGTTAACCGTTTACCCACCACGCTCGGTGATAGAAAATCAGGGAGATCTACAAAAGACTGAATTTTCAGATGTAAATTCTTGGTCGGTACAACAGTATCAGTGGCACAATATGGGAATCAGCTAATAATGGTTTGTTAATAGGAGACGGGATACAAATTAAGGATCTGTCCTTTTGTTTTGCTGACGGCTGCACGTCTTGACAAGATTAATAGAGATTGGAGAGGATGTGGGAAAGAAAAGGGAAGGAATTCGACTGTGGTTTATTGAAGGAACAATCCCGTCATTCATATGAAGTGATTTCGAAAAGCGAAACCTGGATCGTCGAACCGAAAACCCGCGTCATATCGAATGCGAGATCCGAGCGTTACCGCTCACCCATTGGAATGAGCGAACTGATTAAGAATTAGATAGAAAAGAGTCTGAAGTTAGAGGTGTCTTGATCAATAGTAATATTAACACTCACCAACTCATGACAGGAAAATTTGGTGTCACCAAAGTCAGACGTGATACAAGCAAACCATCAAGTGTTTAAGAAGGCATACCTGCAACAAGACAGAAGATTTATCTAGTTAGTCATATACTAAAAACGAAAAACGTCATTATTTTTAATTGCTGCTTATAGCATAACAGACTATTCAGAGAATAATTACTCTTAGGAAAAATCGGTTGTTATAGAGGCCAGAAAAAAACAACGAGAAAGGTTTTTTCTGGTGAGCGACTAGACAAGGTTAGTTCGCATTTGGCGAGGTGTTGAAATAAAAGTTACTGGCAGCTAAGGACCTAGGTAATTCTTCAGTTTTGTTGAGAAATGAGATAAGGCGAAATAAACGTTAAGTGAACAATAAGAAAGACAATTATTTTTATTGTTCGCCACAAGAACTTAAAAAGTGATTCTGTACTCCTGACGATATATCCATCCATATTACTTATAAAACAAAAGGAAGTTAATAAAATATAACATCGGCGACTTAAAAATAATATACGGCATACCTGCAACAAGACACAAGAATTATCTAGTTAGTCATATACTAAAAACGACAAACGTCATTATTTTTAATTGCTGCTTATAGTATAACAGACTATTCAGAGAATAATTACTCTTAGGAAAAATCGGTTGTTATAGAGGCCAGAAAAAAACAACGAGAAAGGTTTTTTCTGGTGAGCGACTAGACAAGGTTAGTTCGCATTTGGCGATGTGTTGAAATAAAAGTTACTGGCAGCTAAGGACCTAGGTAATTCTTCGGTTTTGTTGAGAAATGAGATAAGGCGAAATAAACGTTAAGTGAACAATAAGAAAGACAATTATTTTTATTGTTTGCCACAAGAACTTAAAAAGTGATTCTGTACTCCTGACGATATATCCATCCATATTACTTATAAAACAAAAGGAAGTTAATAAAATATAACATCGGCGACTTAAAAATAATATACGGCATACCTGCAACAAGACTAGTTAGTCGTATAGCCTACTAAAAACGACAGACGTCATTATTTTTGATTGCTGCTGTATAATACAACTCTTCTTTTCCACACATTAGTTACAATCTAAGAACTTAGAATGATCAGCCAAAACATTATGATCACATGCTTTATAACATGCCTTGCAACGCCATATAGCAGCGATTCGATGTGGCATGCATTCGGGAGGACTTGGGTTCTAATGTCCGTCCGGGCATCCAGATTTGGGTTTTCCATGGTTTCCCCAAATCACTCCAGGCGAATACCGGGATGCTTCCTTGAAAAGGCCATGGCTGAATTCCTCTCCATTCCTTACCCCTCATCGTTTCCCGCCTCCAATGACGTCGAAAAGGAGTAAAGCCATAATAAAAAAAAAATACGTTTCCGGAGGTATCTGGCACCAGTTGTCTACGCACAGGTCACGCAATTCCCTAAAATTACGGGTCGGTGGTTTGTGGGCGCGGCACCTGGGAACGAGCATCTCGGAAACGGCGAGGCTGGTCGGCTGTTCAGGTGCTGCTGTAGTGAGCATCTATGCAGAGTGGTTGAAGGACGGTGAAACCACGACTGGGCGACAAGGTGGTGGACGTCCACGCCTCATCACAGAACGTGGAGGTCGGAGGCCTGCCCGCTCTATAAAACGGGATAGGCGGCGATCTGTGGCAGATGTGACAGCAAAGTACAATGCTGGAGCAGGCACAAGTGTTTCGGGGCACACTAATCGCTACTGTATTGCGATCCAGTAGTGTATCAACACGCTATTAAGCGGATCCTCATAATGTTTCTGCTCATTAGTGAGTGTATTCTTGGATTATAGTAGTTCTGCAAGGCGAGTTGTATCGGTTTCTTAATTCGAAATCTACCATCTCTTCATTCGTGGCTGAAATCGTAGAGGAGAGAGGCTCCAGTCCAAGCACGAAAAAATAATAACTGAATTATGGAATTAGAAACTAGGTGCAGTTTTGAAGGTATTTTCAGCAAGGTATTTCAAAATCAATAGGAGGCTGTTACGAAGTCTCATGCCTCGGAATCTTGTCTCTCCTAAGGAAGTATACAGTTTGATCAATTCCGCGTGTAAGTTAACCAGGAGGCACATTTTTACGGAGATCATGTTTGCAAAATCATTTATTTGCAACAAGGGAAGGAGCTGAAATACAGGGTCCGGCAATAAAACCTCCCACATTTCACGTAGCCGGCGTGCGGGTTGTAGTGAGGATACTGATGTGGAGTGTGTTTTGTTTTAAAGAGGTGTACCTGCCATTTTCAGTGTGCTCCATGTCATGGCTTGGTGGCATCGTGCGTTTGTTGTGGACGAATTTATTCGCAACAGTTGTTCTCAGATTTTGGGAGACGATTCGAACTTGGCCTACATGATCGTGTCCCGTATAGAAAAACTATTCAACTGTGGGTGTCAAACTTTAGAAAGACAGGTTCGGCACTAAAAAAAAAAAAACCTACAGGCCGTCCTCGGACTGCAACAACGCCGGAAAATTTGGCGCGTGTGAGTGTGTCTATGCAACATTCACCAATCTTTGGGGACACTTAAAGCCTATAGTATACAAACATCGTCCCACAACACTGCAAGCACTTAAAGAGGCCATTTCCCAAGAATTAGCAGCCATTCCAAGAGAAATGACGCGAAAATGTATGGAGAACTTTCTGGATAGACTTTGTCAATGTGTCAACAATGGAGGGCAGATATAATTTTTAAAACCAAATAATTAAAAATGGCAAAGTATGTATTTTTCATAAATAAAAGTAATTATTCTCTATCATATTTAGTTTTTATGTGAAAACACATTAAAATGAGGGAGGTTTTATTGCCGGACCCTGTACATGCTCTTGTAGGCCAGACTTCGTGGTTTCCACTTTCGGGATACTCAATTCATCGGTGGCATGGTGATTGCAGAAGTAACTAAGATTATTAGAAAAGAAGTTGGCTGCAACCTTTAGTAACTAATTCGGCATCTATCACGGACCTAGGAAAAATTAGTTTACTAGCAGTCCCCTCCAAAAATTCATTATTTCCGAGAAAGGGTATGCAAAATAAAATTATAGGTTAAAAAAACAAAAATGAAGTACGCTTTTGTAACAACGTTGACTATAAAGTTAAAGATAATCTTTAAATAGGAAGATTTTTTACTCAACTGCGATAGGATATCCCGCAATTCAGTATAGCTTTAATGTAAAAAATAGAAATTAGCTGTCTTACATTTTTTCCACTAACCATTCCTAAAGGTGGAATGATTTTGAAAAGTACTTTTAAATTAAATTTTTTTCATTAATAACTCTATTACTATTTTAAACTTATTCAAAAAATTAAGTTATACTGAATTTTAGAACATCCTATTATCGTTGAACAACATCTTTAAACATTATTTTTAATTTTTTAGTTCACATTTCTACAAAAGGAAGTATTTTTAGTTTTTTTAAACTATAATTTTATTTTTAACATTTTAGCTGACATTGCTACAAAAGAGTGTTTTTTACTTTTTAAACCTATATATTTTTTGTGCCTATCCTAAAACAAAATTGAAGAAATAAGTAAGGATACCAGCCGACTATTAGTATTTCATATCTGACAGCGAACTTAAACTGATTTCCTTCATGTTCGCGTAATCTAGCCATTTTATCTGACGCGTCAACCATACGTGGCAATTTTCCTGTAAGCTTGGAGCAATCAAGTTCTTCTATTTGTAGACCGTCCAGTGTCTTTACGTGACTGTCCGGCAGCAAAGAGACTAATTCATCGAAATCGAATCAGACTTTGTTTGACATACGAAGCTATTTTGAATTTCATGAAGAACAAGCCGAGGCGGATTCCCGCGTGTTTGCAACCTGCTCACCACTGTCGTCCGCCTGATTGCATAGCACACAGGCAACTACTTGCTGCATTCGGATTTCTTTGTTTTTCTTTTTAATTGTCAGAGTA
>CM061918.1:115770574-115865953 GCA_031002005.1 Vandiemenella viatica
TAGCTGTGTAGGGAAATTGCCACCGGAGCCTGTGCTCCATTGCAATTAAATTAAATTAAATTAAATTAAATTAAGTTTTCTCTACTTCGTGTTTTCCGGAGTCGCTGGTACATTGGTAGTAGGCCTACTGCGATTATAGTCATCTTGACGTTACAAGATATGACTTCCTTTGATCGAAGATTGCTGCTCAAATATCTGCAAAAGTAAGAGCTGCATTAAAGAAATGGATGCGGTAATATAACTGATGGTACTCTCGAAGTGAAAGTAACAAGAAATAAAGCAACGTAGAGTATACACTTTTATTTCACGTAAAGAAAGCAAGATGGAGAGATTGACCATATTATTATTACAACCGGAGCGCTCCACTTAAAAGCCCTTTACTCGTATGTGCGAAAAATGACAGGAATATATGCAGGTTGTGGACCATTATTCTCAGTTGCTGATAATTTGATGAATACAAAATGTAACAATATAACCAAATTGTAACATATATACGCAATTAACAGGAGAAACCGCTGAAGATTTTTCTGCGAAAGAAGTTAAACGCGTTCGGAAAGTTAATAAACGAACGAACATTCCATTGCTTGGGTAGTATGTATTTATCAGATGACAAGAATATTTATCATTCTGCGGAGAAATTATTAAAGAAGATGTAAAAAGGCAAAATTATGCTAATTTTGAATTGCTTAAGACGTGGTCATAGGTAGTCAACAGTTAGTAGCGTAGTGTGTAGGCTCCAAAGAAAAGGTTGTAACTCCCAAAAAAGAAATGTTAAAAGTAACCCATGGAATGATCACTAGTGTTCGGATCTTTAAGACAAGTTTTTTTTCTGCCTTTTTGAGCTGTCGTTCGGGCATCTAGATTTAGGTTTTCCATGGTTTCCCCAAATCACTCCAGGTGAATGCCGGGATGCTTCCTTCAATAGGCCATGGCCGAATTCCTTCCCATTCCTTGCCCCCCCATCCTTTCCCGTCTCTAAAGACCTCGCTGTTAAGAGACATTAAGCAGTTAAAAAAAAAAATGAGCTGAAATGCTGAATTAAACATTTCAAATTGTTAAATGAAACAAAACAAAATCATAACAAAAAACTAAATCAGTTAATAAACAGACAAAAACACAGTGAAACAAACACTAATAAAGGAAATACAGCACACAGATCTCAAAACTCATAAACCTATCACAAACAACAATCAACCAAAAAGGAGTAATTTTAGAGAAAGGACTCAAACACAAATAGAAAATATTTAATTTACTGAGCAACTGCCGAAAATGGCCTACAACAACACTGCATTATTTCAGATTGTGTTCAAATGAATTTTATATACAGCATATAAATGCATATTCAGGTCATTTTTCTAGTTTTGGTCGTATTGTGATAATATTTATGTTCATATTTTGAGGAAAAATCTGGTAATTTTCTTAATAGTACCGGGAAGTCATTAGAAGAAATTAAAATCATTATTCAAAGACTTTAACAACAAGTGCGGCGTGCAAACAACCGGTGAAATAATGTTCAAATGGAACTTTAATGATACAGTGCTGGAAAGGTGTTTGAAGTGCTGTTCCACACCGGCATGTGAGGATTACCATTATATTTTCACTGAATATGCCCTACACCACAAGGGCGAAACGCGTCTGGGAAATAAAATATAATAAAACTCACCAAAACAGTTGTTTTTGACGGAATTATTTATAAAATTATTGTTCAACAACTGCGGAAATATGGCCTGTTACCAGATTAATATTCACAGAACTGTACTCCTATTGTACACTGGACGAAACAACAAAACTAATTGACACTGAGTTGGTCAGAATTCACCAGTCAAGAATTGAAGTTATACATTATTGTCACTCTCTAAACGTTAATATGCTCAGTCATTATAAAAACAGCAGTTGATCAGTGAGTACCACCACGCCGAAAACAAAATTTTCTGTAAGTGCGAAGCTATGTAGTAGTTACATAAAGGAATTTGAAGAGGAGTATTTTAGTACAGACGAACCGATGAAAAAGTTATTTTCTGTAAATTATGTGAAATTAAGGTAACTTTAACAAAACGGTTTAAAATTTAATTTCCCAATGGTGTAGTGATTGCACGGAAGCAAATTATGTTGTCTACATGAAGGCAACGCTACTAAATAAAATAAATGAGGTATAACTGACAGGGGCGTAGCTACTATGGGGCTAGGCGGTGCAGTGCACCGGGGCCCCTATGCTCAGGGGGCCCCAAAGTATACATCTGGGGGCCCCAAAGTGCACCTCTTGGGGCCCCCCAAGCGCAGTTCAGAGGCCCACGAGCCTTCATGGCAAACTGGCGACTTTTTTTTAGTTCTACGGTCATCTAAGGGGGCCCCTGAGACACAGGGAGCCCCTCACTGCTCAGGGGGCCCCCTAAGCACATCACAACGGCCCCATCCTCAACTCAGGGGCCCCTTACCAGCAACACAAAGCAAAAAAAAAAAGTTCGCCCATCTGGCCTGAGGGTCCAAAATAAATTTTTTGTACCGGGGCCCTTGTTGACCTAGCTACGCCACTGATAACTAAGCATGTTTTGATGTACAGTAAAATTAAATGTTTGGTCGTATTTTATTTTTAGGTCATATTTGCATGCATATTTCTCTTTTTCTTTTTTTGTCATAAAGATCAGAACCTCAGTGATCACTAACAACTGATAACAGGGAAGCACTATTACGTAACAAATAAGGAAGATAAGCAACTTCTTTGCAGGTGAATGAAATATATACATCATTATAAGCCGAGCTTACATTGACCATCATTGATGTATAAAAAGACGCATTATGTAATATGTGGTGACAAGGGTATAATACACAGTATGAAGGTAACAAAGAGTAGATATCCTCCTATTAAGGGATAATGGTAAATAGGAAGAGGTAATTGTAGGATAGTAAATAACGTGTCTCCGGTAGAGCCTATGAGAGGCTGGAGTGAGCCACCTGTTTGCATTTAACGCGGAGCCAGCAACAGGTGTCTGCATGTGGGCGTAGCAGGATTCGCTCCGCAGCCGCACACTTCCGGCGGCGCGCGTGCGCCGTGAACCGGAAGTGACGTCACGCCGAGACAAGAGACTGTCGCGCCCACCAGTTGCGGGACGTCGCCATGTTAACATGCGCGCAATTTTGCATTTGTCTGTTTCACTAGGTGCCAGGGACGCATCAGCAGAGTATTTCCCGGTGAACTTTTACGTCTGAAATACTTAAAAGTGACTCGCAGCACTCGAAAAACAGAAACCGCTTTCGTTTCGAAAGAAAATTAGCGAGAGTACAACCGATCTTTGGTAACGTCCAATTCCGTGAAGTTTGGACCTACATCCTTTCCCTTTAGTGAGATCTGATAAGATTTGGTGAGATCTGATGGGACGGCCCCGTATGATCCAAACATTTAAGACTTCAAGTCAGAAAGAAGCATGCATAGCACTGTCAGTGTTCAGTATGTCTGAAATAAGGAGATGATTAAATGATGGAAATAATAGTTCACATGCTGTTGTGTATTTTGTATCGTATTTTAACTGTTTCAAATAAACTGAACGATAAACTATGTAACTTGGCTTTAAACACCCACCCACCTCCCCAAGTAGCCCAGCGTAGCATTCAACCTAACCCCTCCCCTACCCCATTTCACCGAGCCACGTAGTTTATGGATTTTCAATTTCGGTGCGAAGTTCAAACTTGTGATTGTAAAATGCCTAAAACCATGCCAGAAAAAGGGCGGAAATACTAGGAAAGTTCTGAAAACGGGAGGAGAGTTTTTATTTAAATTTATTTTGTGTAATAATTTTATCAAACAATCTATTACATTACAGCTTCAACAATTTTACTGCCTAAAAACCAAGTTTAATAATTAATTCACATATAGAATTGTGATAACAGTAGTATTTCTTTCATCTAAATCGTCACGGTTGATGTTGAAGTACTCGGTGAATCGACTTCTCACTTGAAATCCTTCAGTTTTCGCAAAACTACCTTTGCCCGCTAGTGAAATCAAATTTGGTTTGAAAAATACTCCAAGTTTTATCTACTCTGAATTTATTCTAAGATAAATACACGTCCCTAAGCAAGTTGTGTAAGCAACAGCATACAGTAACGACCAAGTCAACATTTTCGGGTTTTAAATCAATAGGAGCGAAAAAAATTCTGAAAATCGTGCACATGATCATCCATAACATGTTCGAGAATTCTTTTTTTTCTTACTGCTTTACGCCTCGTCGACGGCTAAGGTCATTAGAGGCGGGATGGGACTGGGGACAAGGAACGGGAAGGAACTCGGCCATGGCCTTTTTGAAGGAAGCATCCCGGCATTCACGTGGAGTGATTTGGGGAAACCATGGAAACCGAAATTTGGATGCCCGGACGGGGATTCGAACCCGCGTCCTCCGGAATGCGAGGCCAGAACGCTAACCGTTCACCCACCACGCTCGATTTTCATAAAAAGTATGGCGATCATTTACCCTCTTCTTCCACCCATTTTAACACACTGAGACACTGTCAGACGTCAACCGGATAGATGAACAAGTTGGCCTAGGAATAAAATATTACGCCACTCAATACATTTGCGCTCCTGCCTGCGTGATTTGGAAAAAACTGGTTCCTGGTGCCCAAAATACGCGTCGCTAGTAAAATAGGGCTTTATAGGTTTAGTCTCGAAATATTTGAATACTACCTTCAACAAACTCAAAGGGGGGCAGCAAATTTGTGTGGCGGTGACCTTGTTGTTGTTTTTTCCGTAATTATTATTTTAGCTGCAGCACCCCCGGCGGCAAAGTTCAAGGAGTCAATGTTGTGTGAAGCGGCAGCAAGCTCAGATTTTTGCCCCGACTCGGAAAAAGCTCCCTCACTGCACCTCGTGCTTGCTTATTTCATTTCAGCAGTGGCCGCTGTGTCTTTCATTGTCTCCACGCTTACAGGATATCCGCCTACCGTTTCACTCAAGGTCTCTATCTCACTGAGTTGAGACGAGTCTTATCGCCAGAGCATCGACCTGGGGTAAGAGTTAAAGACTTCTGGCTCCAAGTAAACATCAGAACCATTTCGGTCTTCCTCTTACATGCAATCAGATATCTACCTGTACTATTTGGAAGAAATTGATGAGTAGGAAATGAATTATAGGACAGTGGAAACGGTTCGGAAACGTCGGCGACCGTGGTGGGTGAACGGTTAGCGTTCTGGCCTCGCATTCGGGAGGACGCGGGTTCGAATCCCCGTCCAGGCATCCAGATTTGGGTTTTCCATGGTTTCCCCAAATCATACAGTCGAATGCCGGGATGCTTCCTTCAAAAATTCCATGACCGAATTCCTTCCGGTTCCTTGTCCCCAGTCCCATCCCGCCTCTAAGGAAGCGTGCACAAACTACGTGGCGCGGTCCAGGGGGAGGGGGGAGAGGTTAGCTAGAAGGCTATGCTGAGTTACGTGGGGGGAGTTTCCGAGCCAGGCCACGTAGCTTTCCTTTTATAACATTGTTCACAGTTAAAATGAGGAACAGAACACACAACAGCATGTGAATATTTATTTCCCTCAGTTAATTGTCTTCTGGACTCAAACGGAGAAAATATCACGTGCTAGGTGGGGGGAGGCAAAAGCCACGTAGGGCTAGGGGGGGGGGGGTTCACATGAGACCAAAATGGAGTGACGTGGTTTATGCACGTGCCCTAATGCCCTTAGCCGTCGACGAGGCGTAAAGCAATAAGTGGAAAAAAAAATCGGAAACGTCACCATATTTCATCTGCACCGAAGAGCAATTGAGTTATAGATTGGGAACACACAGAATGCAAAGCCAGCGTCAAAGTGAAGAGCTGTTTGAGATTGTTTGCTGATGACACGATAGGGAAGTAAGGAATTCAGCCAATTGCTCAGAAATTCAGCGCGATCTGGATATTATTTCAGCATGGTGCGACAAATGGCAAATTACACTAACTTGTAAAAAATGCAAGGCAATACGCATGAACTAACAAAAAGAATGCGTTTGTTCGAGGATACAAAGCAAACAGTTCACTTATTGATATGGTCGATTCCGTGAAGTATTTGGGCGAAAGAGTACAAAACAACGTGAAATGGGATTTTCACATTAATTCGGTCGTAGGTAGAGCTAATTGTAGGCTGCGATTTAGAGATCTAATCATGAAAAATTGTAATACACAAACAAAACTCTAGTACTCCACATTTGGACTATTCTGCGCCGTTTGGGATCCATTTCGTAGGTTGCTGATTCACATTTCAGGTACAGAGATGAGCCGCTCGATTCGTGGCCGCTTGCTACAGAATTGATTCGTAGATTGGGCTGGGATACTCTGGTATACAGACATCGTAGTAAACAAGCGAACACCCACGTTCATTTATGAGGGCGGTGAAATACTTCGTCCACCAAACTATTTGGGCTGCAACGACGAGAGTGATAATATAAGATAAATAAGATGCCGCAGCCTTGGGAGAATAAATAGCGTAAAAGAACGCCAGTGCGTACTACATGGGACAGCGTGGTGCGTATGCAGACGAAGTTATTGCGGCAGATCAATACTTCTTCACTTAAACTCCTGCAGTTTACTGATACTAATAACGGTCAAGTTTTACTAACGGTTAATCATCACCACTAGGGACAGTTAATATGACTTTTTTTTATATATCTTTTGGTACAGCTTGGTAGCTTTGTGAAGTGCGAATGAGATAGAAAATAGAAACACACAGTACAGTAAAAGCTCCTTATTCCCGGGGGATACGTTCCGTAAATATGCCGCGAATATGGAATGGTAATTTGTATGAGATTATAGGGAATACGTTCCAACATTTTTTTAAAAAAATATCTAATTATTATTGTCAGGCTTATGCAGTGTTTTAAAGAATTTAGTAATTTTTCCTTGTTTTGCCACTTTTAAAAGGTCTTTCAATGCGGATTGATATTTAGCTGTGGCATTAACAATTTGACTTTTAAAAACAAGACTTCTTTCCATAGACCGATCAATTTCCATGAAGAAATCACAAAGCTCATTTGCATTCCGTTAACCTTCACTCAGGGTTTTTTCTTTTCCTTAAATTAAATGTCACTATTTCAGTGCTCGTTGAAGCCTCTTCTTCAGTGGGTTGGTGATTTAACATTTCTTCTAAGTCGATTTCAGTCAAATCCTCGTCTTGAGATTCTAGAAACTCTTGAATGTCATTTGATTCTATCTGTTCAAAACCGTCTCTTCCTATTCCATTCGCGACTTGAACAATGTTTGCAGTTAAAGTTTGAATTTACACGGATTCTCCATCATTTCCGACAGTGAAATAAGGCCACAGTTTTTTTCCAGCGTGATTTCAAAGTGTATGGCTTCAGTTCTTGCAACGATTCTTTTATTATAACAATGTATTTTGATACTTCAAAATTTTTCCAGCAATTCATATCAGGATGCGTTCCATGGTGTCCAGTATGATTTTGAAGGTTTTTCTAATGTAATATTGCTTAAAGGCCCGGATTATTCCTTGGTCCATAGGTTGAAGTAAAGCTGTCGTGTTAGGAGGCAAGAGTATCATCTTTATTTTTGGATGCATACTTTCAAGTAGGACTGTTGATAATATATCGAAATATCGATATTATTTTTTGAAAATATTGATATTTATTAGTGATATTTTTTAGGACGATATATCGATATTTCGATACTTAAATCTGGATATCGGCTTCGGTATTTTTTTAAATAAGTTATCATTTCTCGTTTGCTCTGGATGACACTATGTCCCTGAAATTTCTGTTACGCATAGAGACCAGCAAGCTTAAGTAAATCTCACTACGTTTCTGTAATTAATTTGAAAGTTATGGGTACCAAGTCTACTCAGATGACGAAAACGGTGTAGCCAAGGCATCACTCACCCAGACACGATTTGAATGCGAGCCCATTGTTTGAAATGAGCGTGTGGATTGTCCAGGGTACTCCAACTTGAAATGAGTGTGTTAGCAGGAATAGTGGGAAGTGTAAATAACAAATAGTAGTTAATTCGGGAGCAAGAAAAATAAGACAACTCAGAATAAGCTATCAACATCCAAAACTAAATGAAATACAACAAAAAATCTTGTGGAAAAAAAAGTTATGTAACTTGGCCATAATGCATCCTATGATAATTAAACTTCTACTTAAATAAATGCCTCAACTGTATTACTTATCTACCTTAAAAATACACAAATTAAGATATGCCTCAAACCTCTTTCGAGTTTTATAAATTTTATTAATTTTTATGAAACTTATGAGATGCAAAATGGTCAAATTTTTTAAAAAAATTCAATAATCATCACCAACAGAAACCATTCGAAAGTTAAAACCTGATTAAGAACAAAATCACACGTCTATTTATGAGGAGAGCCTTGTTTTTGCAAGGTTTGATTTTATGAAATTGCATTTATAAAAGTATCGATATATCGATACTTTTTTTCCAATATATCGACAGCCGATATTGATACTTTTTAAAATATCGATATATCGAAAATTCGATATTTTTAAAAATATCAACAGCCCTAGTTTCAAGCATGTGGAGGAGAAGTGACGTTAAATTGGTGAAGCAGGCTCGCGCATGTGCAGTGGCGGCAGCGGCGATATTGCGCTTCCAAACAATTGCGATGTTCCCAGTATATCCCGAAAACTAAGCAAGATATCGAAAAAATTTATTATTTATTTTCGATTTGTCTCGTCGTGTTACATAAGAATCGATCATTAAATTTGACTTTTGCGAAATTTTTCTTCTCCATTTCAACTGAAGACACCACACTTTTGATACAGTATATCTCTAGAACTAGGTGAGATATCGAAAATTTTTATTCTTTATTTTTCATTTGTCTCGTCTTTTTAAATAAGAATTCATCATCAAATTTGACTTTGACCAATTTTTTCTTCTGAATTTCAACCAAAACGTGTTACATTCGTATGCCTAATTGTAGAGAAGTACCTTTCTCTTACAAGCTTAACATTAAAAATAAATACTGTTTGCCTCACGATAGACCTTCTACTTATGCCTTGCTGCACAAAATTTACAAGCTTAATAGTACAGTCGTCTTGCATTATGATAGACGTCACTTACGCCTTTCTCTTACAAGCTTAACATTAAAAAAAAAAAAATACTGTTTGCCTCATGATAGACCTTCTATGTATGCCTTGCTGCACAAAATTTACAAGCTTAATAGTACAGTCGTCTTGCATTATGATAGACCTGTCACATACGCCTTTCTCTTACAAGCTTAACATTAAAAAAAAAAAAATACTGTTTGCCTCATGATAGACCTTCTACATATGCCTTGCTGCACAAAATTTTCAAGCTTAATAGTACAGTCGTTTTGCATTATGATAGACCTGTCACATACGCCTTGGTATGCAAAAATTGCCTTTCTGTAATTACGTATACTGATTGCTTTAGCTAGATTTTATGATAGCTACTGTACCGCCAAATCATGTTGGCCAGTTCTCTTTAAAGTTACTAATAAATAAAACAAAGTTGCTTTAAATATTTTATTTTCACACATTCAGTGACAGGTTCCAGTTTAAAGTTGTTTATAACATTCGTTGAGTGGAATCGAAGTAGGACATGTGTCTTCGGGGAGTGTTGAGAGTCGCCAGTAAGACGCATTTAGACTGCAGGCCGCCGCTGATTCTGTGGTCGCCGCAGCAGTGGAAAGTGGAGAAGAGCCGCTAAGCCGTATTCGTGCTGCAGGACACCACCGCCGGTTCTGCAACAGCCTGAAACAGAGGGACGTGAGCACATTCTGTGTGTGCTGGGGACCGCCCCGCCCACCCCCTCTGCGGCCCCCCAGCCCCACCCGCTGCCTACCTCGAGTACCCGAGTCACGCACGACCAGCCCGCGGGAGGTGTGGCCCGTGCCCGTCTCCACACTCAAAGCGGCGACGATTCAGCGAAGGAGGCTGCTGTGCTCGTTTCACCTTCTAGCCGACGCGCTAATGCCCCCAGCCTGCAGGAGCCGTAGTGATGGCCGTATCACAACGGAGGAGAGACGCCGGACGGTCGCGGAGGTTGGCAACGGAAGCGTACAGGCTGCTGGCTAAAGGTTCACGGGACCACTACACGGCACCGGTAATTATTTGGAGCCTTAGTATCGAGTGCGGCCGTTCTTTTCGGCACCCCATAATTCCCAGATGTCGTGGTCGGTGATCCCGATTCCCTTTTGGCAAACAGACTAACCACAACCGCGCGAACCTCAGCCAACCCCGACGCCGCGCCTGAGTCTTCCACGACCACCCCCTACAAGCATCACCAGACGACAGCTCAGCAGTGACGGACGAGTGCCGCTGCAGCAGTGCGAAAAGGCGTCCAGAGGCGGCTCGAGTCTGATGGCAGACAAATGCACCAAGAACTTCTAGCCGTCGCCCCGCTACGATACGATGCATTCCGAAGCCACTACTTTTTTCCTCCCCGACCACTACAGAAAACACACGGCTGCCGCTACCTCACTGCCGGCTGACTTTGCAAGCTCTGCAGCTGCAGGAGTCTTCTAGATGATGATCCGCGCAACGCCGCCTCCCTCGCGCTGAAGATTCACCTGGAGTGTGGAGGCCGGGCAGGGGACACACCGTGCCCGCTGGCTCGATCGTCCGTGGCTGGAGTACTAAACAGACGCTGTGGCGCGTCGCCTTTTATAGCCTGCCGACAATGCAGGGGACCATTTCCTTGGAAACGCACATTGTTGTCATGCGAACTTAGTGGTTACCCCAGATACGCTGCCACAGTATGCTTCGAAATTTGGTATACTGTCTTAGATTCATATGCAGTGGGTGGTCATTACGAGAACTAGATACGGTACAGACCAAAGATAATACTAGAAATATTTACAAATAATCAGTTTTAATCACAGAGTCCAGAATGTGACGCTAGATTCAATTGTTGTTAGCATAAAAACTGCATTATGTCTAAACTGAAGAGGAGGTTTACAACGGCGGCGATAAATCTCCAAAGGCGGGATTTTTAAAGAAACTAGACACTTCAAACATCCAAACATGTTCTCTTGAACGCAGACTGCAATCACCGATGAAGAGTGAGTGAATTTATCAGCCGCTGAACTGAATTGCAGGTAACGTTCCAGTATCGTCAGTTTGTAAGTGAGCCTTCTTATATCACTTCATATTTAAAACAAGTAGTCAGTGCTGCACCTGTCATTTATCCTTTTGGAAGGGGAGGGGGGCAAGGACTGGGTACGAATTCGGTCATGCTTTTTGAATGAACCATCCAAGCATTCGCTTGGATTCATTTCGGAAAAACCAAGAATAACGGAAATATGGATGGGTGGAAGGGGAATTTGAATCTGCATCCTCCAGAAAGCTCAGCAATCGTATTCGGTTCAGCTAAGAGTAAAAATCATCGCATTCCGGCCTTCTCGTATTAGCGTAAGTTGTTGCTTTTTTTAGTCCGAAATAAAAATTTTCAGGGTCATTACGGGCAATGTTGCGCCCTGTGGGTAGTACAATTTTTGCAGCAGTAACTGTACACCTACGATGTAAACAACTAGAGATGTAAACATCGAGATACATTTTGAAATATGAAAGATTGATAACATAGTTAATTTAGTTCAATTAAAAAAGTGAGCAGTTAAATAGATATTTGTTTTTATTATATCCTAATCATTGGAGGTAGCCTATTTTACAGCGGTTATTTAATTTATAATTTGTCATTTTGGTATTTAGCGTATATTTATCGTATATTTGGTATGTTAATGTGCGCAAAGATATACGCATACCTATTCAATAAATTAACGCATTAACAATTCTAGACGGGAATTTTACGAACTTTATATGGATACTGAGGACTTCGTAGGAATAAAATGAAGTGGCGAGCGTACATAAGACAGATCATTTGGCAAAGTCAACTTAAATACAGGGATAGACTTCCGGTTACAGTCTTTTTCACAGTTTAGATTGTACCGTAGCCTGAAAATAAATATAGAAAAAGCGACAGAGTGGGCAATTCTTAGCGGCATCAACTTAACGAATGTCTAAAGAGATGATATCCTAAGGTCCAGGCCTCATTACACCACACATAGCGGTACAAATTCCCGTTTTAATGTTTTGCAATAAAAATAAAAGTATTCTCTTGTAGCTGACTCATCAGATAGCAAACTGTTTATATTTATCTTTCGATTTATAGCGCAATGAAGCCTGGACCACAGTAAAGTCGGCAGTTTGATGGACTTGTAGCGGCATTCACGCTACGTGTCTACACGATTAGAATTTACTGTGGTCCAGGGTTCATTTACCAAACAGTACGGTTCAAATACCCATTTAATTTTATTTTTTTTATGAAAAAAATGAAAAATGCTCTTGTAGCCGACTCATCAGACAACGCTACAGTTCACCAACAGAGGTACATAGAGGCAATATGAGAAACTAAATTCTATCATCATTTGCGAATGAAATTCATATCAGAAATTAACTAATATCGTCACGGCTACGAAAAAAAAAAAATTGTTTATAACATCCTTCTGCCTCAACCTTTTTCCCTACTAATAACACAGACTTGGACAAAAATTGGGAATCTCTCACGGCTTCCTCGATAGTTCAGACTCACGGCTATGAAGAAAATTGTACAATATCTTTTTCACTGCTTCCTTGATTAAATAGATGTATTATATCTCTGGTTGTTTACATCGTAGGTGTATAGTTACTGCTGCAAAAATTGTACTACCCACAGGGCACAACATGACCTTATTACGAGTCTCGATATGTCTGAAGACAACCCCAAAACGCTTTAATATCATTATCAATGTAACGTGGTGAATTTTAACAACAAACTGCGAGTTTTCCAAGCTATCTGATAACTTTTTATACAGCGTTCAGGGAGAGTCAGAAGACATCTTGCCCGCCGTCGCCTAAGATATCTTGTGGTAGGCGATACGTTTTTAGACGTGGTTGTGTTGTTGACCTGCGGCCTGGATTGTAGTACTGTACTCCTAGGTTATTTATAAAGACTTTTGCAGAATTCATAACGTAGGTTTTAATAGTTTGGAGTCCAGTTTCCCTGTGAAGTTGTGAGTTTCGTATAAACTAAGGTGCTTCTAAAATAGTGCGGAGAAGTTTGGAGGACTGCGCCACTTTGGTAATCTTCCAGAAACTGGTACTAACCTGTTGAAATTTACATCAGTCGCTTTGACAACATGTCCTCTTCACGTTTTGCGATCATACATTACGGAAATTTAATTAAATTTCTAGGGACTTTTGCGGAATTTTAATTAAATTTCTAGGGACTTTTCCGCAATGTATGATCGCAAAAGGTGAAGAGGACATGTTGACGAAGCGATTGATGTAAATTTCAACAGGTTAATACCAGATTCTGAAAGGTTACAAAAGTGGTGCAGACCCCGAAGTTTGTTTTGTAGGGACTGTAATCTTTGTAGTTTGGATGGAAAAGCAAGAAAATAATTTCACATAGTACGCGAGTTATGTAAGAGGACTGAATACGGTGGTCAGAATATTACGAGCAAAAAACCAGTGTGTAATATTTCTAGGCTTTTATACGATAAGTATGGGGTAGGCTTTTTCACGACAAACAGCAATTAAAAAATGATGACGGATTCTTATACAACTCGACTAGATAAATCGAAAGTAAAGTATAATTTTTTTTCTCTCTCTTATTTCTCGAGTTATCGAATGTAAAAAGTTACTTACTGTTCTAGTTGTGTATGCACACTTTTTTCTGGTCCAGGGCGTAATTAAACCTAATTTGCCGTTTATGATAGAGCTACCTTTGAAAGGGCTAGTTGGGTCTAGAATATTGAAAGGGAGGTATTTTTCACATAATAAAATTGTAATATGAACGATATATAGCTTTATTCAAAATGTTATTCTCGAGTACACATTACTAAGTTTTTTTCGTTTTAACGATAATGGTGTAGGCAACTTCGGAGATGGTATCAGGCAAAACATTTGTCTGTTTGAATACTCTGGCTGAGCATGGAGGGTGCGGTGTAACGTTATGGCCTTGCAGTTTGAATCCCAGTCCGGCTATCCATGATTTCCCGAAATCACTCGAGGCGATTGCCGGGATGCTTCCTTCCCGTTCCTTGCCGGCAGTCCTTTCCCGCCTCGTCACGCGTCGACGTCGAGGAGGCGTAAAGCCCTAAGAAAAGGAAACAGTGACTAGAAGCGCGGCATAACAGAACAAGAAAAGGGAAGTAATTCGGTTATAGCCTTTTGAAGTAACCATACCAGCATTCGCCTGCAGTGACTTCGGAAAATCACCGAAAACCTGCACGGTGATTCGAACCTGCGTCCTTCCGAATGAGAGGCCAGAGCGTTACCGCTCACCCACCACACTCGGTCGGAAGTTGAATAGATGGTTTAACTGTAGATTGAAGATGATTTTTTTATTTATATATAAAAAAGGTATAATATAAAATACGAAGAAATTCTAGTACCAGTTATCAGGAAATAATAGGGGAAGATTATCGGCGCTTGCTAAGCCAATTTAAAGCATTCATTCTCTCGTTTGGGAGCATCCATAAACTTCGTAGCTCCATTTTGTTGTTCTGTGAACCCTCCCCTCTCCCTCCCTCCCTCCCAACCACGTGGCTTTTTTTCCTTATTGATTGCAGAGGACATTTTGTACTGTGTTCTCTTGTGAGATAATGTAAATTACATACAGAGATTATTAAATGACTGAATAAACATTGACATCCTGTTGTGCTTCTGTACCTTGTTTTAACTGGGACAAATAACATTAATGAAAAGTTACGTTGCTTGGCTCGGAAATTCTCCCTCCCCCACATACCCCAGTGTAGCTTTCTACCACCCCCCTCCCCCCACCTCCACCCTAGAGCGAGCAACATAGTTTATGCACGCTCCCTCTGCTCCTACTTTTTTTTTACTTATGGCTTTACGCCTCGTCGACGTCGAGGTCATTAGAGGCGGGATGGCATTGGGACAAGAAACGGGAAGGAATCGGCCAGGCCTTTTGAAGGAAGCATCTCGGCATTTGCCTGGAGTGATTTGGGGAAACGATGGAAAACCCAAATCTCGATGCCCGGATGGGGATTCGAAACGCCGTCCTCTCCTCTTGTCCTGAGTGACAGGGGGGGGGGGAATCGAGATGATAACCAGCAATGATTTGAACGTACATACGTTTAATACTTCTCCAGCGATTCACAATGAAAGTCCGGAATCTTTTTTTATAAGGTGTTCTACATTGACCAGGATCAAATAACATGTGCCGAAAGAATATCAACGAGAAAATGTCGCCAAATGGGAATCGTTTTAATCGCTGAACACTGCGCTACGCCATTAATCTGCAGTCACAGCACCACCCCATACGCAACCATTTGTGTTGTGATGTTGTGGTATTAACGGCAGCCTTCGCATGGCACGGTAATACCCTAGCAGTGCTGCCAACACTAAAAAATACTTTTTGCCAATTCCACGTTTAGAAAATGCCAAAAATGTGCTAAAGTTTGCGGAAAATGCTGAAAAAAAAAATGCCAACATTAAAGGGCACATCACTGAGGCCTCCAGAAAATTCTCTTCCCAAAATAAATTCTACCACTAAAACGTCTACCATGAACATCATTATCAGTCAACACTTCTATCAAAATGAAATCATACAAAAAATAACTATGCCAATAAACAATTCTGCCAAATGTTATTTTTATCAAATAACATCTCTACCAATTACGAACAATATAGCATGAAAACTCTACCGTGGGAATCTCTACCAAACGCAATATCTACCATAAATATGTCTACCACTTTTACTCTCTACCAATCACAAGCCTGCCATAAAATGTCAACCAAATCGTAAACTTACCAGAATTAAATTTTACTAGAATAATTCTACTCTCCCAAACATCCTTAAAAAAAAAAACCTTAAGTACCTTTACCATTTTATAACACTACCGAAAACCCACACTGCCCAAATTTAACTCTATCAGAAAAACCAGGAGAGGAAAACCAAGACAGGTTAGGGGCGTCCATAAATTACGTGAGGTGAAACGGGGGTGGGGGGTCCGACGAAATCTCATCAGGGGTGGGGGTCTACGGAAATCTCACGTGAGGTTTTGGAAAAATTGTCGGACTGTAGAGCTTAAAAAAAAAGTATACAAATGATGCGAAATTCGTATTTAGGGGGGTATTTCGTCGAAAAGTGGGGGTGTTACCGGCTTTTGGAAGGGGGAGACCTAAAAAATAAAAAAGGGGGCGGGGTCCCACGGACCAGATCTCACCAGAGTTGGGGGGGATGGGGTCGGACAGATCTCACGAAATCTCACTAGAGGGGGAGGGGTCCGGAAATCCGGAAAAACAATTCACGTAATTTACGGTTGCCCCCTTACGTGGGGGGAGGGGTGGGGTTCACGGGAGACCAAATTGGAGGAGCTACGTGGTTTATGGAGCTGTTTTGTTCTACCAGAAAAACGGTAAAAGAGCAACGAGTGATCGTGAAATTTCACATGAAACTTTGAAAAAAACGATACTGAAACTTATCTTTTATTACAAGAAGTGTATGGCAGTGAATGTTTTTGAGTGGTTTCAGCGTTTCCAAGACGGCCACGTCAAAAACCTATATAAATTGAAAAATATTGAAAAAGTGTGTAATCTGATTCGACCTGAGTGTCTGCGAGTTAACCTTGAGGTTGTTGCTCAACTGCGTGAAAAAAATAAGAAAATGACGACCCGAATTGCGGAAGAGCAAGTCATGGTTCTCCATCGAGACAACGGACCCGCTCATTCTGCATTGTCTGTGAAGACGTTTCTAGTGTTGAATAACATCCCAGCGTTAGACCATCCACCTTATTCGCCTCACCTTGCACCATGCGACTTTTACCTGTTTCGAAAGATCAAATCTGCAATAAAAGAAACAAGATTTTACCACGTTGAAACAGTGACAGAAAAAACGGTACACTTGATGAATGAGCCCACAGAAGACTTCCAGCATTGTTTCGAACAGTGGAAAATTAGGATTAAACGTTGGAAGGATATTTTTTTTTATCTGTTTAACGTCTCTCTAACAGCGAGATCTTTAGAGACGGGAAAAGATGGGGGGCAAGGAATGGGAAGGAATTCGGCCATGGCCTTTTGAAGGAAGCATCCCGGCATTTGCCTGGAGTGAATTGCGAAACCATGGAAACCCAAATCTGGATGCCCGGACGGGGATTCGAACCGCCGTCCTCCCGAATGCGAGGCGAGAACGCTAGCCGTTACACCACCACGCTCGGTTTGGAGGGATAGAGTCGGGGTGTATATTTAAGGTGATAACTAGGTATGTGCAAATTCAAATACAGCAATAGTCTCGTTATTTAATAAACACACCTCATATACCCAACCAGGCTTGGTAACAGCACTCAACAAGAGCAACACTAATACACTCTGATGGCCGTTCTACTTGCCACAGAGATTTGCAATTTAAATTCTTTGCATACCCGCCGGTATATATATATATATATATATATATATATATACACACAGGGTGTTACAAAAAGGTACGGCCAAACTTTCAGGAAACATTCCTCACACACAAACAAAGAAAATATGTTATGTGGACATGAATCCGGAAACGCTTACTTTCCATGTTAGAGCTCATTTTATTACTTCTCTTCAAATCACATTAAACATGGAATGGAAACACACAGCAACAGAACGTACCAGCGTGACTTCAAACACTTTGTTACATCAAATGTTCAAAATGTCCTCCGTTAGCGAGGATACATGCATCCACCCTCCGTCGCATGGAATCCCTGATGCGCTGATGCAGCCCTGGAGAATGGCGTATTGTATCACAGCCGTCCACAATACGAGGACATGGAAAGTAAGCGTTTCCGGACACATGTCCACATAACATATTTTCTTTGTTTGTGTGTGAGGAATGTTTCCTGAAAGTTTGGCCGCACCTTTTTGTAACACCCTATATATATATATATATATATATATATATATATATATATATAGTGTGACTTTACATTGACATCCGTCCATGCCTTCCACGCGTTACGAAATTTTTTAATTTTTTTTATTTATTGTTTTTGCAGCAAGTGTTTTCACCTCACTTCCCAGCAGAATCGCTTATTTTTTTTATTTTCGAATAAAATTCGCTGTATGAAGTCGTATTACTAAAGCAGCTGACGAGTCAGAAATGTGCAGCATGAATAGTTTTAAAATTATTTTGACTACACGTATGTTGCATGCAACATGGGTATCGGTACAGTCAGGCGCATTGTAGATGTCCTCGGCAACGTCACACGGTATCACGCCTGTTTCGTGCCTCGGTGTGTTTTAGAGAGCGCCCCCTCTCTCCGCTGTTGACTTTTCTCTGTTTGCCGTCTTTGGTCTCTTTCACTCCCATGGTCCTATTCCCACGACAGAGACTGCCCGAGCAGGCCTCAGCCGCGTGGGTCGTAAACACGTCGAGTAAATCGCCGCAAGGCGTCGTTCAGAGCGATTCACTACCGCCTCTCAAGTTTTTAAAAATCTTCAGTTGTAACCGCATTGAACAAATCTGAATGTTGCCGGAATAGCTGAACAGTGGTATGGGTGTAAGCTGACTGCAGCCAAATGCCTCATTTAGTGGCTCGTCAGGAACAGAGGAGACAACAGACTCAGAATTCATGGTGTGTATGAAGGCGGAATTTTTTTCCTTGTATAATACAATAATGCTGCAAGAATTAGACCAGACCTTATGATGCCATATCCGATTTCGGCCGTAGATGGTTACCACAGAGCAATGTTTTTCAACCTTTCAGAATACGCGCCCCATTACAACTAAAAACAATTTGGCTACCCCCCCAAGTCCGAAAATTTTTTTTCCCACTCCTCCCGGTGCCTAATAAAACTGTATCAGTAATTTAAAAAATGACGTATTTAATTTTCTTTCTATTGATACTATACTTTCTGATCGAGAAATCGAATGCTGTCCAAGGTAGTTGCAGGCACTCTGCGGGCAGTGAGTGATATATATTGTTTGCCGCTGTGGCGAGAAGGTGGGATCAGCGTCCACATACATTCGTTCACTGCAATCATTAGTCAGTGTACGCCATTGAGTACGGACTAGCTTCGCTGCGGGCTAGGATAAAACGGAGTTCTCAAAATATCTGTGCAGCTACAATTGGCAGTGGTAGATTAAAAAAAAAAAACTAATAGACTTTATGGCGACAATTGCCTGAAATACAATCGAAAGAAAAGAAATGGGTTCCAATTAGAAAATGATTTGGTTATTTGCTTCTCAAAATTACAACCACAGTACGAAAATTTATTAAAAAAATAGGCATAGCCTTCTCGATGAAAAATTTCTATTTTTGGATGTCGCGACCTTCAGGTTGAAAAACACTGCGATTGAGAATGTAGCCCTCCATGGAAACTTTCTTGGGAAGATGAACTGGGGTGATATTCCGTTGCCTTTCCCACAGGGTACAGTGCTGTATCAAATGAGAGATGAAGAAGGGAGACGATGAAATCCGTTCCGTACCATTCAGCAATACTCTTCCAAAAGACTCCTAATGGACGCCAGGCTTTAAGTCCCCATCCGACGGGTGAATCCCCGTCAACAGTGTGGTATGCTCTCACTCCATACTCTCTACAGAGAGGTTTGGGACGTAAACCAGGACTTTAGTGCACATGTTTGTGATTAGGAATCGTGCACCACCACCTCTGCTACTCTGGCGGGCAAGTCCACCACCAGGACTGGAACCAGCTAACCCCGTGTCAGCGCCGGACACAATCACGGCGCCGCAACCAACGAAGACAACTGGGCGGACAACGAGGGTTGAAAGAACTAAAATCCACGTAATCTTAGTGAAGATACAAAATACAGCTCTGCGTAAAATTCCGAAAATAGTTGCGAAATTTAAAATTGCTGCCAATCGGGTCTCGTTGGATCATAATACTCTTCAGTGTCTTCTATTCTTCCATCATTCCTCTTCTTTCAGCCCTTACAAATTCATATCTCCCTTCTTTTCTCAGTCCATCTGTCCTTTAGCCGACCTCTATTATTTTTATCGTAGTATTTCAAACTTCACATTTTACTTAGCTCTCGTTATGCACTTATATACTCTTCAAATTTCCATACAACTGTAGCCTTCTATTTTGTCGTTTTACAGCAATGATTCCCATCGGGGGCGGTACCGTTGAGATCATCATAGGGGACGTTTCTGGTCCAAGACAAAGATAGCAGGCGTTCAAGACCAACCGCCGCATCCTGCTTCCCAGTATTTATGCGCTGAGTCAAAGAACTTTTTCATTTCATTCCCATGATCATATGTAGCAAGGGGATGTACATAGTCAGCAATTTACCACTAAAAAAAAAATACATGTTAGGAATAGTGTAAAGCGGCGATTTAAAATCCCTGATGACAAATAAGGCACCAAATATCATGGAGCGTGTTGGATGAGCGGTTAGCGCTCTGGCCTCGCATCCGGGCGGTTCGAATCCCTGTCCGGGCATCCAGATTTGGGTTTTCCATGGTTTCCCCAAATCACTCCAAGCGAATGCCGGGATGCTTCCTTCAACGTGCCATGACTGAATTCCTTCCCGTTCTTTGTCCTCAGTGCCATCCAGCCTCTAATAACCTCGACATCGACGAGACGTAAATCCGTAAATAAAAAAAAAAAATCAGTTTCATTTCATCGACTAAAGACGTCTAACTAATAATTCGTCTTTGTTAATCAAATTAGGAACAATACACCAATATTGTTAATATCTTTTAATAAAGTAATTTTAGAAATATGTGCTTATTTTTTAATATATGAAAGTACACTTCACTTAAGAGGGGTACAATCTAATGAATGCTTAAAAAAGATGGTTACGAGGTAAAAAGTTGGAACACTATCGATTACATTATCTATTACAAAAAGGGAAGTACCGGAAGGTGTGTTTTTTCTGAATAGGAGGCAGTGAGTATTTTTTTTTTTTTTTTCGAAAAGGTGCCCGAAAAGTTTTGAACCCATGTTATAGAGCACACGTTTCCAAACTTTTGTTTACCACGCTCCCGCCCCTTCCGCCAAAAGAAAAGTTCTCTCAACCTCTCTCGCCTCCCCGCCAAAATTTTATTTTTAAAAAGGTAAATGCCCGCATCTCAGTGCTAACAATATCTCAGAGAAAACTTGCTGTCGATAGCTAGACCACCGCGTCCGGCAAATACACAGGCCGTGGGAAGTCACCTTAAGGGGAGCGCGCCCCCCCCCCCCTCCAGTTTGGGAACCTCTATTCTATAGATTTCTCACTAACTACTTTCGCAAAAATTCAGGGGTGAAACAGTAGGCAAATGTTAGTGTGTATTATATTTATTTACAACGTACTGGACGTTGAGACTTGCAGAATATTCTCCCTCACGTCGCTGACTAAATGAAGCCTTCACCGAGCGTGATGGGTGAGCGGTAACATTCTCCCCTCTCAATCTGTAGTATGTGGGCCCGATTTCCCGTCATCCAGACAAATTATGTTTCCCATTATTTCCTGAAGACGATTGCCAGGATGGTTCCTTCAAAAGGCTGTGCACGAATTTCTTCCTGTTCTTAGCCTCCAATCCTTTCCCGCCTAGATGACGTCAACGTCGACGCTATGTAAAGCCCTAAGCAAAAAGAGATCTTTCAATCAACCTTCTTCCCTTTTCGTGCCAAATTACAAATTTACTTTACTCGTTTGGTTATGTACTTCATTGTTGAATTAGCCTTTTATTGTGTTAACATTTGAGTAATGAAAAGCTTTGTCCCCGTTATGTCTCAACGCCTCGTCGACGTCGAGGTCATTAGAGGCGGGTAACGACTGGGGACAAGGAACGGGAAGACATTCGGCCTTGGCGTTTTAAAAGAAGCATTCCGGCATTCGCCTAGAGTGATTTTGGTAAATAATGGAAAACTCCAATCTGTATGCCTGGACGTTGATTCGTTTTTTAACTACTTAACGTCTCTTAACAGCGAGATCTTTAGAGACGGGAAAGGATGGGAGGCAAGGAATGGGAAGGAATTCGGCCATTGCCTTTTTGAAGGAAGCATCCCAGCATTTGCTTGGAGTGATTTGGGGAAACCATGGGAAACCAAAATCTGGATGCCCGGACGGGGATTCGAACCGCCGTCCTCCCGAATGCGAGGCCAGAGCGTTACCGCTCACCCAATGAAAGGCCAAATTCAGTGAATGGAGCATTTTTGCCTTAGTATGTGTCGTGTTATTTTTTCGAACAATATTTTCTTCTAAAATGATTCAAAAATATTTCAGGTGGCAGGTCTCTTCGTTGTTAATGTCTGAATTTATGGAAACTACGACTGTCTGTACGGGGAACCGAACTCGGGTCCTGCGACTGCTGGTGGTCTGGATGAGAGTGAAGTCGTCCCCAAGGTCGACGACTTTCTACTCGCTCCACATCTCAGACAATTCTCCACTCTCACCAGACGGTCGTAAAGTCTCACAGCACGCTACGCGCCCAAACACCAAATCTGACACTCAAAATCTCCACACAAAAATATACTTTTCCTTTTAGTATTGTTTAAATTTATTTACCACTAATTTTCTCAGTCAGATTTAATTTACAATACTAATAGAAGGCCAGCTTGGTCATCGTGTCTGACACGGTGTGACGTCAAGTTCCCGCGCTCTATCCATAGACAAAATTCTAGCAACCTGCTGCGGGTGGAGGTTACTTTTATGTTTATGTAATTGTTTGATATGCTTCAAATTGTAAATCAACCATAAAAAGTATATATTGTGTTAGAATCCACATATTAATTAATAGTTGCGGTTTATTTTTTTATATTCGTGCGATGTAGATGTTTTACATATCTTTAAACGAGAAATGTTCATTGGTATCTCCGAAACAGCTCGGACGATTTGGATGAAATTTAATATTTAGATAACGATTTATTTAAATAGGTGTCTTGCATTAAAAAAAAAAAAAAAAAAAAAAAAAAAAAAAAAAAAAAAAAAAACGCGATTCTTTTTTTTTTTTTTTTTAAAAAAAAAAAAAAAAGACTAGCAGTTATTGTATATGGTATCTCTGTAACGGCTCTAACGCCATCTCTTAGAATTTTGAGGCACCAGTAACCTTAAAGCGGCTATATATATTTGGATGAAATTTAATTTTCAGATAATTCGGATTCCACGTTAAACTGTAGAACCCAAAGGTGAGGAATTCGCCGTAATACCTCTGACACATGGCTTAGTGTGCCTCCTTCGGGAGGATCCAACCAAACTTCGAGTTGTTGACTGAGATATTTTATATATTGTCTATACATCTAATCTAACGCTATTGTACTAACACCTTGTATATAGGTGAAATTAATTTACCTCAAAGGTCTCTAACGATTTTGATGAAATTGTGCACACTGAACAGAAATCGAAATATGCCGAACGAAGCTCTGTCATCCAGGTCGTATTAATTAGTAAGTAACTTTTTTCTTTTTTTTTTTTTTGCTGTAAATCCTTTTAACTCCATAAATAAATTTAGTTTCTGTAAGAGGTGGAAAAATGTAGTATTCATGACGTTAATGACTATCAAAGAATTACGTGTAATTAAAAAGTGGGAATATTGATAGAAATGAAAATGAGTTTTTAATCGTTTTTACTCGTTTGTGTAAATTTTTTCATTAGGAATTACGAGGTTTACTCAATTAGTATGGTGATATATTCTATGTACATATAGATGTGATTATCAAAGAAAGCGAAGAACTTAGGTTTCCTGTTTGTTTCTTTAATGGTTCGATATTTTTTTACCTTTATACGAGCGCAGGCTGAAAAGAAATGCACACATGCTTGTTGAACAAGAATAAAAACAAATAGCAAGATAGGAAAAAAAGTACGTTAAACTACAATTCTTAAGCTTCAAAATCATGTATTTATTTTTCAATATAGTCACCGTTAAGGATAACGCATTACACACAACATGTAACAAGGTTTTTTTTTTATTCCGACACTGAAAAATTCTTACTACTTTTCTCGAATCCAGGAGTTGGCAGCTACCTTCACCTCATCGTCCGAGGTGTAATGATTACCCTTGAGATCTCTCTTGAATAGAGGAAAAAAATAAAAATCCCAAAGCGCACGATCGGTGGAGTAAGGAGGCCGTGGAATCGGTTCAAACGTGAGGTTCCTCAGGTGTCGCAGAGCCTCTACAGTAGCGCGAGGTACCCATCGTGCACAGATTTTACTGTGTCCCAGTTGTTCAGTAGTGAAGCAGACACGTTCCTTGGATATACGAGGCGAATGTCGGGATGTTTCCTTCAAAAAGCCAGTGCCGAATTCCTTCCCGTTCCTTGTCCCCAGTTCCATCCCGCCTCTAATGACCTCGACGTCGACGAGGCGTAAAGCCATAAGTAAAAAAAGGGGGTAATCCAATATGTTTTTCGATACGCTTTTGAGTGATTCGCCGGTCATTTTGAATCAAATCTTCGACGAGTTTGCGATGTTTAATGTTTGGTCAGTGATCGTACATCCGCTCCGGTTTTCAACAATTATAGCTTTTCTGGTCTCGTAATGATGCCCATCGGTTTAGAATAGACCTATCAACACCATAGTCACCATAAACAGACTTTAAACGACGATAAATCTCAGCTGGATTAACCTGTGCATGCGTGTAGAGGAGGGATTGTACTTTAATGTACTTTTTGCCCTATCTTGCTACTTGTTTTTATTCGTGTTCTACAAACATGAGTGCATTTCTTTTCACCGTATTAAAATTTGAAACTAACCAAAGAAATATTTGTTTTTCCTTTAAACCTACATGTTAATTACAAAGGGGGTTTGTAATGGAACAAGGTGGAGTCAAAATATGTAGAACATTACAAAATGAATGTCATGAAGGCTATTCCTTAATAATCTGTATATAGTTGAGCAACTATCCCTGCTTTCAACCTGTCTTTTTTAGCGACTTAGACTAGTTACGGTATAAAACGTCTCACCGGTGCAACGAATGAGTTTGTTGCGACCTTTCAGATTCTATCTCTGACTTCATCTTCTGGCAATATTGACGCGTTTCCTGCTGGGAAGCGCGGAATGTTTTGCACTGTAGATGTATGGCAAGAGCTTGCCTTCTGTCATTATTATGGTTTAATTTTCCTGTATTTCAGTTTGGTTTTTAAATCGAATATTTTTTTTCTCATGACAAACTCGATTTTATTTCTGCAGTCTTAATATCGCACTTCTTGTTAATATTTTATATTTAAAGTGTTTTATACCTGTTTAATATATACTGACGTGCCAAAAGTGGGGCAGCGGGATACACATGAACAAGCGGGAGTCCGCTCCGCGACAAAAGTGTAGAACTTGGCTGGCTGCTGTCAGTTCTGTCGGTTGCACTCGAGTCCTGTGAAACATTTACTACGCCAAAATGACTACCTGACCAGAATTAACGATTCAGAAGGCAATAGTTGGAGGCTGACTGATAGATCTTAACATTTTGGATTTTTTTTTTAATCTAGGATTCAAGTTTTGGAAGAGCAGGACTGAATAGGCCGATACTGGGTTTGACCCTCCCTTTTTTCATCTCTCTCTCACAACACACTATCACGCAACGGTGCATCACTCCCAGTTCATTTTCCTGCACGTTGCCATGGAGATGTAAATATTTCCCACTGTAACCGACTACGGTCAAAGTGTTCGTAAGAATTTGGGTTGCCTAAGCTGTCTCTATACTACGACTATAGGTCGTATTTTGAGAAGTTGTAAGGCTCATACAAAAGAAATAGCGTACAAAACACTAGTGCTTCCGCAATTGGATTACAGTTGTGGAGTTTGGGAACCGTATCGCAAGGTATTGATTGACACGTTAGAGAAAGTACAGAGGAGAGCCGCTCGATTCGTGACTGCTAGTTACAGTTCTGTCGAAAGTGTCACAGAATTAATACATAAATTGGACTGGGATTGTTTGGCCACAGACGACGTCGTTTTCTTCTGAATTTATTGCAGGATATGCGAAATTCTTTAATTTAGGAGTGCAAGGAAATACTTCTTCCGCCAGCCTATTTATGTCGCAATGACAGGAGGGATAAGATTAGAGAAATAAGATGCCGTACTGATGCTTTTATGTATTCTTTCTTTCCTCGTTCTGTTCGCGATTGGAATGCACCCTCTGCCACCCACAATATTTGTGGATTGCAGAGTATAGATGTAGATGTAGACTTGATACAGTAGTTTTCACCACAGTCCCATTGCTTATCACAGCATTGAGGTGATGATCCATTGTAAAGCTAGAGTTTTGATGGTCTGGTTTAGCCACCTACAAGACGCCGGTGCATCGTTTGATGACGTCGACTTCCTGTAAGCTCTTCCGGATGACCGCCCCACTTCCCTGTGCTTTCATTTCCTCTTTACCAGCAGCCATCAATGCCGCTTCCTGGAAATGGGGGAGGGAGGGGGAGGAGGGACAAGTAATAAGTGTTCCCTTACGGCGTTACTGGGGATTACAGTTGTTCCACAATCTGAATATTGGTTGGATCAGCTAGCAGGATAAGCCACTGGTTCGCACCATAAAGGGATGAATTGTTGCTTGTTCCGTGACACCGAGCGTTATTGGTGAGTTGTAACGTTGTGGCTTCGCATTCGGAACGACGCAGGTTCGAATCTCCGTCGCCACCCAGTTTTGGGTTCCCTTGCTTTAGCCAAATTACTCCAGGCGAATGTGGGGCTGTTTCCTTCAAAACGCAATGACCGCATTCCTTCCCGTTCCTTACCCTGCTGTCATTTATTGCCTGTAGTGATCTCTACGTCGATGAGGCGTAAAACCATTAAAAAAATCTGTGACGTGCAATATGGCTAGAATTCCCACCCACACAGCGTTCTCATATACAGAGCAAGCTTTGATTGAGGTAAAGTTCACGTTAAGAGGCTGTGAGAAATGCAGCAGAAACAGGCAATTCGAACCTAGATCTCTATAGGGAGCGTGCACAAACTACGTGGCTCGGTCCAGGGGGGGGGGGGTGGCTGGAAGGCTACGCTAGGCTACGTGGGGGGTGGGGGGGGGTTCCCGAGCCAGGCCACGTAGCTTTCCTTTCATAACATTTTTCACAGTTAAAATGAGGAATATAAGTCACAACAGCATGTGAATATTTATTTCCCTCATTTAATTATCTCCGTATGTAATTTACGTTAGTCTGACACGAGAAAACAGTACAAAATGTCTTCTGGAATCAAAAGGGAAAAAAGCTACGTGCTACGTGGCGGGGGGGGGGGGGGGTAGAAGAAAAGCCACGCAGGGCTAGGGGGGGGGGAGGGGGGTTCACAGGAGGCCAAAATGGAGCTACGTGGTTTATGCACGCTCCCTATTAGTACCCATCAATAAATCTTTTATTGGACTATTCAAACGCTGGGTAGAAACATATAATACAAGGACACAAATTTGTAACTTCTTAATCTTTTTTTTTTCGCATTAGTGAGATAAATTCCAAACGGACGATATTACCTTGTGACTCAAAAAATTGAAGATATAAAAAAATAAGGAAGACTAGTGTGACATAAAGAACACTTCTTTTGAGGATATAGATTGCGTCATTAACTAAAGACGCTTTGTCATGTTCAATTTTACAGACCAACGCGTTCTTACAGTTGCGATATATTAGAAGCAGAGTTCATTAGTGTTCTCAGGATTAATTTTTCTTTTTGTTCAGCCTAAATTTTGATAAACTCTTTATTATATGTTTACTGTAATTAAACATTCTTAACTGGAAAAGCAAAAAAAAAAAAAAAAGTGTATAACCGAACCCAACACTGCCATAAAAAATACAATTAGATGTCTTTTGACTATTTTATATCACTCATTCCCAGTCTGGACACCCAGTTTTCCGTTTGCGGTGTTTCCTAAAATCGCTACTGACCAATCGGAGGATCATTCCTTGATAAAGGCCCACCGAGCGTGGTGGGTGAGTTTTGTCATTCATGCTGATATTGAAACGGGATTTAATAATCCAGCCGAGGTAGCTGAGAGTTTTTACAGCGCTGCGTGAGTCTTGTATGCTTGAGCTGCGGCAGTGTGCTGTGGAGTGGTCGACTGCCGTAATTGGCGTTATAAAAGTGTGTTACCTGGTCGTCGGTCTGTTTTCTCTTTCTGCCACTCGCTGTTTAACCTTACACCGCATCTCGCGTCGTCATATACCACAGTACCACTCGCCACCTATACTTCACCACGGGGGTGTCTCCGGACCCCATAACCCCAAGCAGCCCCGCCATATGGTCCTAATGACGACTTGCGTCACTCCTAGCTAAGGTTACGGTGCTGCCCACGATTGGTCGGTCGGAACCAGTCATCGGGGTCACAACTGTGCTGACGTGTCCTATTAGAGGGTTCGATTGCGTCCAATACGGGACCAACAGACAAACAAGGTGAGGTAGCGAGCGTGGTAAAGCTTGGTCCTACTATTCGGGAGGACGCGACCATCCAGATTTCAGGTTTCCATGATTTCCTGATATCGCTCCAAGTAGGTTCCGGAATGGTTTCTTCAAAAGGCCGTGGCCGAATTCCTTCCAAGACCTTTACTCCTCTAAAGATCTCGACGTCTACGGGGAATAAAGTCAGAAGGGAAAAGAAACAACGCGGAGAAAGCTGCAGGCAAATGCTAAGTGTGTTTACTCTTTTTTTTTTTTTTTTTTTGCTTATGGCTTTACGCCACGTCGACGTCGAGGTTATTAGAGGCGGGATAGGACTGGGGACAAGGAACGGAAAGGAAATCAGCCATGGTCTTTTGAAGGAAGCATTCCAGGATTTATCTGGAGTGAGAGTATACTTCTATACTATGGGGGGCTTCCATTAATTACGTGAGGTGAAATAGGGGGGAGGGTAGTCCGGGGAGGGGGGGTCGACAGAAATCTCACGTGAGCTTTTGAAATTCTTGTAGGGCAGTAGAGCTTTAGGGGCGTAACAGGGCCTACAAACGACATGGATACCAACCTTAGGCGAAGTTTTACCGCCCTTAGAGGAAGGAGTGCTTAAAAAATAGGTCTTGAAAATGTACGAGGTCGATCAGGAGGAGGGGGGTCCCGTAAAAATCGTCATCTTAAAGGGGGGGGGGAATCCGACAAGACCTCACCAAATCTCACCACAGGAAGGGGAGTCCAGTATTCCGGAAAAAACACCTCAAGTAATTAATGGATTACCCCCCCATCAGGCGAAATACAAGCACTATAGTACGGTAGTGAAGCCAGAATGTTTATACGCAGCAGAAACACTAGCCAGAAAGGGACTGACGGAAATAGAAAAGAAAGAAAGTTTCTGAGGAAAATCTTGGGATCAAAAAAAGTGACAGGAAGCGAATTTAATTTCCGTTTGAGATCGTACCAAGAATTGTACGACAAGTTTGAAAAGGTACCAAACACAATTAAGAAAAGTAGATTAGTTCTTTGTGGAAACATCAAGAGAATGGAACTAGAAAGAATGGCAAATGAAATACTCAACTTTCAAGAGAACAGGAAGACTCAAGCTCCATGGTGAAGGATTTTTTTTTTTCCGTAACTGCTTTACGTCTCTTTTTAACATCGAGGTCTTTAGAGACGGGAAAGGATGGGGCCAAGGAATGGGAAGGAATTCGGCCATGGCCTTTTGAAGGATCTGAAAATATGTGGGATCAGCATGAAAGACATCCAAGACAGGGAATTATTCAGAGGAGAAATTGCGGAGGTAAAGGATCTGACTGAACAAAAACTAATCAGAAAAAGGAGGGCATTTTCAGAGGATGAAAAAGCAAGAGTGAGGAGGAGAACGAAAGAGTCCTGGCGACAGAGGAAGGAAACTCAGAAGAGGAAATAAACTGGGGCGGATGCAGGATTTTGGTTTGGGAGGGGGCGGGGGTCTTAAATGGATTTTGGTTTGGGGATGCTTGGCTTGAGTAGATTTTGGTTAGGGAGGTCTTGCCTTCATTGGATTTTTTGATTTTGAGGGGGGAGGGCTTGAGCCCCCTAGCCCCCCCCCCTGGATCCACCCCTGGAAATGAAGTTGCTTAATCTAGTCCATAGATGGCTGAAAGGAAAAGGGGAAGAAAGTGGACGCCCCATATTATATAAATCTGTTAAAAACCGTGTCTGTTTATTCTCGCATTGCGCAAAAACTGCTGCACAAATTTTGGTGTGTTTTCACTGTTTGAAAGCTTCCAACCTGACTCAAGCCCAGAGCATAGTTCGTCACTTATACGAAATCAAAATCTATCCTCAACATCTTTTTTTTTCCCCCTGTAGTCTGTCGTAATTTGAAAATCACTCAACAAATTTCGACGGTGTTTTCATAGCTTCTAAGCTTAGGGCTGACGTAACATTTGGGACATAAAGCATATTATCTTATCTTTAGACACATCAGAAAATTAATATCTGCTCAAGACTGTAACTAAGAAATGTGGCGCTCTGCTAACAACATCTATCTGTTGTATTCTGTATGGCCGACCACGGTAGCGTAAGGCCTGGTGTGCTAGCGAAGGTCGTCGGTTGGAGTCAGGCCGCGGGCATGGATGTTTAGTGTTGTGTCTGTGAATGTCAAGTCCGTTCTGGGTTATTGGAAAAAAATCAGTACTTGCAGAGACTGAAAGCACCGTATGACACACAATCACTGTTGAGTTGGCTGCACAACCTCAGATATCAAAAGCCCCCCCCCCCCAAAAATAAATAAATAAATAAAACCCGCAGTACATGGCAGGAGTTTAGCGAAGCCGACGACGTAGAGAGATTGAGAACGGATTTATGGATTCTGATAGAATTTTTAACAAGATGCGAATGTCGGCAGCAAATTAGTGTTTTCGTAAGTGCAGTAGCGAGAACTGTAATGAGGAAACTTTTTTTTTTTTTGCTGTCATCAGTCTTTCGACTGGTTTGATGCAATCCTCCATCCCTTGTGTAATTTGAGAGGATTACATGTCCTCGGGATACCCTTTGGGTCTTTAATGCAGTGGTTGCCTTCTGCATCCCCATGCCGTTGATCATTTCTGATTCATCCGCCTTTAGGGGGCGTTTCCAACCCCAAGGGCAGGAGGATGCCCTGTGTGACTCCCCGCTCTTCCGCCCTCCTTTCGGAGGCCGTTGGCAAGCAGTGGGTGACTCCTTATACCGGGAATCATTCAGTCGCCAGAGCCTCGTCCGTGCAAACAGGGTGCACCACGTGAAGGAGAGGTTGACATTTGGTTGGAAAAGGCTAGTATAGTCTCTCCCAAACCCTTACACCCCATGAGGAAACTACATGTCCAGAAAAATCATTTTTTACGCTATAGATTTATGTTCATTACATAATTCGTAGGTACTGGTCGACCAAAGAGCTCCTTTATTCGACAGAGACTAGTATACTATATTTGAACACGATAAAGGTAAGGACTGTAGTCTGATTTGCTTTCCTCGCGTGTGGAAAAGCATTTCGTCGTTGATGACGGCATCAGAAATATCAGACTCTTCAGAACGAGGTTAAAAGGCGCGATAAGCCATATGCATTCACTCTCTCTGCCAACCATTCACTCTCTCCGAGGCGCAAGAACACACCTGTTTGTCTGCCCGCCCACGCACTGTGATGGGATGTACCAGGGACTGCGCAACTTCGTCCTTGACATCTGCAAAAACAACACGCACCGTCTGATGTCACCGCAAACAGTCGCGTAGGAATACTGCCTGTCCGTCAAAGCGAAAATACTAATCCTGTTTGACCTTCGACGTAACTTCCAACACTTTCTTCAGGTGAAACTTCTTGACCGTTAGCTGAAACACTGAACAGTAATTGCGTTTCACTCCGATGGTTCAGCCTTAAAATTCCCCCATACATTTTGTCACACAGATTTCATGATTTTTAGTCTCTCCCCACCTTGTCACAGTTTGTAAGAGCAGACTATTCGACACATAGCAACCACATGCCCTTTACGAGCTCTGCTCAAGACCACGGCGATTTCTAAATAGTGACTAAAATAGAAATTAGATACTTAGGGAAAGTCCATAAACTAAGTGGCTGGTCAAAAGGGAGAAGGGCTACACTGGGCTACGTGCGAGAGGGACGGGGGTTTACGAGCAAAGCCACGTAGATTTCATTCATATATATATATATATATATATATATATATATATATATATATACATACATACATATATATATATTAATGGCATTTGGCAACGGAGGCCATACAGCCAGCTCAATGTAAATTATTATAGCTTTCAGTATATAAGTCGTCATCCAGTATATATATTGTATTTTTCCAATGTATGGACGCCACAGGACGGACAGGACATTCACACAGACACACAACATCCATGCCCGCGGCCGGATTCCAACCGGCGACCTTCAGCACGCGGAGCTAACACTCTAGCCCCTACGCTACCGAGGCCGGCATATTATTTGTTACAGTTAAAATAAGGTACATAACACGCAACAGCATGTGGATATTTATTTGCGCCATTTAATTATCTCCGTATGTAATTTACGATAGTCTGACAAGAGAAAACGGTACAAAATTGTCCTTCTGGAATCAATATGGAAAAAAAGCTACGTGCCTCGAAGGGAAAAAAGGGGGGGGGGAGCGTGGCGAAGGCAAAAATGGAACTACGTAGTTTATGGACGCTCCTTTATCAGAAATGGATATTTGTTTTAAATACCTTTTACCTTAAAAATTTATTCGTTATTATGTTCAAACATATGTATAACTGTTTATGATCGAATTTCAGCCATACGCTAGATAAATAACAACACTTTGCGACACTCCCTTCCACGGTGTGGCATCACACATTATGCTATTTTAAATTTAGAACGACATTGCCACGCTGCTTCCAAAGTAACATCACGATGGTTTTTGATCCCATCCCCTTGTCACAGAATGTCACTCTATATGTCACCCTTATGTTACTTCCCTGTCACCCCAATGACACCCCATGTCACTCCCCTGTCACTACCATGTCACTCCCATGTCGCTCGCACATGTAATTCTAATGTCACGCCATGTCATCCTAATGGGACCCCCCAGGTCACGCCACATCACACTATATGGGGCACCCTTCTTCCTACATCAACAAATTTTAAATGTAAAACTTTAATAAAACATTTTTAACGTGACGCCTTGAAGTTCATAATCCCTCACGCCCCTTGTTACGTCATGTCATACGTTAAGGTGTGACTTAATTTATGGATGACATTAAACATCCTCTAACGATTATTTAACACGTTGTTTGGTTTTGTCATCCCGTAGGCTAAGACGCCCGAGTGGGCAGCGGTTCGAATCCTGATCTGTGATACAATTTTTACGAGCCCTTAAACTGATCTCAGCCTCTCGTAAGAATTTCTTTGCAGGGGCTCCGTGGTTCTGATTCACTCTACTCTGAAGGGCCTCGCATTCTGGAGGACACAGGTTCAAATTCGCGACAGGCCATCCAGATTTGGCTTTTACATGGTTTCCCGAATCTCCCCCTGCTCAACTACATGGCAGATTCGTTCCTGTTCGTTGCCTCTCCTACCTCTAATCACCTCGATGTCGACGAGGCTTAAAACTAAAAAAAGAAAGGATTACCAGGTTATTTGGAAAAACTTCTCGGGTTTCGAGCCGCGTCAGAATTGAATCGTCTGGCGACGTTTCGGAAGCTTGCATCGCTTCCATTGTCAAGCCGCGCTTAACGTCGCTGTGGTGTTATCCGGTACTTCACAGTGGAAGCAGTGCAAGATCCCGAAAAGTCTCCAGACTTTGACGAGGCTTGAAACCCGAGAAGTTTTTCTACAGTATAGCCGCCGAGAAAACGTACATAGTTATTACCAGGTTATGTTACTATACGAGCGCTGTCTGAGAAGTTCTCGGCCTCGAATATAGATGGCACTACCCATGTGTTTTTTTCCATGCAAGTTGGTGCATGTGCCAGACGCGCCTGCAAGAAATTGCAAGTCATTCAACGTTGTAATTTGGTCTGTGCAGTTGTTTGATGCAGGCGCGGTGCGAAGTTGTATCAGAGATGGAAAAAATCGAGTATCGTGCAGTTATAAAATTCTTTGTAAAAGAAGGTTTAACGGCATCTAAGATCCAAGGAAGATTTTTAAAAGTGTATGGGGACCCTTTTCCTTCATATTCGACAGTTAAGAAATGGGCTGCTGAGTTCAAACGTGGCCGTAGCAGTCTCGAAGATGATGAACGCAAAGGACGTCCGAAAAGTGCAACAACTCCAGAAATCATCCAGAAAGTGCATAATCTGGTTTTGAATGATCAACGAATAGAAGTGTGTGAGATTGCTGAGACCTAAGGGATATCAAAACAACGTCTGGGATACATTTTGCATATAAAGAAGCAAGATGGGTGCTGCATTTGCTCACTGTTGATCAAAAGCGCATCCACATGAGACTTTCTGAACAGAATTTGGAGCGTTTCAACAAAAACAAAACTGATTTTTTGCATCGATTCATAGCTATGGATGAGACATGGGTTTCACCACGGCAGAATCAAAACTACAGTCAAAGCAGTGGACAGAAGCTGGTTGTTCAGGTCCAAAGAAGGCCAACTTGGTTCCATCGGCAGGGAAGGTGAATAGCATCAGTTTTTTTGGGATGCTTAAGTTTTTTTCGTTCATTGATTACCTTGAAAAGGGTAAAACAATAACTGGACAATACTATTCCAAACTTTGACACCCTGGATGAAAACATTCGTGAGTAAAGGCCCAGTTTGAGGAAGATGAAAATCATCTTTCATCAGGGCAATGAACCTGCCAACAAGAGTCTTTTGGCAATGGGAGATTTAAGAGATCTGCACTACGACGTGCTGGAGCATCCACCTTATTCACCAGATTGGCTCCCTCTGACTTTGTCTATTCCCAAAACTCAAAAACTTTCTTGCTGTTCAGCATTTTTCTTCAAATGAAGAGGTGATTGCAGCTGTAGATGGATATTTTGCAGGCCTTCCAGAAAGCCATTTCAGGGATGGTATAATGAACTTGGTACATTGTTGGACTAAGTGTATCAGTGATCAGGGAGACCATATTGAGAAATAAAAATGATTTGGTAAATATCATATTGGTTTTATATATTTTAGGCTTAGAATTTTCCAGACCACCTTCGTAGCCACGACGCAAGCGGAGTACGCGGTGCATTTAAAGTCTGCCTCTGCACTTCCGATCAATAACATAGGTAATTACAGTGCTATGTATATATGAAGGAATGGTGAACGTGAAACCTGGCGACAGATCATTCAGGGCTACTATTCCGAAAGATACCAGCAGGCAGCCAACATCGAAGTCCCCATCCGAAGGGCGAATCACCATCACCTGTGCTGTATGTCGTCACTCCATACGCACTGCGGAGAGTTTTGGGGTTTAGCCCAAGACTTTAGCGCACAATCTGTTGATTAGGATTCGTGCCCGACACCACCTTGCTTACGGTCCGAAATAATGGGAATTGCTTCCCTAAAGCTGGCTCCAACCAGTGCAGAAATGTGTAGATAGTACCTCAGCAGAGCGCAGTCCCCAGTTATATTCTTTTTTCCTTATTCAGGTCAACGTTTACAGGGCGAGTCAAAAAGTCCTTGGACACCTTAATAAGTTGGAAGAGTTGAAGGGAAAACAGTATCAAGGTAACTATGAACATTAATGACTTCTAAACGGTACAAGATAGACAAAAACAAATTACACCACTAAATTCCTGAGCTCAAACGAGTGTTATTTGATGTGTCATACACCCCCCTTCCCATTTTAAAAAAAATGACTTGAATAAAAAATGGCGGATTTCAAGATGGCGGCCATGAATGACATTCACTCTTCCAACTTATGAAGGTGTCTAAGGACTTTTGACTCGTCCTGTATTATTCTACAATATCGCTCACCTTTACGCCATCTGAACGTGAACGACATTTTGAAGTATTGTTTGCACCTCCTGCTCTACATTTTTACTACTCTTGATAGTTTTAAATTATTGAAGGTGACCTGGTACATTTTTTTTTTTTTTTTAAGTGAAAACTTCTATGGGCTTGGGATAAATCTATGAATTTGCGTCTCCAATGTGCTGTGACGTGTTGCGCATATTATATGGGCGTTTGACGCGTTTTGGAACACAGTTTTTATCCAATTTTGATGGAACTTTGCATACGTATTATTAAAAAAAAATAAAAAAATACTGTTTCCGTTCGTTTTACAAATAGCTAAACCCTCTCCTCCTTTACCCCCTCTCCTTACATTGTCAACGTTGTTCATACAAACTCAGTTTTTTATCCGATTTTGATAGTACTTAACACACGTATACTTCAAAACAAGGCGGTCTGGTAGCTCATTGGTTAAGGCACTTACTTCCGAAAGTTTCTCTCTCCGTCGCGAGCTCAAATCCTGTGGTGAGCAAGAATTCTTAGGAGTTGTATTTCATTAAATGAGCTACGTCGACATCTTCCGTGGTTCTGATTCCAACGTTAAATTATAGACCCTTAAGGAAAGGAATTGGCCTTGCTGCCTCTGACACAATAGCTTGCTACATCTCCTTCTGAAAGATTCGACCAACCTTCGGGTTGTGGACTAAGCTTAGCCTTTTAATTTTTGAACTGAAAACTTCTTTAGGAACGTTGGGTGATTTTTGGACCGGTAAAATATTATGAGACACGCTAAAGTTAACAGTGTATCTATAGCTGTCTGGTGGCTCAGTAGTTAAGGTGTCGAACTGGGGAATGAAAGGTCCTCGGTTCGAATCCCTGTGTCGGCGAGGATTTTCATAGACTCTTAACCCGACTTTCACATCTAGCACAGCTTGCTGTGTAATGTGAACTGGGGCGTAGTTACTATGGGGCTAGGCGGTGCACTGCACCGGGGCCCCTAGCAGCTCAGGGGCCCCCAAGCGCACCTCAGGGGCCCCCAAGCGCACCTCTGGGGACCCCCAAGTGCAGTTCAGAGGGCCCACGGGCCTTCACGGCAAACTGGCGACCTTTTTTTTAGGTCTACCGTCGTCTAAGGGGGGTCCCTCACTGCTCAGGGGGCCCCTACCAGCAACACAAAGCAAAAGAAAGGTCGCCCGTCTGCTCCTGAGGGCTCCAAATAAATTTTTTGCACCGGGGCCCTTGTTGACCTAGCTACGCCACTGAATGAGAAGTACGCCAGAACGCTTCCAAGGTTCGGATTACATGTTAAACTGTAGGTCCCCTGTCGCTGGTATCATTACCGGGCTAGGTTAAGGCGGCTAAAACAGGGGCGGAATCCGCTGCCAATAGAAACCCTGTCACCAGGTATTACAGTTCACACTGGATTATTATTTAATATATATATATATAGATATGAGTAAGACGTGCTGCGCGTATGATATTCATAGTTTTAAGTTTTCACGTCTAGTGGCAGTCCCTAATCGCTGACATTTTTTTTACTGAGGGGTGTCCAGGTTGTAGCAGTGAAACGATAGACTTGTTCTTCGCAAAAAAATAATTAACTATTTCCAGTGTAGTGAAATTATTATGCCATAGATCTCTGCTTTCTAATTCTTACTTGTAATTAAGACAGGCAGACAAGGTGGTGGAAATAGTGTTAACAATTTCGTAGGAGAAAGGAACGTGGCTGGCGTAATATCTCTGGCGGTATCTCTGCTCTGTTGTCTCGCAGACCAGAACAATATGGCGGAGGGCTTTGTTCTGTTGTGTTGGCCGACAGCTGCGCTAGTGACTTCACGGAAATTCGAGACCGCTTTTCCTGCTACCCGTCTGCGAGTCTCCGCGCGAACAAAGAAACAAGAGGTACAAACACTGATTAAAAAGCGCGGAAATTCGGTTTTCCACCTTGCTAAGGAAGTATTAAAAAAATTTAATTATAATCAGCAGAAAATATTTTTTTAAAAAGTGGATAAAATATGATCCTGAACAATTACCCGAAACACAGATTTTTAAACATAAATTACGTTTAAAATTAGGTGGTAGGGAAAAAAATCAAAAAATATGATTGTATGTAGGTAAAAAAAAAAATTGCCAAGGGGAATGTGTTCTATCACAATTTAACTGAAGTTAACCTAACGCTCTGGAATCGCACTTGGGAGGATGTAGGTTCGAATCCACGTCCCCAGATTTGGGGTTTTCCATGGTTTCTCCAAATCACTCCAGGCGAATGCCGGGATGCTTCCTTCAAAAGGTCATGGCCGAAATCGCTGCCCAAGTCGTTTCCTGCCTAATGACTTCGACGTCAATGCGGCCTAAAGCCATAGGCAAAAAAACAGAAGAAATTAAACAAACCTTGTCAGCGAGCTGTGGTATAGGATGCCATGAGTCAATACTAATAGATGGCTACCTTGGTCATCATGTCTGTGCGCTGTGATGTCGCGAACGCGACCTTATTCGGCGGACCATTAACCGCGGGAGATTTTAACAGCTCTCTATCCATATACAACACTGTTATAAGCAACCTACGAATAAAGGTTACCTTTTAATTGTTTCTGTAATAGTTCTGTACGTTTATAATGGCAAACCAACCGCGTATATTCTGTTTAAATTCACTTATTAACTACCAGTTGCTTCTTGTTCATATACAGGGTGTTACAAAAAGGTACGGCCAAACTTTCAGGAAACATTCCTCACACACAAACAAAGAAAATATGTTATGTGGACATGTGTCCGGAAACGCTTACTTTCCATGTTAGAGCTCATTTTATTACTTCTCTTCAAATCACATTAAACATGGAATGGAAACACACAGCAACAGAACGTACCAGCGTGACTTCAAACACTTTGTTACAGGAAATGTTCAAAATGTCCTCCGTTAGCGAGGATACATGCATCCACCCTCCGTCGCATGGAATTCCTGATGCGCTGATGCAGCCCAGGAGAATGGCGTATTGTATCACAGCCGTCCACAATATGAGCACGAAGAGTCTCTACATTTGGTACCGGGGTTGCGTAGACAAGGGCTTTCAAATGCCCCCATAAATGGAAGTCAAGAGGGTTGAGGTCAGGAGAGCGTGGGGGCCATGGGATTGGTCCGTACAGTACAGTACAGTACTAACGAAACTAAAATGAGCTCTAACATGGAAAGTAAGCGTTTCCGGACACGTGTCCACATAACATATTTTCTTTGTTTGTGTGTGAGCAATGTTTCCTGAAAGTTTAGCCGTACCTTTTTTTGTAACACCCTGTATACCCTGTTCTTTCGACGTAAATGTTTTCGTTTCAGGCCATCCGTATTTCGGTTTTCCATGGTTTTCCGAAATCACTCCAGGCGAATTCCGGAATGGGTCCTTTAAAAGACCATGACCAAATTCCTTCCCGTTCATTACCTCCAATCCTCTCTCAGCTTTAATGTCCTCGACGTCGAGAGCCGTTAATCTCGACCCAAAAAAGATAACTTTTTTTTAATACCCGGCAGTGTGGCGCAATCATCTCAAAATTTTAGCTCCACGCACCCCTCCCTGTACGATGGTGAACCCCCTTAGCAAAAAATGCTAGAGATAGCCAGTCCGCCATTATGTGGATCTTGTCGCTAACCTCCTACGATCAACTGGTGAACCCCTAGGCCCTAGGAGTTCCCGTACCCCACTTTGAGAAACACTTATCTAGCCGAATGCTGAGACCGTCCTCAATCTCTGTCTCATAAACTAGACATTTCACACAAAAAAGTACACTTATCATTAGGGTTCGGATCTTTGGGAGCGTGCATAAACCACGTAACTCCATTTTGGCCTCCTGTAATCTACCCCCCTCCCCCCCCCACGTAGTCCTACGTGGCTTTTGCGTCAACCCCCCCCCTCCCCCCCTCCCCCACGTAGCATGTAAAACGTAGCTTTTTTCCCTTTTGATTCCATAAGACATTTTGTACTGTTTTCTCTTGTCAGACTATTGTAAATTACATACGGAAATAAATATTCACATGCTGTTGTGGGCTCTGTTCCTCATTTTAACTGTGAAAAATGTTATGAAAGGAAAGCTACGTGGCCTGGCTCGGAACCCCCCACCCCCTCCCCCAAGTAGCTCAGCGTAGCCTTTCAGCCAACCCCTCCCCCCACCCCACCTGGACCGAGCCACGTAGTTTGTGCACGCTCCCTTTAGGACAAGTCATATTTTCATCCTGCCTTCTTTTTGACCTGAAATGCTGAGTTAAACACTGATTAAACATTTCTGATTGTTTTTTTATATTAGCATAAAGCCACGAAAACGCCACCAGTTGCTTTAAGCAACTGGTGGCGTTTTCGTGGCTTTATGCTAATATATAAAAAAAAAAAATACCGTTGCTGGCACGCAGCTATGCTTAACACATTGACTGTCATGATGAAACTTGGACTATGTATTGCTATGCCACATTGAAATCACGAATATTACTTGTGAGGCCAAATTGATTTTTTGCATCAGATGTCTTCTTTTGATCATGTAGAACTAAGTTACTTCATAAAATATCAAGTTATGACTGATCTGGATTTATAACAGGTGTGAGCCAACAACTACATTTTAACACAATTACGATCTGTCGCCACGTGAGCCACATGTGGCTCACATCATTTAAAACACAATAGGTATAAAAAAAATCTTTTTCAAGAAATGATTCAAACTCTTAGTTTATTTGCTTATATTAGCTACATATAAAATTGATAACTTGATAAGCTATCTTGCATAGCCTCATTCACTAGCTGTTCAAGTTCTTCAAAAGTTTGTCTTCTTTTGGCCATAACAATAAACTAAGAAACTAACCAAATACACAAACGTAACCTCAAATAGCATACACGAACAATCAGCAAAACAAAACAGTACTACAGCTGAGTCGTCGAAAGTTGATCTCTGACGGTTGCAGTTAGGAATCACCAGGGCTACCAAATGCAAAAATATTGATTGCTAAGAACATCAGAGTGTTCAGTGGAGCCACCACTTTTAATTAGTTGAAACGCATTATCTGTGAGCCCCATGAGACTCACTAGGCCTCTAAACACAACTCTGCATGTGAGCAGTTATGGCTCACGCGGCTCACTGCACAATGTATACGTGAACCAAATATGGCTCACGTGGCGTCATAACCCATGCAACTGTGAGCCAACATTGGCTCACGTGGCAGTCAATGTGTTAAGATTTTAAAATTTCTGATTGTATTTAAATGTATTTTATAAAGCATATATAGCATATAAATGAATATTAAAACCATTTTCCTAGTTTTGGTATTATTTCGATACTATTTAGGGTCATATTTTGAGGAAAAATATGGTAGTTTCTTAATAGTACCGGGAATTCAGTAGATATAGATGAGAAGAAATTAAGGTAATTATTCACAGAATTGTACTTCTGCTATACAGGTGGTCACTGTAGTCTGAATTCACTAGTCAAGAATTAAAATTATACATTATTGTCTCTCTAAACCTAATGTTCCACCCGCCTTTTAGTCTAAAAAATGCAGCAGAAGCATGCCTGTGTTGATCCGCTTAATATCTCGACGAAATTTCCTCAGCCATTGCTAAATCAGCAGTGGATCAGTGAGTAGACCTACCGCCATGCCGAAAACAAAATTTTCTGAAAAAAGTGCGAAGTTACGAAAGGGAATTTAGAGAGGAATATTATAGTACAGATGAAAGAGTTCCGTTCTGTAAATTATCTGAAATTAAAGTGACTTCAACAAAATGATTTAAAATTTAATTTCCCAATGGAAGCAAATTATGCTGTCTACAAGAAAGCGACACCACTAGATAAAATAAATGATGTATAATTGAGCGTGTTTTGATGTATGGTAAATTTAAATGTTTCGTCATTTTTAGGTCATATTTACCCATTTTTGAGGTCCTATTTGCATGAATATTTCTCTACTTTTTTGGTCATAAAGATCCGAACCCTACTTATCATACAGAACAACAAGATACAAATTTTGCAGACAGATGGGAAAAAATTCTCCTCAACGGGAAGATCAAATGGTCATTAACCCAGCTGTCAAGTCTCCCGATAGAACATGAAGAGCAGTTTGGTAGGGTAAAGCGCCTGGCTGAAGATGGAAAGGTTTCCTGTTCGAATCCCGGTCTCTGCAGGAATTTTTGCGGTTCTAGAACTGCCTTCACTTTTGGCCAAGCTTTGGTTTTGGAATGAAGACCTCACGGGTATACCGCCAGATTCTATTTTCACTACACAATCCGGAGTTACACATGTGAGAACTTCACTGCAAACATACGCCAGGAAAGTCTACATTCTTACATATTTTTTTATGTTCTGTTAATACCTTTATTTTGTCTTTTCAATTGAAATAGGTATTAGTTTTTACTTTACTTCATTTCGTCTTTTCTATAGTTGTATGTCAAGAAGTATTTTAAACGTAATACAATACATCGGAAAGATCGATTTATCCTTTTTTTCTACGATCGATATGTTTAATTGCTGGAAGTAGTTGGGTGTAAATTATTGAAATTAAAATAATGTACGTGACGAAAACAGATTCGCGTCCTAACCAAATTTCGGTGGCTATTGGCGAGGCATATTAGGAAGTCATTGCCCGAAATTGCATTTGTATTGTATAGAAGTATTGAGATTTGTTTTAAAGTTGAAATAAAATAAAACGTTTATGCACAATAATTTCTTCAGATAAAAATAAATAGAAATATCTGATATTTCGAGGATTTAAATCCGGTTTGGAAAATTATGAAGCGGGCACCTTGTCGCCTACATCACGCTGACTCAAGGTATTATATGCCAAATTTTGTAATTAAGATATTTAGATATATTTCTTAGGAGCATTTGAAGAAACTATACTACCACAGACATATCATTATCAGCTGATTCAGTCATTAAATGATGTGCCTTCTTAAAGTCCTGAGTTCAGGTAGACGTATACCCTTCAAAATACTCAGTAATAGAACACAAAAATATCCGAAAAGTTCCTTGTTCTAGAAAACATACACAGGTTACCCATATCTCTGATATGTGGGGCTGCTATTAGGCGCAATGAGATCACTCCTTATCTACTCCAGCGAAGACTAGCGGCTTCGCTCTGACACCTGCGACCTTGATTGTTCATAATTTTGCCGGGTAGAATTTCGAAAAATTCCTTTCTTAATTAGTAATGTTACCAAAGCGGAGAACTTATCTTTAAAACGATCCCTCATTTATCGATTTTGGGTAATTATGGAGGGAGAAAGATGACGCGTCGCAAAATTTTTTTTTAGGAATAATATGTATATGATGGTACACAAAAAGATGAAGGGGCCGAAAACGCGATAAAGCTATCTTAAACGCTAGTGCAACAACACCCTATTTTTGTCCCTGCATCTTGTTGAAGGGGGCTTCCTCCCCCCCTCCCCCCCTCTGGTGAGATCTGGTCTGTGAGGAATCGCCCTCGCAACTTTTTGAGACTTTTTTTTTAGGTCTCACTCTTCGATGAAATACCCCCCTCAAATCGACTTTCGCGTCAATTTGTAGACCTTTTTTTTAGCTCTGCAATCCAACAATATTTCAAAAAGCTCAAGTGAGATTTCCGTAGCCCCCCCTTCTTGGTGAAAATTCGTTGGACCCCCCCCCCCATTTCACCTCACGTAATTTATGGACGCCCACGAAGTTATTTTACTCATTGTCCTGTAATCTCTCACTGTCCCAACGAGCATGGTGGGTGAACGGTTAACGCTCCAGATTTGGATTTTCCATCGTTTCCCCAAATCACTCCAGGTGAATGCCGGGATGCTTCTTTCAAAAGGCCTTGGCCGAATTCCTTCCCGTTTCTTTCAGCCAGTCAATTCCGCCTCTAATGACCACGACGTCGATAAGGCGGAAAGCCATGAGTAGAAAAAAAAAATTCCGTCCAAATATTACAAATGAAGAAAAGGAAGATTCGATAAAATTAAGTTCAACGCGCCGGGATGCTTCCTTCAAAAGGCTATGGCCCAATTCCTTCCCAATCCTTGCCCCCCATCCTTTCCCGTCTCTAAAGACCTCGCTGTTAAGAGACGTTAAGCAGTTAAAAAAAAAAATATGTAGGTTCAACGCCAATTTCCATATCTGCTTCTTATGAATATTGCATTTTTGTTGTCCAGTTGGTGTACTGTCTGTCGTTATAGGAAGAACGGGATAGGTCGTTCCGCCTCTACACATTCCCAGTCGCTCCCATCTGCATAATTACGCCGCCTCCATCTGGGAGTGGGCAGGCAGCTAACCACTTCGTTGGTGAACCTGGTCAAGTCAGTGCCTCCATAGAAACAGGTGTAATGTAGCATTATGATTCATTCCATTTTGGTGTGATCTTTGTGCAAAAAAAAAAAAAAAAAAAAAAAAAGTATAAAACTCTTTTAGTGTACTCTGAGAGAGGGGGAGGGGGGGAGAAACAGGCGAGTGTAACGTGACCTACAAAGATGTGTATCTCATGTTTATGGATAAACTATCGGCAACACTTATTCATTGAAGTTTGTACATTTGGAGATTGTTGATATATGCAAGACTGTTCTGATACGATTTGGCAACTGAATTTGAGACTGGCACAAGAACGGTAGGATTTTAAATGGATTGTTCATTTGTGTGTGTGTGTTTTTTTAATATGATCCCGAGTCGACCTGAGACTTTCATGCTCTGGAGCTAAGATACTAATTTAAGTTGTTTATGTTAAATATTGTCGTTGAAATCGTACTTACTCAATATAATGGATCTATGACTTGTTAATGTACATATCTTTACTTATGTGATACTCACTGTGATCTCACTTCCGCAGTTACTAGATCGAAATATAATTGACTAATATTAAATTTTGAAGAGTAAAGAAAGTACAGTTAGCCGGTACGCTTCAGTACTGCCCTGTGTCAGCTGACACTGAAATATTTCTTAAACAATTAAGTATCTGAAAAAAAAGTTTTAGGTAAAAATTAATTGATGTTAAGAGGTGGTAAAGCGAAATGCACTATAGAGGTTTTATTTTTATTTGGTTTCAAGGTCAACAAATCTTTTGAATGCAAAGCTACATCTTTAATTCTTTATTTTTATTTCTTGTACTATAGTAAACAAGTTTCATTTAAACAGTTTTTTTTTTTTTTTTTCATCGTAGCTGTTAGTTTGGCAGATATTTGAAAAAGAAATTGTGAACATACGTAGAGCTGCCTTGCTACATACTTGAACCTTTTTTTTATCTGTCCTGATAATAAAATAACGAAAATTCGATCAGATCACCACAATAAAATGCTCTACAAGCACTTTGCAATTATTTGAATGAAATGATGGGTTTTAGTTGGATTTTTTATACGTCTAGTGCAGGAAAAGAAATGCAAATACTGGCAAACAACCACAGAAAAAACATGCTGACAATACAGGAAAATTTCCACACACAAAAAGCATTAAACTTAGGTGAAAATGTAATCAATGAATATGTTCATCTCACGAACCAGACGCTATTCGGGACATTAAAACCAATCTTCCAATCAAATACGCCGCTTGACGGAACAGGTCGGTAATGAGTTTTCTTAAGATAGTTGGCATCTTTGAATAAATTAACATAAACAATTAGAAATCCGTCACTTGTTACACAAACAGAGCAGGCGGGAAATAATAGTGTGCTTATAAAAAATGAAACATGTTTTGTACTACAAAACACTAGAGTGCGAGTGTATAACACATGAAGTAAGCAAAACAGAAGAGTGAGGAGAGCATTGCGCGAATTAAATGTATTAGATAATTCGGGAGGACGCCGTTTCGAATCCCCGTCCTGGCATCCAGATTTGGGTTTTCCATGCTTTCCACAGATCACTCCAGGCGAATGCCGGGATGCTTCCTTCAAAAATGTCATGACCGAATTCCTTCCCGTTCCTTGTCCCCAGTCCCATACCGCCTCTAATGACCTCGATGTCGACGAGGCGTAAAAAAAAGTAATAGGAAAATAAAAATTTTAGGCAAAGTGAAACAGTTGCGACAAAAATTATTTTAATAATGGATTATTATTTTTATTATTTACATAAACATGGTATAACAATATTAAAATAACCCCTTAGAAACCCGTTATTATTAAAGCGGCTAAGGAAAATGGCCTAAATATCAACATACTATGAAGGATTTTCTCTACTTCGTGTTTTCCGGAGTCGCTGGTACATCGGTAGTATTCCTACTGTGATTGTAGTCATCTTGACGTTACAAGATATGACTTCCTTTGATCGAAGATTGCTGTTCAAATATCTGCGAAAGTAAGAGCTGCATTAAAGAAATGGATGCGGTAATATAACTGATGGTACTCTCGAAGTGAAAGTAACAAGAAATAAAGCAAGGTAGATTATACACTTTTATTTCACGTAAAGAAAGCAAGATGGAGAGATTGTCCATATTATTATTACAACCGGAGCGCTCCACTTAAAAGCCCTTTACTCGTATGTGCAAAAAATGACAGCAATATATGCAGGTTGTGGACCATTATTCTCAGTTGCTGATAATTTGATGAATACAAAATGTAACAATATAACCAAATTGTAACATACATACGCAATTAACAGGAGAAACCTCTGAAGATTTTTCTGCGAAAGAAGTTAAACGCGTTCGGAAAGTTAATAAACGAACAAACATTCCATTGCTTGGGTAGTATGTATTTATCAGATGACAAGAATATTTATCATTCTGCGGAGAAGTTATTAAAGAAGATGTAAAAAGGTAAAATTAGCATAATTTTGAATTGCTTAAGACGTGGTCATAGGTAGCCAACAGTTAGTAGCGTAGTGTGCAGGCTCCATATGAAAAGGTTGTAACTCCCAAAAAATAAATGTTAAAAGTAACCCATGGAATGATCACTAGTGTTCTGATCTTTTTTTTTCTGTCTTTTTGAGCTGTCGTTCGGGCATCTAGAGTTAGGTTTTCCATGGTTTCCCCAAATCACTCCAGGTGAATGCCGGGATGCTTCCTTCAATAGGCCATGGCCGAATTCCTTCACATTCCTTGCCCCCCATCCTTTCCCGTCTCTAAAGACCTCGCTGTTAAGAGACGTTAAGCAGTTAAAAAAAAAAATGAGCTCTAATGCTGAATTAAACATTTCAAATTGTTAAATGAAACAAAACAAAATCATAACAAAAAACTAAATCAGTTAATAAACAGACAAAAACACAGTGAAACAAACACTAATAAAGGAAATACAGCACACAGATCTCATCCTTTCCACCCAAAACTCATAAACCTATCACAAACAACAATCAACCAAAAAGGAGTAATTTTAGAGAAAGGACTCAAACACAACACATGCAACACTTAAATAGAAAATATTTAATTTACTGAGCAACTGCGGAAAATGGAAAATGGCCTACAACAACACTGCATTATTTCAGATTGTGTTCAAATGAATTTTATATACAGCATATAAATGCATATTCAGGTCATTTTTCTAGTTTTGGTCGTATTGTGATAATATTTATGTTCATATTTTGAGGAAAAATCTGGTAATTTTTTTAATAGTACCAGGAAGTCATTAGAAGAAATTAAAATAATTATTCGAAGACTTTAACAAGTGCGGCGTGCAAACAGCCGGTGAAATAATGTTCAAATGGAACTTTAATGATACAGTGCTGGAAAAGTGTGTGAAGTGCTGTTCCAGACCGGCGTGTGAGGAATTCCACTATATCTCCACTGAAGATTCCCTACACCACAAGGGCGAAACGGGTCTAGGGAATAAAATAGAATAAAATTCACGAAAACAGTTGTTTTTGGCGGAATTATTTATAAAATTATTGTTCACAAACTGCAGTTGATCAGTGAGTACCACCACGCCGAAAACAAAATTTTCTGTAAGTGCGAAGCTATGTAGTAGTTACATAAAGGAATTTGAAGAGGAGTATTTTAGTACAGACGAACCGATGAAAAAGTTATTTTCTGTAAATTATGTGAAATTAAGGTAACTTTAACAAAACGGTTTAAAATTTAATTTCCCAATGGTGTAGTGATTGCACGGAAGCAAATTATGTTGTCTACATGAAGGCAACGCTACTAAATAAAATGAATGAGGTATAACTGAGCATGTTTTGATGTGCAGTAAAATTAAATGTTTGGTCGTATTTTATTTTTAGGTCATATTTGCAAGCATTTTTTTTTTTTTTTTTTTTTTTTTTTTTTTTTTTTTTTTGTCATTGAGATCAGAACCTCAGTTATCACTAACAACTGATAACAGGGAAACACGATTACGTAACAAATAAGGAAGATAAGCACACTTATTTGCAGGTGAATGAAATATATACATTATAAGCCGAGCTTACATTGAACGTCATTGATGTATAAAAAGGACGCATTACGTAATATGTGGTGACAAGGGTATAATACACAGTGCGAAGGTAACAAAGAGTAGATATCCTTATATTAAGGGATAATGGTGAATAGGAAGAGGTAATAGTAGGATAGTAAATAACGTGTCTCCGGTTATGCAGCCTATGAGAGGCTGCACATCTCGCTGGAGTGAGCCACCTGTTTGCATTTAACGCGGAGCCAGCAACAGGTGTCTGCATGTGGGCGGCGCAGGATTCGCCCCGCAGCCGCACACTTCCGGCGGCGCGCGTGCGCCGTGAACCGGAAGTGACGTCACGCCGAGACAAGAGACTGTCGAGCCCACCAGTTGCGTGACGTCGCCATGTTAACATGCGCGCAATTTTGCATTTGTCTGCTTCACTAGGTGCCAGGGACGCATCAGCTGGGTATTTCCCGGTGAACTTTTACGTCTGAAATACTTAAAAGTGACTCGCAGCACTCGAAAAACAGAAACCGGTTTCGTTTCGAAAGAAAATTAGCGAGAGTACAACCGATCTTTGGTAACGTCCAATTACGTGAGGTTTGGACCTGCATCCTTTCCCTTTAGTGAGATCTGATAAGATTTGGTGAGATCTGATGGGACGGCCCCGTATCATCCAAACATTTAAGACTACAAGTCAGAAGCATGCATAGCACTTTCAGTGTTCAGTATGTCTGAAATAAGGAGGTAATTAAATGATGGAAACAATAGTCCACATACTGTTGTGTATTTTGTGTCGTATTTTAACTGTTACAAATGAACGATAAGCTGTGTAACTTGGCTTTAAACACCCCCTCCCCAAGTAGCCCAGCGTAGCATTCAACCTAACCCCTCCCCTACCCCACTTTCACCGAGCCACGTAGTTTATGATTCTCCATTTCGGTGCGAAGTTCAAACTTGTGATTGTAAAATGTCTAAAAGCACTCCAGAAAAAGTGCGGAAATGCTAGGAAAGTTTTGAAAACAGGAGGAGAGCTTTTAATTAAAATTATTTTGTGTAATAATTTTATCAAACAATCGATTACATTACAGCTTCAACATTTTTACTACCTAAAAACCAAGTTTAATAATTAATTCACATATAGAATTGTGATAACAGTAGTATTTCTTTCATCTAAATCGTCACGGTTGATGTTGAAGTACTCGGTGAATCGACTTCTCACTTGAAATCCTTCAGTTTTCGCAAAACTACCTTTGCCCGCTAGTGAAATCAAATTTGGTTTGAAAAATACTCCAAGTTTTATCTCCTACGAAAGGATTCTAAGATAAATACTCATCCCTAAGCTAATTCTGCGAGCAACAGCACACAGTAACGACTAAGTCAACATTTTCGGGTTTTAAATCAATAGGAGGAAAAAAAAAACTTGCACATGATCATCCATAACATGTTTCAGGAAAAGGCATGGCGATCATTTTCCCTCTTCTTCCATCCATTTTAACTTATTGAGACAATGTCAGACGTCAACCGGATAGATGAACAGGTTGGCCTAGGAAAACAATATTATGCCGCTCAATACATTTGCGCTCCTGCCTGCGTGATTAGGACACAACTGGTTCCTGCTGCGCAAAATACGCGTCGCTAGGAAAATAGGGCTTTATAGCTTTAGTTTCGGAATATCTGAATACTACCTTCAACAAACTCCAGGAGGGCGGCAAATTTGTGTGGCGGTGACCTTGTTTTTTCCGTAATTATTATTTTAGCTGCAGCACCCCCGGCGGCAACGTTCAAAGAGTGGTTAAATGGTGTGTGAAGTGGCGGCAGGCTCAGATTTTTACCCCGACTCGGAAAAAGCTCCGTCACTGCACCTCGTGCATTTCAGCAGAGGCCGCTGTGTCTTTCATTGTCTCCACGCTTACAGGATATCCGCCTACCGTTTCACTCAAGGTCTCTATCTCACTGAGTTGAGACGAGTCTTATCGCCAGAGCATCGGCCTGGGGTAAGAGTTAAAGGCTTCTGGCTCCAAGTAAACATCAGAACCATTTCGGCCTTTCTCTTACATCCAATCAGATATCTACCTGTACTATTTAGAAGAAATTGAACAGTAAGAAATGCATTATAGGAGAGTGGAAACGGTTCGGAAACGTCGGCGACCGTGGTGGGACGCGGGTTCGAATCCCCGTCCAGGCATCCAGATTTGGGTTTTCCATGGTTTCCCCAAATCATTCCAAGCGAATGTAGGGAGGCTTCCTTCAAAAAGTCCATGACCGAATTCCTTCCTGTTCCTTGTCCCATCCCGCCTCTAAGGGAGCGTGCACAAACTACGTGGCTCGGTCCAGGGGGGGGGGAGAGGTTAGCCAGAAGGCTACGTTGAGCTACGTGGGGAGAGGGGGGGGGTTTCCGAGCCAGGCCACGTAGCTTTCCCTTTATAACATTGTTCACAGTTAAAATGAGGAACAGAACACACAACAGCATGTGAATATTTATTTCCCGCAGTTAATTGTCTTCTGAACTCAGACGGGGAAAATATCACGTGCTATGTGGGGGGAGGGGGGGTGGAGGCAAAAGCCACGTAGGGCTACGTGGGGAGGGATAGTGGTTCACATGAGGCCAAAATGGAGCTACGTGGTTTATGGACGCTCCCTAATGACCTTAGCCGTAGACGAGGCGTAAAGCAATAAGTGAACAAAATAGGAAACGTCACCATATTTCATCTGCACCGAAGAGCAATTGAGTTATAGATTGGGAACATACAGAATGCAAAGCCAACGACAAAGTGAAGAGCTGTTTGAGATTGTTTGCTGATGATACGATAGGGAAGTAAGGAATTCAGCCAATTGCTCAGAAATTCAGCGCGATCTGGATATTATTTCAGCATGGTGCGACAAATGGCAAATTACACTAAATTGTAAAAAAAAAAAAAAAAAAAAAAATGTAAGGCAATGCGCATGAAGTAACAAAAAGAATAAGTTTGTTCGGGGATACAAAGCAAACAGTTCACTAATTGATATGGTCGATTCCGTGAAGTATTTGGGCGAAAGAGTACAAAACAACGTGAAATGGGATTTACACATTAATTCGGTAGTAGGTAGAGCTAATTGTAGGCCGCGATTTAGAGATCTAATCTTGAAAAATTGTAATACACAAACAAAACTCTCGTACTTCCACATTTGGACTATTCTGCGCCGTTTGGGATCCATTTCGTAGGTTGCTGATTGAAATTTCAGATACAGAGAAGAGCCGCTCGATTCGTGGCTGCTTGCTACAGAATTGATTCGTGGATTGGGCTGGGATACTCTGGTATACAGACATCGTACACCCACGTTCATTTATGAGGGCGGTGAAATACTTCGTCCACCAAACTATTTGGGCTGCAACGACGAGAGTGATAAGATAAGATAAATAAGATGCCGCAGGCTTGGGAGAATAAATAGCGTAAAACAACGCCAGTGCGTACTACATGGGACAGGGTGGTGCATATGCAGACGAAGTTATTGCGGCAGATCAATACTTCTCCACTGTACTGCGGTTTACTGGTATTAATAACGGCCAGGTTTACTAACATTTAAACATCTCCACAGTTGATATAAAGTTTTTTTATATGTCTATTGGTACACTTTGAAGAAGTGCGAATGAGATAGATCCTTATTCCCGGGGGATACGTTCCGTAAATATGCCGCGAATATGGAATGGTAATTTGTATGAGATTATGGGGGATACGTTCCAAGATTTTTAAAAAATCTAATTATTATTGTCAGGCTTAGGCAGTGTTTTAAAGAATTTAGTAATTTTTCCTTGTTTTGCCACTTTTAAAAGGTCTTTCAATGCGGATTGATATTTAGCTGTGGCATTAACAATTTTTCTTTTAAAAACAAGACTTCTTTCCATAGACCGATCAATTTCCATGAAGAAATCACAAAGATCATTTGCATTCCGTTGACCTTCACTCTGTTTTTTTTTTTTTTTTAAATTAAATTAAATGTCACCATTTCAGTGCTCGTTGAAGCCTTTTCTTCAATGGGTTGGGGATTTAACATTTCTTCTAAGTCGATTTCAGTCAAATCGTCTTGAGATTCAAGAAACTCTTGAATGTCATTTGATTCTATCTGTTCAAAACCATCTCCTCCTATTCCATACGCGACTTGAGCAATGTTTGCAGTTAAAGTTTGAATTTGCACGGATTCTTTATCATTTCCGACAGTGAAATAAGGTCACAGTTTTTTCAAGCGTGATTTCAAAGTGTATGGCTTCCGTTCTTGCAGCGATTCTTTTATTGTAACAATGTATTTTGATACTTCAAAATTTTTCCAGCAATTCGTATCAGGAAGCGTTCCATGGTGTCCAGTATGATTTTGAAGGTTTTTCTAATGTAATGAGCTTAAAGGCCCGGATTATTCCTTGGTCCATAGGTTGAAGTAAAGCTGTCGTGTTTTAGGAGGCAAGAGTATCATCTTTATATTTGGATGCATAGTTTCAAGCCCACGAGGGTGTCCTGGTGCATTGCACATAACTAAAAAGGCCTTAAACTCTAAATTACTTTTCTTTAAATAAGTTTCAGCTTCACGAACAAAACAATTCTGAAACCATTCACAGAAAATAACACTTGTAATTAGGGTTGCCACCTTTTTTTACTGAAAATAAAGTACATTGGTTATTAAAGGTAAGGAAAAAAAGTACACAGTAGCAAAATAAAGTACAATTTATTTTTATTTATTATTATGTTTAAAAACATATTTTTATTGCTTTTCGCAAGTTTTCGTTAAATTATTATCACTGCTAAACAATTGCACAGCATCTTTACAGTCTACATTTAAGTTAAAGTAAATAAGTAATCCGTTTTATCAGATTCAGAGACACTGTGTTTCTTTCGTCTCGCCATTTGCAATTCATTACAGAAAAAACTCTCTCTGTGAATGTTGACGTGGCGGGAAAAGACAGTAAAAATGAAATTGCTTTATACAAGTTTGCAAAATTATTATCGGTCTTATTAAATACTTGATACCATTTTTGTGCAGTAGATAATTCAGGAAAACCTTTAGAACTATATATCTGATCGTAAAGTTTTATTTAATAAAGCAATTTCTCCATAAAGATAATCCATATCTATATTAAGTTTTTGCAGTTTTAAATTTTCTATTATGTTAATAAAATCAAATTCAACATTGCTCTTTCAACTTATATTTCCAAGTATAAATAACGAGTTTGTGTCATTAAAATCAAACCATTCATTTAGGTACTCTATGGCTTTGCAAATAAATAATTAAAAAAATTTTCAGCGTAACATATTATCTATTTGATTCGTTTCACTATCAAAATTACGTATTGTAGGTGTACATGGAGTAATTTGTTTAGTGAAATTGTCCTTGTCCATGATTTACTATAACATAAATCTATAAAACCGATAAATCATATTCTTATTGCTCTCAAACCACTTTACGCAAAACAAACAAATAAAAAGATTTTACACGACAATGACATTGATAAAGTTGACATTTGATGTTAGGTTGCGTTCAAAAATTATCAAAAACGAGCCTTCAAGTAGCGCTGGGGACCTATCGATTCGGCACCAATAGATATAGAATCATTTTACGCAAAACGCTTACGACAAAACGTTTTTAAATCCCAGAGGAATCGAATCATGCGATATAAAGTATTTTCGCGTACTTTATTGTTTTGACATAGTATAGAGTACAATTACCAGAAATAACGTACAATACTTTATAATAAAGTACGGGTGGCAACCCTATTTGTAATCCACCCTTTCTTATTTGCAGGCAGGTTGTCATTGATTTGATTTTTCAAAGCATGGGAATTTAAAGATCTATAAAGTATTAGTGGCTTTATAACGCAATCACCTCATGCGTCAGAAAGCGGCAGCGACGGCTTTTGACAATGAACTTTAGTTTTAGTTTATTTGTCGTTTCGGTTAGATTAGTGACTCTCGACACATGTCAGCAATACTCAAACGATGCCGACACGTTACTAAAGGATACCGACGCCGTTCAATGTACCGAATGGATCCGCAAATAACAAAAACTTCAAGCTTCGAATACAGAAAGTTGTCACAATTATTTTATCCGCGAATACTGGAACCGCGAATAACGAAACCGCGAATAAGGAGCTTTGACTGTAGTTTACGGAAAACTCGCTCACTTTGTAGTGTGTTTGGGCGTTGCTCCCGTATCTAGCTGCGAGAAAACGCAAGCAACACATTTTTGTTGATGAATAATTGTGTTATACAGTTCCACCTGTGTCTCAGTTTAACGTACGGTATTGACAAGCCATTCTTCAGTATGCACGAGCCGGACAGAAACCGACAGAATTTTATCTTACAAGCTTGGTAGAAAAATAAATACTGTACGGTAGTTTGCCTTGTGATAGACGTTACATACGTATGCCTAACTGTACAGAACTACCTTTCTCTTACAAGCTTAACATTAAAAAAAAAAAAAAATACTGTTTGCCTCATGACAGACCTTCTACGTATGCCTTGCTGCACAAAATTTACAAGCTTAATAGTACAGTCGTTTTGCATTATGATATACCTGTCACATACGCCTTTATCTTACTAGCTTAACATTAAAAAAAATACTGTTTGCCTCATGATAGACCTTCTACGTATGCCTTGCTGCAGAAAATTTACAAGCTTAATAGTACAGTCGTTTTGCATTATGATATACCTGTCACATACGCCTTTATCTTACTAGCTTAACATTAAAAAAACAAAAAAAAACTGTTTGCCTCATGATAGAACTTCTACGTATGCCTTGCTGCAGAAAATTTACAAGCTTAATAGTACAGTCGTTTTGCATTATGATATACCTGTCACATACGCCTTTATCTTATTAGCTTAACATTAAAAAAAAATATACTGCTTGCCTCATGATAGACCTTCTACGTATGCTTGCTGCACAAAATTTACAAGCTTAATAGTACAGTCGTTTTGCATTATGATAGACCTGTCACATACGCCTTGGTATGCAAAAATTGCCTTTCTGTAATTATGTATACTGATTGCTTTAGCTAGATTTTATGATAGCTACTGTACTGCCACATCATGTTGGCCAGTTCTGTTTAAAGTTACTAATAAATAAAACAGAAAGTTGCTTTAAACATTTTATTTTCACACATTCAGTGACAGGTTCCAGTTTAAAGTTGTTTATAACATTCGTTGAGTGGAATCGAAGTAGGACATGTGTCTTCGGGGAGTGTTGAGAGTCGCCAGTAAGACGCATTTAGACTGCAGGCCGCCGCTGATTCTGTGGCCGTCGCGTCACCGGAAAGTGGAGAAGAGCCGCTAAGCCGTATTCGTGCTGCAGGACACCACCGCCGGCGGTGACCGCTCCTGGTTCTGCAACAGCCTGAAACAGAGGGACGTGAGCACATTCTGTGTGTGCTGGGGACCGCCCCGCCCACCCCCTCTGCGGCCCCCAGCCCCACCCGCTGCCTACCTCGAGTACCCGAGTCACGCACGACCAGCCCGCGGGAGGTGTGGCCCGTGCCCCGTCTCCACACTCAAAGCGGCGACGATTCAGCGAAGGAGGCTGCTGTGCTCGTTTCACCTTCTAGCCGACGCGCTAATGCCCCCAGCCTGCAGGAGCCGTAGTGATGGCCGTATCACAACGGAGGAGAGACGCCGGACGGTCGCGGAGGTTGGCAACGGAAGCGTACAGGCTGCTGGCTAAAGGTTCACGGGACCACTACACGGCACCGGTAATTATTTGGAGCCTTAGTATCGAGTGCGGCCGTTCTTTTCAGCACCCCATAATTCCCAGATGTCGTGGTCGGTGATCCCGATTCCCTTTTGGCAAACAGACTAACCACAACCGCGCGAACCTCAGCCAACCCCGACGCCGCGCCTGAGTCTTCCACGACCACCCCCTACAAGCATCACCAGACGACAGCTCAGCAGTGACGGACGAGTGCCGCTGCAGCAGTGCGAAAAGGCGTCCAGAGGCGGCTCGAGTCTGATGGGAGACAAATGCACCAAGAACTTCTAGCCGTCGCCCCGCTACGATACGATGCATTCCAAAGCCACAACTTTTTTCCTCCCCGACCACTACAGAAAACACACGGCTGCCGCTACCTCACTGCCGGCTGACTTTGCAAGCTCTGCAGCTGCAGGAGTCTTCTAGATGATGATCCGCGCAACGCCGCCTCCCTCGCGCTGAAGAGTCACCTGGAGTGTGGAGGCCGGGCAGGGGACACACCGTGCCCGCTGGCTCGATCGTCCGTGGCTGGAGTACTAAACAGACGCTGTGGCGCGTCGCCTTTTATAGCCTGCCGACAATGCAGGGGACCATTTCCTTGGAAACGCACATTGTTGTCATGCGAACTTAGTGGTTACCCCAGATACGCTGCCACAGTATGCTTCGAAATTTGGTATACTGTCCTAGATTCATACGCAGTGCGTGGTCATTACGAGAACTAAGCAGGTACAGACCAAAGATAATACTAGAAATATTTACAAATAATCAGTTTTAATCACAGAGACCAGAATGTGACGCTAGATTCAATTGTTGTTAGCATAAAAACTGCATTATGTCTAAAGTGAAGAGGTGGTTTACAACGGCGGCGATAAATCTCCAAAGGCGGGATGTTTAAAGAAACAAGACACTTCAAACATCCAGACATGTTCGTTTGAACGCAGACTGCAGTCACCGATGAAAAGTGAGTGAATTTATCAGCCGCTGAACTGAATTGCAAGTAACGTTCCAGTATCGTCAGTTTGTAAGTGAGCCTTCTCACATCAATTCATGTTTAAAACAAGTAGTCAGTTGTCATCCTTTTGAATGTGGGGTAAGGACTGGGTACGAATTCGGCCATGCTTTTTGAATGAACCATCCAAGCATTCGCTTCGATTCATTTCGGGAAACCAAGAAAAACGGAAATATGGATGGCTCGAAGGGGAATTTGAATCTGCATCCTCCAGAAAGCTCAGCAATCATATTCGGTTCAGCTAAGAGTAAAAATCATCGCATTCCGGCCTTCTCGTATTAGCGTAAGTTGTTGCTTTTTTTTTTTTTTTTTTAGTCTGAAATAAAATTATTCAGGGCCATTACGAGTCTCGATATAACTGAAGACAACCCTAAAACGCTTTAATATCATTAGCAATATAACGTGGTAAATTTTAACAAAAAACTGCGAGTTTTCCAAGCTATTTGATGACTTTTTATACAGTGTTCAGGGAGAGTCAGAAGACATCTTGCCCGTCGTCGCTTAAGATATCTTGTGGTAGGCGATACGTTTTTAGACGTGGTTGTGTTGTCGACCTACGGCCTGGATTGTAGTACTGTGCTCCTAGGTTATTTATAAAGACTTTTGCAGAATTCATAACGTAGGTTTTAATAGTTTGGAGTCCAGTGTTCCTGTGAAGTTGTGAGTTTCGTATAAACTAAGGTGCTTCTAAAATAGTGCGGAGAAGTTTGGAGGATTGCGCCACTTTGGTAACCTTCCAGAAACTGGTACTAACCTGTTGAAATTTACATCGGTCGCTTCGTCAACATGTCCTCTTCACGTTTTGCTATCATATATTGCGGAAAAGTCGCTAGAAATTTAATTAAAAATTCCGCAATGTACGATCGAAAAACGTGAAGAGGACATGTTGACGAAGCGATTGATGTAAATTTCAACAGGTTGGTACCAGTTTCTGAAAGGTTACCAAAGTGGTGCAGTCCCCGAAGTTTGTTTTGTAGGGACTGTAATCTTTGTAGTTTGGATGGAAAAGCAAGAAAATAATTTCACATAGTACGCGAGTTATGTAAGAGGACTGAATACGGTGGTCAGAATATTACGAGCAAAAAACCAGTGTGTAATATTTCTAGGCTTTTATACGATAAGTATGGGGTAGGCTTTTTCACGACAAACAGCAATTAAAAAATGATGACGGATTCTTATACAACTCGACTAGATAAATCGAAAGTAAAGTATAATTTTTTTTCTCTCTCTTATTTCTCGAGTTATCGAATGTAAAAAGTTACTTACTGTTCTAGTTGTGTATGCACACTTTTTTCTGGTCCAGGGCGTAATTAAACCTAATTTGCCGTTTATGATAGAGCTACCTTTCAAAGGGCTAGTTGGGTCTAGAATATTGAAAGGGAGGTATTTTTCACATAATAAAATTGTAATATGAACGATATATAGCTTTATTCAAAATGTTATTCTCGAGTACACATTACTAAGTTTTTTTCGTTTAACGATAATGGTGTAGGCAACTTCGGAGATGGTATCAGGCAAAACATTTGTCTGTTTGAATACTCTGGCTGAGCATGGAGGGTGCGGTGTAACGTTATGGCCTTGCAGTTTGAATCCCAGTCCGGCTATCCATGATTTCCCGAAATCACTCGAGGCGATTGCCGGGATGCTTCCTTCCCGTTCCTTGCCGGCAGTCCTTTCCCGCGTCGTCACGCGTCGACGTCGAGGAGGCGTAAAGCCCTAAGAAAAGGAAACAGTGACTAGAAGCGCGGCATAACAGAACAAGAAAAGGGAAGTAATTCGGTTATAGCCTTTTGAAGTAACCATACCAGCATTCGCCTGCAGTGACTTCGGAAAATCACCGAAAACCTGCACGGTGATTCGAACCTGCGTCCTTCCGAATGCGAGGCCAGAGCGTTACCGCTCACCCACCACACTCGGTCGGAAGTTGAATAAATGGTTTAACTGTAGATTGAAGATGATTTTTTTTATTTATATATAAAAAAGGTATAATATAAAATACGAAGAAATTCTAGTACCAGTTATCAGGAAATAATAGGGGAAGATTATCGGCGCTTTGCTAAGCCAATTTAAAGCATTCATTCTCTCGTTTGGGAGCATCCATAAACTTCGTAGCTCCATTTTGTTGTTCTGTGAACCCCCCCTCTCCCTCCCTCCCTCCCAACCAAGTGGCTTTTTTCCTTATTGATTGCAGAGGACATTTTGTACTGTGTTCTCTTGTCAGATTATTGTAAATTACATGCAGAGATTATTAAATGACTGAATAAACATTGACATCCTGTTGTGCTTCTGTACCTTGTTTTAACTGGGACAAATAACATGAATGTAAGGTTACGTTGCTTGGCTCGAAAATTCCCCCTCCCCCACATACCCCAGTGTAGCTTTCTACCACCCCCCTCCCCCCACCCCCAACCTAGAGCCAGCAACGTAGTTTATGCACGCTCCCTCTGCTCCTACTTTTTTTTTTTTTACTTATGGCTTTACGCTTCGTCGACGTCGAGGTCATTAGAGGCGGGATGGCATTGGGACAAGAAACGGGAAGGAATCGGCCAGGCCTTTTGAAGGAAGCATCTCGGCATTTGCCTGGAGTGATTTGGGGAAACGATGGAAAACCCAAATCTCGATGCCCGGATGGGGATTCGAACCGCCGTCCTCTCCTCCTGCCCTGAGTGACAGGGGGGGGGGGGGGGAATCGAGATGATAACCAGCAATGATTTGAACGTACATACGTTTAATACTTCTCCAGCGATTCACAATGAAAGTCCGGAATCTTTTTTATAAGGTGTTCTACATTGACCAGGATCAAATAACATGTGCCGAAAGAATATCAACGAGAAAATGTCGCCAAATGGGAATCGTTTTAATCGCTGAACACTGCGCTACGCCATTAATCTGCAGTCACAGCACCACCCCATACGCAACCATTTGTGTTGTGATGTTGTGGTATTAACGGCAGCCTTCGCATGGCACGGTAATACCCTAGCAGTGCTGCCAACACTAAAAAATACTTTTTGCCAATTCCACGTTTAGAAAATGCCAAAAATGTGCTAAAGTTTGCGGAAAATGCTGGAAAAAAAAATGCCAACATTAAAGGGCACATCACTGAGGCCTCCAGAAAATTCTCTTCCCAAAATAAATTCTATCACTAAAACGTCTACCATGAACATCATTATCAGTCAACACTTCTATCAAAATGAAATCATACAAAAAATAACTATGCCAATAAACAATTCTGCCAAATGTTATTTTTATCAAATAACATCTCTACCAATTACGAACAATATAGCATGAAAACTCTACCGTGGTAATCTCTACCAAACGCAATATTACCATAAATATGTCTACCACTTTTACTCTCTACCAATCACAAGCCTGCCATAAAATGTCAACCAAATCGTAAACTTACCAGAATTAAATTTTACTAGAATAATTCTACTCTCCCAAACATCTTTAAAAAAAAAAAAAAAAACCCTTAAGTACCTTTACCATTTTATAACACTACCGAAAACCCACACTGCCCAAATTTAACTCTATCAGAAAAACCAGGAGAGGAAAACCAAGACAGGTTAGGGGCGTCCATAAATTACGTGAGGTGAAACAGGGGGGTGGGGGGTCCGACGAAATCTCATCAGGGGTGGGGGTCTACGGAAATCTCACGTGAGGTTTTGGAAAAATTGTCGGACTGTAGAGCTTAAAAAAAAAAGTATACAAATGATGCGAAATTCGTATTTAGGGAGGTGTTTCGTCGAATAGTGGGGGTGTTACCGGCTTTTGGAAGGGTGAGACATAAAAAATAAAAAAGGGGGCGGGGTCTTACGGACCAGATCTCACCAGAGTTGGGGGGGATGGGGTCGGACAGATCTCACGAAATCTCACTAGAGGGGGAGGGGTCCGGAAATCCGGAAAAACAACTCACGTAATTTACGGTTGCCCCCTTACGTGGGGGGAGGGGTGGGGTTCACGGGAGACCAAATTGGAGGAGCTACGTGGTTTATGGAGCTGTTTTGTTCTACCAGAAAAACGGTAAAAGAGCAACGAGTGATCGTGAAATTTCACATGAAACTTTGAAAAAAAGCTACTGAAACTTATCTTTTATTACAAGAAGTGTATGGCAGTGAATGTTTTTGAGTGGTTTCAGCGTTTCCAAGACGGCCACGTCAAAAACCTATATAAATTGAAAAAGTGTGTAATCTGATTCGACCTGAGTGCCTGCGAGTTAACCTTGAGGTTGTTGCTCAACTGCGTGAAAAAAATAAGAAAATGACGACCCGAATTGCGGAAGAGCAAGTCACGGTTCTCCATCGAGACAACGGCCCCGCTCATTCTGCATTGTCTGTGAAGACGTTTCTAGTGTAGAATAACATCCCAGCGTTAGACCATCCACCTTATTCGCCTCACCTTGCACCATGCGACTTTTACCTGTTTCGAAAGATCAAATCTGCAATAAAAGAAACAAGATTTTACCACGTTGAAACAGTGACAGAAAAAACGGTACACTTGATGAATGAGCCCACAGAAGAATTCCAGCATTGTTTCGAACAGTGGAAAATTAGGATTAAACGTTGGAAGGATATTTTCTTTTTATCTGTTTAACGTCTCTCTAACAGCGAGATCTTTAGAGACGGGAAAAGATGGGGGGCAAGGAATGGGAAGGAATTCGGCCATGGCCTTTTGAAGGAAGCATCCCGGCATTTGCCTGGAGTGATTTGCGAAACCATGGAAACCCAAATCTGGATGCCCGGACGGGGATTCGAACCGCCGTCCTCCCGAATGCGAGGCGAGAACGCTAGCTGTTACACCACCACGCTCGGTTTGGAGGGATAGAGTCGGGGTGTATATTTAAGGTGATAACTAGGTATGTGCAAATTCAAATACAGCAATAGTCTGGTTATTTAATAACCACACCTCATATACCCAACCAGGCTTGGTAACAGCACTCAACAAGAACAACACTAATACACTCTGATGGCCGTTCTACTTGCCACAGAGATTTGCAATTTAAATTCTTTGCATACCCGCCGGTATATATATATATACACACAGGGTGTTACAAAAAGGTACGGCCAAACTTTCAGGAAACATTCCTCACACACAAACAAAGAAAATATGTTATGTGGACATGTATCCGGAAACGCTTACTTTCCATGTTAGAGCTCATTTTATTACTTCTCTTCAAATCACATTAAACATGGAATGGAAACACACAGCAACAGAACGTACCAGCGTGACTTCAAACACTTTGTTACATCAAATGATCAAAATGTCCTCCGTTAGCGAGGATACATGCATCCACCCTCCGTCGCATGGAATCCCTGATGCGCTGATGCAGCCCTGGAGAATGGCGTATTGTATCACAGCCGTCCACAATACGAGGACATGGAAAGTAAGCGTTTCCGGACACATGTCCACATAACATATTTTCTTTGTTTGTGTGTGAGGAATGTTTCCTGAAAGTTTGGCCGCACCTTTTTGTAACACCCTACATATATATTATTATTATTATTATTATTATTGCAGCTATATCAATCCTTTTTTCAGGATGTAGCCTCTTTAAGCCTAATGAGCTATATATTAGAATTTAATTCTACATAGTGTTGCTGTAGTTCTTTCCAGGCCGATCGATCCTGAGCCGCCCTCTTCCAGTTCACGCCTGTAACTCGACGTATATCCTTATCCCAGCGATCCGGGGGTCTTCCTCTTGCTCTTTTCAGGTTTCTCGGTATCCAGTCCAGCACTACCGTAGTCCATCTTTCATCTCTTTTGCGAGCAACATGACCGGCCCATTGCCATTTTTGGGTCATGACTCTTTTTAAGATGTCTGTTACTTTAGTTATTGAACGGATGTGCACAGCCCTTTTCCTGTCTCTTCTTGTAAACCCTAGCATTGCTCTTTCCATACTTCGCTGGGCAGTTCTCAGTTTTTGCTTCGTGTGACTATTTAGGGTCCAAGTCTGGCAGGCATATGTGAGGACCGGTAATACACATTGTTCAAATACCTGTTTTTTAAGATGTATTGGCATGTTCGATTTAAAAACTATGGAATTTCTTCCATATGCTCTCCAGCCCAGCTTTATCCGTCTGTAGATCTCAGGCTTTGAGTCACCATTCATATTGATCAGTTGGCCAAGATAGATGTACTGATCTACGAACTCAATACCAGAATCTTTCATGTCCGCCATGTCTATATATATATATAGTGTGACTTTACATTGACATCCGTCCATGCCTTCCACGCGTTACGAAATTTTTTAATTTTTTTTATTTATTGTTTTTGCAGCAAGTGTTTTCACCTCACTTCCCAGCAGAATCGCTTATTTTTTTTATTTTCGAATAAAATTCGCTGTATGAAGTCGTATTACTAAAGCAGCTGACGAGTCAGAAATGTGTAGCATGAATAGTTTTAAAATTATTTTGACTACACGTATGTTGCATGCAACATGGGTATCGGTACAGTCAGGCGCATTGTACATGTCCTCGGCAACGTCACACGGTATCACGCCTGTTTCGTGCCTCGGTGTGTTTTAGAGAGCGCCCCTCTCTCCGCTGTTGACTTTTCTCTGTTTGCCGTCTTTGGTCTCTTTCACTCCCATGGTCCTGTTCCCACGACAGAGACTGCCCGAGCAGGCCTCAGCTGCGTGGGTCGTAAACACGTCGAGTAAATCGCCGCAAGGCGTCGTTCAGAGCGATTCACTACCGCCTCTCAAGGTTTTAAAAATCTTCAGTTGTAACCGCATTGAACAAATCTGAATGTTGCCGGAATAGCTGAACAGTGGTATGGGTGTAAGCTGACTGCAGCCAAATGCCTCATTTAGTGGCTCGTCAGGAACAGAGGAGACAACAGACTCAGAATTCATGGTGTGTATGAAGGCGGAATTTTTTTCCTTGTATAATACAATAATGCTGCAAGAATTAGACCAGACCTTATGATGCCATATCCGATTTCGGCCGTAGATGGTTACCACAGAGCAATGTTTTTCAACCTTTCAGAATACGCGCCCCATTACAACTAAAAACAATTTGGCTACCCCCCCCCAAGTCCGAAAATTTTTTTCCCACTCCTCCCGGTGCCTAATAAAACTGTATCAGTAATTTAAAAAATGACGTATTTAATTTTCTTTCTATTGATACTATACTTTCTGATCGAGAAATCGAATGCTGTCCAAGGTAGTCGCAGGCACTGTGCGGGCAGTGAGTGATATATATTGTTTGCCGCTGTGGCGAGAAGGTGGGATCAGCGTCCACATACATTCGTTCACTGCAATCATAAGTCAGTGTACGCCATTAAGTACAGACTAGCTTCGCTGCGGGCTAGGATAAAACGGAGTTCTCAAAATATCTGTGCAGCCCTCCATGACTGCTACAATTGGCAGTGGTAGATTAAAAAAAAAAAAAAAAAACGAATAGACTTTATGGCGACAATTGCCTGAAATACAATCGAAAGAAAAGAAATGGGTTCCAATTAGAAAATGATTTGGTTATTTGCTTCTCAAAAATACAACCACGGTACAAAAATTTATTTTAAAAAATAGGTACAGCCTTCTGAATGAAAAATTTATATTTTGAGGGGTTGCGACCTTCAGGTTGAAAAACACTGCCATAGAGAATGTAGCCCTGCACGGGAACTTTCTTCGGAAGATGAACTGGGGTGCTATTCCGTTGCCTTCCCAGTGTGTGTTCGTATGTATGGGATTGATACGTGTGTGTTCAGTGTACAGTGCTGTATCAAATGAGAGGCCTATTCTTCCAAAAGACTCCTAAAGGACGCTTAACGTCCTCATCCCGACAGTTGAATCACAATCAGCAGTGTGGTATGCCGTCACTCCATACGCACTGCGGGGAGGTTTAACCCAGGACTCTGGCGTACAATCTGGTGATTAGGAAGTGTGCACCACGACCTCTGCTACCCTGCCGGCCAAGTCCACCACCAGGACTGGAACCAGCTAACCATGTGTCAGCGCCGGATTTTGGGAAACAATGGAATACCCAAATCTGTTTGCCTGGACGAGATTCGAACCGGTGTCCTCCCGAATACGAGGCCTGAAAGCTACCACTCATCCACTGTGCTCGCTAAATGAAAGGCAAATTCCGTGAATGGAACATTTTTGCCTTAGTATGTGTCGTGTTAATTTGTCGACTAATATTTTCTTCTAAGATGATTCTAAAATATTTCAGGTGTGTCGGAGGTCTCTTCGTGCGTTGTTAATTTCTGAATTTACTGTCTCTACCGGGAACCGAACTCGGGTCCTGCGACTGCTTGTGGTCTGGATGAGAGTGAAGTCGTTCCCAAGGTCGACGACTTTCTACTCGCTCCACATCTCAGACAATTCTCCACTCTCACCAGACGGTCGTAAAGTCTGACAGCACGCTGCACGGCCCAACACCAAATCTCACACTGAAAATCTCCAGACAGATAAATACATTTTTCTTTTAGTATTGTTTATTTTTACTGACAGTTTTGCTCGGTGAAATTTAATCTACAATACCAATATATGGCCAGCTTGGTCATCGTGTCTGACACGGTGTGACGTCAAGTTCCCGGCCTTCTTCGGCTGGCCATAACAACCAGACAAGTCCCCGCGCTCTATCCATAGACAAAACTGTTCTAGCTGCGAATGGACGTTACTTTTTATGTTTCTGTAATTGTTTGATATGTTTCAAATTTAAATCAACCAAAAAAAGTATATATTGTGTTAGAATCCACATATTAGTTAATAGTTGCGTTTTGTTTGTTTATATTCGTGCGATGTGATGTTTTCCCTATCTTCAAACGAGCAATATACATCGGTATCTCGGAAGCGGCTCTTACGATTTGGATGAAATTTAACATTTAGATAACGATTTGCGTTTCAAGTTTATTTAAATTGGTGTCTTCCGTAAAAAAAAAAAAAAAAAAAAAAAAACCTGCGATTATTTTTTTTTTTTTTTTTCAATTCCTGTATCTGGTATCTAGGTAACGGCTCTAACGCCATCTCTTAGAAATTTGAGGCACCAGTAAGCCTGAAGCGGCTTTGTATATTTGGATGAAATTTCATTTTCAGATAATTCGGATTCCACGTTAAACTGTAGGATCCAAAGGTGAGGAATTCTCCGTAATACCTCTGACACATGGCTTAGTGTGCCTCCTTCGGGAGGATCCAACCAACCTTCGAGTTGTGGACTGACATATTTTATATATTATCTATACATCTAATCTATCTAACACTATTATACCAACAAATCTTGTATATAACTTAAATTAATTAACCTCAAAGGTCTCTAAAGACTTTGATGAAATCTTGCTTACTGAACAGAAATCGAAATATGTCGAACGAAGCTCGGTAATCCAGATCAAATTAATTAGTAAGTATTTTTTTTCTGTAAATCCTCTTAACTCTTTCTGTAAGAGGTGGAAAAATGCAATATGCATGACGTTAATGACTATCATAATATTACGTGTAATTAAAAACATATTGTGGGAATATTGATAGAAATAAAAAAGTTTATATTTATTTGTGTAAAATTTGTCGATTAGGAGTTACGACGTATGCTAAATTAGTATGACTTTATATTCTATGTACATAGATGTGTCTACCAAAGAGAGAAAAGAACTTGGTTTCCTGTTTGTTTCTTTAATGGTTCAAATATTTTTTCCCCTTTATACGAGCGTAGGCTGAAGAGAGATGCACACATTCTTGTAGAACTAGAATAAAAACAAATAGCAAGATAGGGCAAAAAGTACATTACAGCACAATTCTTAAGCTTCAAATTTATATACTTATTTTTCAACATAGTCACCATTAAGGATAACACATTCCTCCCAACATGAAACAAGTTTTTTTTATTATTCCGTCACTGAAAAATTATTGCAACTTTTCTCGAATTCAGCTGCCTTCACGTCAGTGTCAGAGGCTTAATGATTAACCTTGAGATGTCTCTTGAGTAGAGGAAAAACAAAAAATCGCAAGGCGCAAGATCGGGGGAGTAAGGAGGGTGTGGGATCAAACCTCATGTTCCGCAGAGCCTCTACAGTAGCGCAAGGTACCCATCGTGCACAAATTTTACGGTATCCCAGTTGTTCAATAGTGAAGCCAACACGTTCCTTGGATATTCGAGGCAAATGCCGGTATACTTCCTTCAAAAGACCATGGCCAAATTCCTTCCCGTTCCTTTTCCCCAGTCCCTTCCAGCCTCTAATGATCTCGACGTCGACAAGGCGTAAAGCCATAAGTATTTTTTTTTGATATTCCATTATGGTTTGCGATAGCTTTTGAGTGATTCGCCGGTCATTTTGAATCAAATCTTCTACGGGTTTGCGATGTTTATCGTCTGGGCAGTGATCGTACATCCGCTCCGGTTTTCATCAACATTATAGCTTTTCCGGGCTCGCAATCATGCCCATCGGTTTAGAATAGACATATCAACACCATAGTCACCATAGTAAACAGACTTTAAACGACGATAAATCTCAGCAGGCGTAACTTCTTCTGCGATTAAAAATTCGGTAACAGCAGGCTGTTTATATCGCGTTGACGTGACACTGGAACACGTCTACATGCCTCCGACTCTCAAACTACACTGGATGAATTCAACGATTTCAAACCTGTGCATGCGTGTAGAAGAGGGATTGTACTTTTTGCCCTACCTTGCTGTTTGTTTTTATTCGTGTTCTATAAGCATGTGTACATTTCTGTTAAGCCTACCCTCGTACTAAAATTTGAAATTAACCACAAAGAAAGATATGTTTTTCCTTTAAATCTACATGTTAATTACGAAGGGGATTGTGTAATGGAACGCGATGGAGTAAAAATACGTATAACATTACAAAATGAAGGCCATGAACGCTATGCCTTAATGATCTTTATGTAGTTAAGTAATTATCTCCGCTTCCAACCTGTCATTTTTGGTGGCTTAGAAGCTAGTTTCACCAGTGTAACGCATTACATTGTTGCGACGTTTCAGAGTCTATCTCCGACTTCATCTTCTTGCAAAGATGCCGGTAAATGAAGTTGGGGATTAACATCGAAAAGTCTCATCAAACTGACGCGTTTCTCGGTGGGAAGCGCGGAATGTTTTACACAGCAGATGTATCGCAAGAGCCTCCGTTCTGCCATTATTATGGTTTAATTTCAGTTCGGTTTTTAATTTGAATATTTTTTTTCTCATGATAAACTCGTTTTTATTTCAGCAGTCTTAATATTGCACTTCTCGTTAATGTTTTATATTTGAAGTGTTTTATACCTGTTAAATATACACTGACATGCCAAAAGTGGGGCAGCGGGATACACATGAACAAGCTGGAGTCCGCTCCGCGACAAAAGTGTAGAATTTGGCTGGCGGCTGTCAGTTCTGTCGGTTGGACTCGAGTCCTGTGAAACATTTACGACGCCAAAATGACTACCTGACGAGAATTAACGAGTCAGAAGACGGAATCATAGTTGGAGGCTGACTAATAAATTTTAACATTTCGAAAGTTATTTTTTTTTTTTAATCTAGAATTCACGTTCAATAGTATCAAAGGTATATCGTAAACACTTTCTGATGTGTATAGGTTGCCAGCCCAGTTGGTTGCGGTGCTGTGATGGTGTCCGGTGCTGACACGGGGTTAGCTGGTTCCAGTCCTGGTGGTGGACTTGGCCGGCAGGGTAGCAGAGGTGGTGGTGCACCATTCCAAATCACCAGATTGTAAAACCTGCGTTAAATCCGAAACCTCTCCGCAATGCGTATGGAGTGATGGTGATTCGTTTCTCGGATGGGGACTTTATGCCCGGCTGTCCTCTTGGTTTCTTTCGGAAGAGTAGGCCTGAATAGGCCGACACCGGGTTTCACAACACACTATCACGCAACGGTGCACCACCCCCAGTCCATCTTCCCAGACGTTGCCATGGAGATGTAAACATTTCCCATAGTAACCGACTACGGTCAGAGTGTTCGTAAGAAGTTAGGTTGACTAAACTGTCTCTATACTACGACTATAGGTCGTATTTTCAGAAGTTATAATGCTCATTCAAAGAAAATAGTGCGTCTGCATTTGGATTACCGTTGTGGAGTTCGGGATCCGTATCGCAAGGGATTGATTGACACGTTAGAGAAAGTACAGAGGAGAGCCGCTCGATTCGTGACTGCTAGTTACAGTCCTTACGTAAGTGTCACAGAGCTGATTCGTGGGTTGGGCTGGGATTGTTTGGCAGACAGACGAAGTCGTTTTCGTTTGAATTTAACTTACGAGTGCAACGAAATACTTCTTTAGGTTGTAATGACAGGAGGGATAAGATTAGAGAAATAAGACGCCGTACTGATGCTTATGTGTATTATTTCTTTCCTCGTTCTTTTCGGGATTGGAATGTACAGAATTAGGATTGGTGCTCAGCACCCTCTGCCACCCACAGTCCTATTGCTTACTGCATCATTAAGGTGATGATCCATTGCCAAGCTAGCGTTGCGATGGTCTGGTTTAGCCACCTACAAGACGCCGGTGCATCGTTTGATGACGCCGACTTCCTGTACGCTCTTCCGGATGACCGCCCCACTTCCCTGTACTTTCATTTCCTCTTTACCAGCAGCCATCAATGCCACGTCCTGGAAAGGGGGGGGGGGGCAAGCGATGAGTGTTCCCTTACGGCGTTACTGGATTTGTGTAACTTACAGTTGTTCCACAATCAGAATATTGGTTGGATCAGCTAGCAGGATAAGCCACTGGTTCGCACTATAATGGGATGACTTGTTTGCTTGTTCCGTGACACCGAGCGTTATTGGTGAGTTGTAACGTTGTGGCTTCGCATTCGGAACGACGCGGGTTCGAATCTCCGCCATCACCCAGTTTTGGGTTCCCTTGCTTTAGCCAAATTACTCCAGGCGAATGCTGGGCTGTTTCCTTCAAAACGCCATGATCACATTCCTCCCAATTCCTTACCCTCCTGCCTGCCTTCGATAAGGTGTAAAGCCATAGCAAAAAAAAAAAAAAAAATTCGTGACTTGCAATATGACTATAATTCTCACCCACACAGCGTTCATATATACAAAGCAAGCTTTGATTGAGGTAAAGTTCACGTTAGGAGGCTGTGAGAAATGCAGCAGAAACAGGCATTCGAACCTAGATCTCTAGAGAACCTATCAGTAAATCTTGTATTCGACTATTAAAACGCTGGGTAGAAACATATAATACAAGGAAAAAAAGAGGTAAATTTAAGATATTAAACAAGGACGACTCGCATTGATCATTATACCATGTTTAACACTAGCTTGACATAAACAAAGAACACTTCTTCTGCGGTTAGATATAGATTGCGTAATTAACTAAAGAGGCTTTGTAATGTTCAATTTTGCAGATCAACGCATTCTTACAGTTGCACTATATTAGAAACAGAGTTCATTAGAATCCACATAATAAATTTTTCTTTTTGTGCAGCCTTTTTGATAAACTCTTTTTTTTATATGTTTACTGTGATAAAACATTCTTTACTACAAAAAAAAGTGGCATATAACCGAACCAAACACTGCCATAAATAGAAAAATAGAAATACAATTTGATGTCTTCTGACTATTTTCTATCACTTATTCCCAGTCCAGAAATCCAGTTTACCGTTTAAAGTGTTTCCTAAAATCGCAACTGACAAATCGGAGGATCATTCCTTGATAAAGGCCATAAACGAATTCCTTCCGGTTCCTTCTTCCCCCCCCCCCATCCCATCCCATCCTGTCCTGTCTCTAATGATCACGCCATTCAATACCTGCAAAGACCGATTAAAATAAAGATAGGCGATGTAAACTTACTCCAACGTTATCTTGCTTGGCTTAAAGAGCACCAACAGTTTAAGGTGTAACCCCAAATGTACACACAGAGAGAAAGAAATATAGAAATAAGAGAAATTAAGAGGAAGAAAAGGAGCCGAAAACGAGAGAAAGAGTAAAAATAGAGAGAAAGATCATACGAAGAGAAGAAAGTGTGTGTGTGAGAGAGAGAGACAAAAAAAGAGAAAGGAGAAGTGGAAAATAGAGAGAAAAATAAATAAAATAAAGCGGAGATAGAAAGAGAAAAACGAAAAACGAGAGAAAAAGAGAAATAAAAGAGGTATAAAGGAGAGAAAAAGAAATAAAATTTGGAGAAGAAGAGAAAGAAAAAAGGCGCCAAAAGACAGAAATAAAACTTTGCCAGACTTGAAGGACAGACGTATAAATGATGGCATCCATGATATTGCTGTTTTGAATTCGTCTCTCCTTCTGTGGTTGTCCATCTGAATTTTTCTAGATATCCTTATAGCGGCAATTATTCGTACTTGTTCGTGTCACGTAAATTTCCAAATGGTGTCAACTTTGGGCAAGTCGCTCGCCCTCTCAGTACCTCAGCTGCCTGGTTCCTCGTAGGATCATAGGTATATCGGATGTGGTTTACGTGCCTGACTTGCTCGGTCCATTCACTAGGAACAGTACAGTTACAAGTGGTCTGCTTTCAGCAAACACTCGAGTCTGGGAGAGGAGAAAGGCCGGGTATGCGCTTTCTACTCCAACTACTCCACGGCTGCTTCACTTAGACCTTCCACTTCCCTTAGAACCAACACATTCATCAGCTCACGCTGATACCAACATACACGGAGATAGCTGTAACATTAATCCGCAAATATTCTGGAACATAGATAATTTCAAATCACCCGGCAACCAATGATCGGATCTGAATGCATATTGCACTGCACTTTGACTAAAGATCATCTGTACCCTGTACTGACTGACATGAGCGTTTCTTTTATGCTTACTCTTTACGTTTTCTTTGGCAGTACTCTAGCACGCGTTTATGGAAAAATCGCTACCAGCGTCTCAAAAGACTTTTCAAAACGTTTCTTCGCAGATCAGGACAGTACTTTCAACGGGAGTGGAACACAATTATTTTAAAAAGTTAGAGAAATTTCCAGATAATCCTCATGTTCTATTTCACTGCCTTATAGCATGACCAGAATTTCCTGGCAATTTCATAAATCTCAGAGACGTGAATACTCGTAGTGTCCGACGCAGTGAATTTAGTTTTTAACAATTTAAATTGCATTTACGAGTGCTTGTTACTAAATAACCAAAGTTGTGTAGAGTTGTGTAGTCAACAACATTAACAGAATGCAAAGAGTGTAAGACTGGACAGTTTGTCTTTGATGTACTGTGATCTTTGGCGCCTACCTGTTTACGTTACGAAAGGAGCTTCCGTCGTTGATGCAGTGTGATCTTTGGCGTATATCTGTTCGAATTTGAAACAGGTAATTATTTGTTGCTCCATGCCCCATTAAAGAAGAGTCATAAAGCAACACACAGTTTTTTTAGTTAGTTCCTTAGTGACTACGAATTAATGTACTAATATTTACACTTAATATAGAGTATTGCGTGTGACTTTGGGTATCTTCTCCATGCTTATCTAATAATTCCAAAGCGATTTTCGTCTGTACAAAGATTGATAGTTTGCCTTCTTTGCCACATTTTGCATAAAACCGGAGGTTTTATGGTTGTGGACACCACTTTGTTCGTACTTCGTCTTTACTTTGAGAGCAAGTACTCTACATTTTTTCTTTACAATTAGCTGCACCCTCGTTGGCTGTTGCCTGGTATGGTCAGCTGTCAACTTTGTCGAGACTAGCTATTGACGATGATGGTTTGACGGCCCACCTATTTTCCCGAAAAATTATCATCATAATACCGCGAATGGCTTGGTGGATCATTTTCCCATCTTCTGATATGTCTTTTTCTGTGATTGAATTATTACCGAATTTCTAAGCAATACAAAATAAATTGTCAACAAACCACTAAAAGAGACATTTGTAATTACGAAATAGGAGTGACAGCTATGTACCAAACACCCCGCGCAAACTAATTCTTATTTCTAATTGGTGTTTGTCATTTTCACTTCTACCAACTGTTAACGAAAAATTTATTTTGGTACCGGTCTATATGCCACTCATTTTACGTAAATTTTAGGAGCAGAATGAGTTTTAGCTTTATTCATGTATGGAATCCAATGTTAAAAGTTTAGAATGTGGAAAGCAATTACATAAAAAAGACGAAAACAGCAACAGCAGTATGAAGGTTGAAAGTAATACTTAAAGGTTCTCGCTACTACTTATAGAGGCCACTGCAATCAGTTGATACTAGCGCCTCTGACGGAGATCTGATTTTCAGTTACTAGAGTGTCGCGCGCTGTACAAAATGTTTAGGTAACTGTAAATAGTACAAAATTATAATAATCTCGATTTTTACCTCTTTTTTAAAATTTCTGAGCTACACCTATACGTTCACTTGTTTCTTCGTCCGCAAAGGAATATTCACATTTTTAGTGTTTTTACGTTCCAATATTACTATCTTCATTGGTTTTACTGATCGATACTGATTTATCAAAGCTCTTACTCTTCAAGCACAATCGTGTAAATATTCGGAAGAATATGCCGATGACTTCAATTTTTGCATGCTACTGTCCTAATCATCGCCTACAGCGCCCACCCAAGTTTTCTATGTTCTTTGGAATTATTCCATTCGTGGAAGGGAGGTGTTCCAGCGAAAGTGATAAACATATTGGAGAAAAAATAATCATGAGGATTTGAGAAAAATGGCAATCTAGAAGTCTCGTTTCGGGGGAGGGAGGGGGGACTGTAATTTGTCATATGAAAAATCATTTGTTCAATAAGATTAGGTAGTAGGGGAAAATCGATGCAATGCAAATAAGAGATTTGGGAGTCTGGAACGTAATCGAAGCCTATTCCTCCGAAATGGCAGCTCGTTGCATGTTACTTCAAAAAAAGATAAAGCCAATAATAGAGGGAGTTTAGAAATATTCTTAAACGATGCGACAAAACCACGAAGAAGACAATTTTCATGAACTCTAAAGTGTTGAAATTAGTAAAACTTAAAATTTCAAACGAGAAAAAAAAACATTTTAGTGCATACTAATTTTTTTTTTTAAAAAAAAGGTATTATAACCTACAAGAAGGGCGTCAATAATCCACATTATATTTGTCAAAAGATCTGGTCGGGATTATTTAAAAAATCTGACACAAATATCTGTACGATGGAGGTAGGAATCGATCTCTCAACTTCCGATTACCGTTGCAGAGAAGCAGTCGTTTGATTGTACAGAGAATCGCTATGGATGTCCCCGTTGCCGGAAGTACTTCCGGCATCGGCCGGCAGGTGGCAGGGGTGTCGAGTTTAACCGTTGCGCGCGACTTTCAACGGAAATTCCTACGTTAATATTTGTTCCCCTTTCTCCTGTGTCAGGACCTAGCGTGGTGGGTGAGCGGTAACGCTCTGGCTGCCCTTGAGGAGGACGCTGGTTCAAATCCCCGTCCAACTATCCGGATTTTTCCCGAAATCTAATGTCGAAATAGTTCCTTCCAAAAGCCATGGTCAAATTCCTTCCCGTTGCTTGCTCGCAGTCCTCTCTCTAAGATGTAACGACCTCGAAGTTGAGGACGTGAAATCCCTCCCCGAAAAAAGATGTCGGTAATTTAATTAATGTCTAGAGAGTACCGTTAAATGTTGTTCCATCTTACTTCATACTGAATGTGTAATATGGATTGGCACTTGTTTTGTGGAGACTAAATACCACATTCCTCTGGACACGTGAAAAAGTTCGTGCTCGATTTTGTCCTCCAAATAAATACGGACTGAAATCGAATACTAATTCCTGTAAAAAGCCGATAAATGTGAGAATTACCGCACGATAAGTCTAACATCACATGCTTCGAAGTTATTGACCGAGATAATATACAGAAGAATAGAAAGAATAGTAGAAGAGATAGTACAAGATCAGCTTGGGTTTGGAAAAAAAAACACTTTAGACCTACAAGAGAAACGATTATTGCTTTACGATTAATGCTTGAAGGGCGGATCAAGAAAAGCAAAGATACTTTTATTGCATTTGTTGATTTAGAAAAAGCTTTTGATAATGTTCGGTAGGACAAGTTCAATATTTTAAAGAAGTCAGATATAAAATATTGATATAGAACAGGGGTCCCCAAAGTGGTCGATATCGACCCCTGGGGGTCGATAAGAGTTCTCCGGGGGTCGATTAATACCCGGGGGTCGAAAGGGGGTCGATTGATAATAAAGAGGTTCAATTAAATGGTCTAGGAAGAAAAATGGGAATATTCAAACAAAAATCCAAAATAACTGACTACCCCTGTAATAATTTGAGTTACCGAAGCCTGCGTCGCTTTAGGTATGTGGTAAGGAGAAAACATACTGGAGCGGAGAGCATAGCAACGACGAGAGCGAAGAACAAAGCAGCGAAAACAAATAAACCAATTGGATTGTTGCGGTGACTCATACTGGGGCGCAAAGCGGTGAGGTAATAATGGAGCAAAGCTTAGCGTTCAAACTGTTTGATTACGCTGCTTTACTCTTCACTCGCATTGCTGGTTTGCTAGTGGTTATTCCTGTGGGAAACGAATGTAGACCAATTTATGAATTGTGTCTCTTCTAAGGTTCGTCTTTGGGATAAGAAAGAAGTTCAACATCACAATTATTTTATTTTAGCTAAGCTACGTGATGAACTCAACAAGTATTAAAACTTTATTTTTTATTTACTTCAGGTATTTAAGCATTTTATATTCGGGAAGACGCTGGTTCGAATCCCCGTCCGGGCATCCGGATTTGGGTTTTCCATGGTTTCCCCAAATCACTAAAGGCTAATGCCGGGATGCTTTCTCCAAAAAGCCATGGCCGAATTCCTACCAGTTCCTTGTCCGCAATTCCATCCCGCCTCTAATGAGTGCGCTGTCGACGAGACGTAAAGTCACAGAGGTGGGGAGGGGGGGGGGGAGGAGTGAACGCTACTGGTTCATTATACACAAATTGCACTGTTAAACTCTAGTATGGTTTCCACTCTATGTATTGTATATCTAAATGTAGATTTTGTCCTTTACATAGAAAATATGGTAATATACCGAAAACCATTAAATTTAGATACTTCTTTTTTATCTTTTTCCTATCTAATTCTATTGAATAGGTTACTTTTAGATGTAATTATTATTCCTTCCAAGTCTCGATATCTATTGTTAGCAAAAAGTAGCAACAATGCACTCTGAGAACGAACAGGCATTACTTTATAGCTCGTGCGGTAATAAGTTTGCGTCTCTTACTGCTGCTGTTTTGTTGTGCTGCGATCGTATCGTGTTGTTCATATTATAAATCTGAGTTTAATACCTACAATTTCGTCTACCAGTGCTAAGAAGAAATGCAGACAATATTCACACGAGTATTTGAAATATGGTTTTGTGCCATATTCTGCTCATGAAACTATTCCTATGTGCTTGTTATGTGAAAAAACTTTCAGCAATGATGTTATGAAGCCGGCGAAAATGAAAGACCACTTGGAAAAGATCCAATTCTGATAAGGAAAACACAGATATTAAGTATTTCAAAATGCTAAAAGAGAAATTGAGAGATCGGCAAAATTTAAGTACATATTTGAAGTCATCTGCTAGCGCTGATAGTGAAGGAGGACTGCAGCACCTCTCTTAATATAGCAAAGAAAGGCAAACCGTGCACTATTGGTGAAGAGATTATAGTACCAGCTATAAAATATGTAATTGAAAATGTTATGAAGAAAGACTCTCAACTAGTTTTAAAGTGCAAATACTGTGCAGCGACGTATAGAGGAAATGGCCGATGTGGAAAGAACTTTGACCTCTGAGCTCCAGCATTGTAAGTTTGCCATTCAACTTGACGAATGAACTTTCGGAAGTTTAAATCTTCTCATGGCTGATGTTAGGTTCCATAGTCCATCCCTGAATGACACTGTTGATGAATTTCTGTTTGCTAAATATCTTCAAACTGATTCAAAAGGTGAGACAATTTTTTTACGTTTGCAAGATTATTTGAACAAGCACAACATTCCTTTCGGGAATATTACTGCAATAGCTACTGACGGTGCACCTGCTAAGGTGGGCCGTTATAAAGGAATTTTCGTCTTTCTGAAGGAAAAGGTTCCTAATGTAGGTACCGTTCACTGTGTCCTACACAGGCAGCATCTTGTAGCCAAAAAATTGAGTGGCGAGCTGCATGATACTTTAAAAGTGTGCATTAGGTCAATTAATAAAATTAAAGCTCATCCTCTCAATTCCCGACTGTTTCCGAAGTTATGTGAAGAAAATGATGAACCTTTCAATCAATTACTTTTGCACTCAGGTAAGGTGGTTGTCAAGAGGTGATAGTTTGCAGAGGCTTGTTGACTTGTACGACTCGTCTGCAGAATTTCTTAAGAATGTGGAACCATTACTATGTGACGAGTTAAAACAGTGCAAGAACCATCTGTTCTATTTGGCAGATCTTTATTCGAAATTTAACAAAGTACAGAAGCGTTTGCAAGGAAAAAATGTTACAATTGTTCAAGCTTGAACAATTATAATGGCCTTTCAACTAAAAATGGACCTGTTAAAATCTTCACTGGCACGTAAAGATTTTAAATATTTTTCAAACGTTTCGGAGACTTGGAGAACATGCATGTTCCTGAATGGTTTGCTTCTCCATTAGATGTTAAAATTGATAATAAATGTAATGAACCTGGCTTATAAGATGAACTGATTGAAATATGCGTAGATCTGGAAGCTAAAGCGTTGTTTAAAAATAAAAACCTCAGCGAATTTTGGAGCAATAACAATACTATTTCTACAAAATACCCCAAGCTCAGAGCAGAAGCCGAACCTTTCTTACTTGCATTCTCAACTTCATACATGGTTGAATTTGGCTTTAGCCACGCGAACGCTATTTTGACAAACCAGAGAAACAGACTGAAGTTGGAAAACCGTGGTGATTTGCGACTAAAACTTGCCAATTTTCAACCGAACATCAGTGATGTTGCTGCTGCCCTTCAGACCCATCCATCTCACTAATATCAGCTACTTAATAAAAAGGTATGTTAACATATTTTTAATGTATTCAATAGTAGTCGTAAAATGTCAGATGTTTTTTCATCGAATATAATTTATTCAATTTTTCAATTATTATTTTGTGTTTTACATTTTATGACACTTACGACTATAGGTTAGTTTCCATCTATCTATAATTTTGTTATTATTTTTTACGATTATTATAACAGTGTAAAATATCTCCTTTTTCTGTTAGTGTTGTTGGGTGGATTTTTTAAGGTGTGGAATCTATAAATACTTTCATTGGTTTATTATGCAAGTCTCCTTATAGCTTAGCATCAGAAATGCTAAAAATTATTTAAAATTTTCATCAGTGCGGATCCAGGAATTTTTCGAGCCGGGGCAAAAAACTGTAGGAATGCCGCCCCTTGCAACATTATTTGCAGCTCCCATTTTTGCCGTCTGACACCAAGTGTCGCCGCCTCGATTGTCGGCCAAACACATTGTTGTCGCCGCCCCGATTGTTGGTCAAATTCATTGTTTTCACCGACCGGCGCCCAGTGTACTAGTAAGCTAAGAAAGGTTTCCGTGACTTAAATCGCCGTCCTTCAAGTTGGCATCCCGGTGTACACCCCTCCTCCCCCCCCCCCCCCCAGATCGGGCACTGGTTTTTATTAAACGTTTAATCTGGGGGTCGATGAGAAGACAAATGTTCTATGAGGGGGTCGGCGTGATAAAAAGTTTGGGGACCCCTGATATAGAAGAATATAACTTGTTTAGGAATCAAGTGATTGTAATAAAAACAGAGAATCGCGAGAAACATGAATCAGTTAAAAAGGGTGTGAGACAAGGTTGTAGTCTATCCTCATTAATATTCATCTTGTATGTAAAGGAAGCAATAAAGGAAGTGAAAGAAAAATTTGCATGTGGCATAAGTGTTAAAGAAGAAAAAATCCGTATGCTACGATTTTCTGATGACATTTTCCTGTTAGCAGAATAGACAGGATATTGAGAAGATATTGAATGGCAGGAACAAAATACCGAAGGATGATTTTTCACTAAATATAAACCAAAACAAAAGTTACCATATGAAATTTAGCAGAAATAATTGCACTAATAATGGATTAAACATAAAAATAGGATCGGCTCCAATAGGAGAAGTGAAATTTGTTATTTAGGAAGTAAAATTACTTAGGAAGCGATAATGATTTTAAAAGTAAAAATGGCACTCGCGAAAAGAAGTTTCTTGAACAATATTGATCGATGACTCAGAAAAACGTTTTAATTGTTGGAGCACAGCACTTTATGGTAACGAAGCATGGACTTTAGGAATACCAGAAAGATGGAAAATTAAAACATTTGAAATGTGGTGCTATAGAAAGAAGGATTGTGAAAATTAAGTGGACAGATACAGAACGAAATGAACGTGTTTCGAAAGTGATGTGTGAGAAGAGAAGATGGGGCATGCAGGATTGGTTAATTTGTTAGTGGAGGGAACAGTCGAAGGAAAGAACTGTAGCGGTAGACAAATATTAGAATATGTGAAGCACATAATTGAGGACAGGTTGTAATTTTTTTTTTTTTTTTTTGTAACAGTTTAACGTCCCTTTTTAACAACGTGGTCTTTAGAGACGGGAAAGGATGGGGGCAAGGAATGGGAAGGAATTCGGCCATGGCCTTTTGAAGGAAGCATCCCGGCATTCGCCTGGAGTGATTTGGGGAAACCATGGAAAACCCAAATCTGGATGCCCGGACGGGGATTCGAACCGCCGTCCTCCCGAATGCGAGGCCAGAACGCTATCCGTTACACCACCACGCTCGGTACAGGTTGTAAGGGGGATGTTAAGGTGAAGAGGTTAGCGCAAGATAGGAAGGGATGGAATATCGCATTAAACAATTCGAAAGACTGATAACAGCAAAAAAATCCAACCACATCGTATTTTTAAAGTAGACAACTTTAAAAGTCTTTCCATGCTTATATAACTATCCGATTCGTAACCACATCTAAATTGTAGTTTTAGTTGCGACTCAGCTCAGGATCTGTTTACAGTATATCACCGAGCGTGGTGGGTGAGCGGCTGACGCTCTGGCCTCGCATTCGGGAGGACGCCGGTTCGAATCCCCCTCCGGGCATCCAGATTTGTGTTTTCCATGGTTTCCCCAAATCACTCCAGGCGAAAGCGGGGATGCTTCCTTCAAAATGGCCATGGCCGAATTCCTCCCCGTTCCTTGTCCCCAGTCCCATCCCGCCTCTAATGACCTCAGCCGTCGACGAGGCATGTAATGATGACATTCGATGTCGTGAGTATTCAGATGCGGTTATAGCAGTAGCCACGACCAGATGAACGAACAAAATCTCGCGGAATTAGGTTTCCTTACCCTAATGAACCTCACTGGTGTGGTGAGACAGTAGTAGCTTAGTCCAAAAGTCAACGATTATTGTTTACCCTATTAGAGTGTAGACCAAGATGTTCAACTCTTCATAGTTGCCTAAGTATTTCCCCCATTATACTCTGTTCACTCCGCCTGGCGACTCAAGGTCACTTTCCCCTGGCTCCGCTCCTTAACTTCCCAACCCCCTTTTTTCCTACCTTCTGAACTGACCATTGTGTCCAGGTAGGCCCCCCCCCCCCGCATGCGAGGACAAGGATAGCGGAGTGGGGATAGAACAGACTGACCTTGATCCGCCTCTATTAACTGAACGCACTATAGTTCCTCTTCATGTTACCTTAGTAATGCGTACTGTGTAGTTATAGAATCAGCGTGATGAGATAGTGACCTCCCATCCTGCTTGAGAAAAGATCGCCTTCAAGACTGCCAAAAATAAAGCGTCACAGAGACCCTATTATGTCATGACTCATGAGTACGGTCCGACTCGTTAGGACAAGTTTTTTTTCCTGCCTTCGTTTTGAGCTGTAATGCAGAATTAAACACTGATTGAACGTTTCTGACTGTATTTAAATGTATTTTATATAGCATATAAATGCATATTTAGGCCATTTTCCTAGTTTTGGTCATATTAGGATAATATTTATGGTCCTATTTTGAGGAAAAGTCTGATAATTTTTTAATAGTACCAGGAATTCCCTAGATATTGATGAAAAGAAATTAAGATAATTAGTCACACAATTGTACTCCTATTATAAATTGGAGGAAAAATCACTGTCACTGTATTGGTCAGAATTCACCAGTCAAGAATTAAAGTTATGCGTTATTTTCATCTTCTAAACGTATCGTAAATGTATCGCCCGCCTTTTAATCTCGACAATGCAGCAGCAGCATGCCTGTGTCGATCCGCGTCAATCAATGTCTCAATGAAATACTTTTGAAAATAATCCTCAGTAATTGTTAAATCTGCAGTGGATCAGTGAGTACCACCATGCCGAAAACAAACTTTTCTGAAAGTGTGAAGTTACAGAGTTACTTAAGGGAATTTGGAGATGAGTATTTTAGTACACATGGAAGAGTTCTTTTCTGTAAATTATGTGACATTAAAGTGACTAAACAAAATGATTTAAAATTTAATTTCTCAATCGTGCCGTGAGTGCACGGAAGCAAATTACGCTGTCTATGTGAAAGTGACACTGCTAGATAAAATAAATTATGGTAATTGAAAACGTTTTGATATAGTAAATTTAAATGTTTGGTCATATTTTGTAATTTTAGGCCATATTTCCCCGTTTTTAAGGTCATATTTCTCTATTTTTTGTTGATAAAGATCCGAACCCTAGTCGTGAGACTGTTATCTAACATATTCACACTGGGAAACTTGCTCCAATACCTCATTCTGCATATAAAAGTACCTTAAAAGTGGGTTTTCTAATCCGCTGTCAGTTACAGTGTTAATTTGCATGAAAGAGGTGTGTCAGGGCGGTAGGCCGGCGTCAGCATTTCAGGTCTCACATGTGCCGCCTGCATCTCTTGGCAGTGGGTCAGCCATGTTGCGTTCGCCGGCATACGAATTCGCTCATTGCCTACCTGCTGACGTCACAGATGAGGCAACAGTTCGCAGGCTTGGCTGTATACTTGGGTGCGTGTTGCAATACACCACAGCATGAGACAAGGAATTATAAACCACGCCATTTGATTTCTCTGTTTCCAGCTTGCTCGTCTCCTTACATTGCCACAACAAGCAATAATAATAATAATAATAATTTAAATGACATTAAATGCACTGTTAATCAAAACAGAGTGATTTGCTGGATAGAAGAATTCTTAAAAGATAGAAAGCAAAAAGTTGGGGGAGGAAATGCAATATCAAAGGAAGTGGAAGTGAAAATGGAAGTGCCACAGGGTAGCGTATTGGGACCATTGCTATTCGTTATTCTAATGAATGATTGTGTTGACGGTTTACTATTAGAAGTTGGGTTTTTTGTAGATGTCATAATGTTATACATAAGGATCAAAACAGTAGAACAACGTTAACAGCTGCAGGATGGTCTGGACAGGATATCTATATGGGTAGGTCAACATGGGATGAGCATTAATGTAAACACGAGTCAGGTTATTAGGTACACAGACATAAACACTAAAGTTTGATTACGATTATAAGATTGGGAAAGTATTGCTTGGTGGAGAATTGAAATGTAAGTATCTTGACTTAACATTTAGTATCTTGACATAACATTTAATAACAAATTCAATTTGGCAGGACAAATTGGACAAGTAGAAGTAAAAGTTGTCAAAATCCGTCACTTGTTGGGGAGTGATGAGGGGATATACCTGAGCAATAGGGAATTGAGTTACAAAACTTTGATCAGACGATTGCTTGAATATGGTGGTGTAGTATGGGACCCACATTATGAGTACTGAATATAGGGAGAGTAGGAAGATTTTATTTCGTAGGTAAAGTGGTCAGGGATTGGAATAAATTATCAAGAGAAATGATGAATAATTTTCCAAAAACGCTGAATGAAATTGGGATGAGCATTAATGTAAAGACGAGTCAGCTTATTAGGTACACATACATAAAAACTAAAGATTGATTACGATTATAAGGTTGTGAAAGAATTGCTTGTTAGAGAATTGAAATGTAAATATCTTGGCATAACATTTAATAACAAATTCAACTTGGCAAGTAGTAGGAAAGGTTTTCAAAATCCTTCAATTGTTGGAGAGTGATGAGGGGATGTACCGGAGCAGTTGGGAATTGAGTCACAAAACTTTGATCAGACAATTGCTTGAATATGGGGGTGTAGTATGGTACCCACATTATGAGTATTGGATATACGTAGTGTGGGAAGATTTTATTTCGTGAGTAAGCTGGCCAGGGATTGGAATAAATTATCAAGAGAAATGATGAATAATTTACCAAAAACGCTGAATGAAAGTTGAGATTTGTAGAGGGCTGAAGTTAGCGGGTACAGAAAGGGGGAATTTGCCACCTAAGCGTGCGCTCCATCTCACTTAAATTAATTAAACTTAGTTCTCAACCTGGAAATTGTTGGTTGGATCAGTCCATAGCAGACATACTAAGCGAGTTGCTATGCTACTGTTGAACGCGGAATCTGAATCGAGTTTTTCTGGAGTTTGCCAGATTTGATTTCCCTAAGGGGGTGTCCATTAATTACGTGAGGTGATATAAGGAAATCTCACGTGTTTTGAAATTCTTGTAGGATTGTAAAACGAAAAAAAGAACCATAAATGACGCGGAAGTCGACGTTAGGGGGGATCGATTAGTAGCGGGGTTGGGAGGTTGGGTGATTCCAACCAGGTCTCACAACGTCTCACCAGAAAAGGGGGGGGGGGGGGGCGGAATTCCGAAAAAACACCTTACGTAATTAATGGACGCCGTCTAACGATACTGGAACCAAGTGACTGAATTTTCAAAGTGATTGCATTTATCACTGATTCACCACATTGCTCGGTTAAGTAATTACTCGTAGATCCTATTGCTTAAACTGTAGGCTTATATTATCCACCGCGGAATTAAGTCTATTATAATGTCAAGAGCTGTGTGGTACTTCAATGGTTAAGGCGCTTGCTTTTAAAAGTTCGGCTTCCAGGTCCCGGGTTCAAATCCAGGCGATGCCAGGAATATTTAACAATTGTGTTTGATAGTATGAGTAATGTCAGGTTGTTCAGTCGTTCAGATTCCTTGCCCTAGGGGTAATAATTCAGTAGAAATGCCCCAAATCGAAATAATATTTCTGAATGATACCATGCGCTTTGGGTTAGACGATAAACAATTTTCATGTCTTTCTTTGAGTTCTTTGCGGATCTGTTCTGCGATCATTGAGACACACATTCGTGTTAAATATCAACGATCCAAAGGCAACGAAACTATGAAGCTGAAATATACGGACGGCAATGAAGAAATTTTAAGGGGTTCATTTTTCGCAAGGGAGCAGTAATGAGAAATCGGCCATTACGCTGGGTAGTGCGGCAGTGGTTGCTATGGCAACCAGAGATGCTGGCGGCTGCCGTTATGCCATACGTACTGCGCATGCGCAGTGGGCTATGCCGCGTGCGTAGGAATGCGCTAACGGTGCGGGCCGGGTCACGGCGCTGCCAACCGCACCCACGGCACCCAACATGCCGCCGCTAAAATTGCTACCACTTCGGTAATCCCTGATGACATTAGCATTGCTATTTTCTCCAGTTTCAGTGTTAGTAATCTCTGTTTTTAACCTTCTTTGAAGTTCGGAGTGATCGTGGTGTCGTTTTATTCCTTTCTGCCATCAGTCTTTCGACTGGCTTGATGCAATCCTCCAACCCTTCCTATCTTGTGTTAACCTCTTCATCTCTACATATTCTTTACAACCCACGTTCTCAATTATCTGCTTCATATATTATAATCTCTGTCTTCCTATACAGTTCTTACCTTCGACTGTTACCTCCACCAGCAAATTAAGCAATCCAGCATGTCTCAAAATATGATCTACGTATAGTCCTGTTACCGAAAAATTTGAACCGTAAACATGACATAAATAGCGTAGAGATATGATATTGGTTAATTTGTTTCCGTGAAGATAACTTTAGCGGAATTGGGAGATTGTATAATATCGTTGGATCTCACTCTGTTCGCCATCCCCCCCCCTCCCCTCCCCTTCCCCCCGTGACCAGAGATGTTATTCCAAAGTCGAGTTACCAGCGATATTTAATAACAATTCAATTTATTTAAACAACTATGCAGAAATGAATTGTTAAAACACTAAAAGAAACGTATGTGCTTCTTTTAAGGTATTAGTTGCCTTTTCTTTGCCGCAGTTGAAGCAGATCAGATGGTACAACGTTCATTAGAGTGAGACTATATTTCGCGCAAATCCAGGGCCGGCGTTAGGGGGGGGAGGGGGTAAGCGGATCAAAAGTACCCGGGCCCCACCGGCTGACGGGGGGCCCCATCACCGACTATAGGGGCCCTCAGGCCATGAAGCCAGGATTACGCCCATTGTCGCCTGGCCATTTTGTAGAGCTAAAAAAAAAAAGACGCCCATTTTACCCCGCGCCCGAAATTCCTAGCCCCGGCCCTGCGCAAATCTACAAGTTTTGTGCTTGCAGAAAATTTCCGTAACGACTCTGCATACACTCCAGAGTAGCAAAGATGTTGAAGGAAGCACTTCTGCATTTACTCCTCGATACATATCATGTCAGCTTGCGCATACTATTATTTCTTGTCCCAATTTTTCTGTCTGTCCTTGGATTTGTTAGTAGAAAGAACTTTGCGTAAATGTTTTAAGTGAACCAAGAAGATGGAAACTTTGATAAATATAGAAGAAATTGCAGCGAGACTGGTGAGCGAGTAGTAACGCTGACTCTGGCATCCGAGAGGACGCGAGTTCGAATTCCCGTCCAGCCATCCAGAATTCGGTTTTCTACAGTTTCCCAAAATTTCACTCGGCGAATGACGGGATAGTTCCTTCAAAAGCCATGGCCATATTTTTTGCTTTTCCTTGTCTCCGGCTCTAATGATTCGCCATTAACGGGCCCTAAAGCCCGAAGCAGAAAAAAAGAGTAATATTTACGGACTATCACTGTGGATTCTAACAGCTGAAGAGTGAAATCTTATATAAATTCGTTGGTGTAGAAGTTTTGAAATTCTTTTCCTGTTTTTTGCTACACTATCGTCAATGATCGCTCAAAGTGAATGCAAGATAGCTTCTGGTTCAGGCTCTGATCCTTGTATGAGTCCTCTTCCCACTGTCGCCATGTAAGATAACTTTTAGAGTTGTTAGGCGCGTCCATTAATTACGTGAATGTTTTTTCTTAAATTTAGACTCCCCTCCCCCTATCGTAAGACTGACCTCTTAATTTTTGAAGATTTTTTTTATTTTTTGGAAGGTGGCAATCTGAAATAAAAAGTCGACATGTAATTTTTGTCGCCCACCTTTCAAACCTTTTAAATGAGATTTTGCGAGACGTCTCTCTCTCTCTCTCTCTCTCTCTCTCTCTCTCTCTCTCTCTCTCTCCCTCCCCTATTTTGAGCTCATATTATTAATTTACGCCCTCTTAGTACTTCTGAAGCAAGGGTAGTACATAGAAAAGTAGTAGTTTCTGTTGTTCTTTTTTTCCCATAATTTGCCATCGATCTCTTCATTGTGTAACTTCAGTTCGCCCCTATGACGACGAAGGCGGCTCTTCCGTACTTTGGTACCTTTCTTACCACCGCCTCTTCGCCCAGCTGATGCGAGTTCACACTATCGGGTTAGTTCCGCCCCTTCCATGACTGCTATATCAGTCAGCTGAGAAACCTCCGCGAACCCAATATATATTATTAAACAAAATATTCTTACTCGGAGCAAGGAAACGAAAAATTACATGATGTCACCTCAGTAAGCCACTGATAGGAATGATGAGCTGTCATCTAGAATTCAGCTCCACCCGACTGGTTGTTTGTGCAGGGCGTCGATCAGATATCGCGATACAGATATCGATATTGGTGTTTGCCGAAGGTCGACTGCCTTAGAGAGGGCGTTGTGCTACGATTTGAGTGTCAGATAGCGATAACTGATAAGGAAGAAAATGTCAATCAGGTTCGCAGTTTCTAAACTCTCTCCTCAACTTTTTATTTCAGATTGCCAACTTTGGGGAAAAAAAAAAGTTAGGAGACAAGCGTGCTTTCATCGTTAAATAGTGTGTCAATACAGAGAGCTGGCTTTGTGTGAGAGGACATTTTTAATGAAAGACGGCATCCTTAGCAAATCGTTAATTTGCTGGCCTATCACAACTTCATAACTTCTCAACCCATTCTGTAACTGCCTACTATTTTATTTCTTAGGGATCGTCCATAAACTTCGTGGATTGATCTAGAGCAGGGGTGGCCAACAGTTGAACAGTTTTCTGCCCCGCGAGATTCATCACACTTTCACAAAATATTTTTTACATTTCATTTTTAGTACTATATATTCCTTTGCAATATGCGTTTGGTATCATTATTACTGTATTATCTATGTTTTCATGTAAGAATAATATTAAACACAATAATAACTCGTGTTTCAATTTTTCACTCCAAAAAAAAGTCTCTAGTGGGGATATATAATTTTATATGCGGCCCGCGGAGTTATGATGCACTTCCAAAGTGGCCCGCGAAATCATTTGGGTTGGCCACCCCTGGTCTAGAGGCTATTATTACTATTACTATTACTCCGCGATTCACTAAAAGTGTGTGGCGGAGGGTGCATTGCACCTATCCGGGAAGGTAATGGTTTGGAAGGGATATACGGGATATGGCCGGAGGCTCCCATGGGCTATTGTGAGGAACCATCCAAGCATTCGCCTGGAGTGATCTGGGGAAACCATGGAAAACCCAGATCAGGATGGCCGGAGTACTTTATCGAAAGCTACTCCTGTAGGATTTTACGTTTAGTCGCCCAGTAAATCCTTTCTATCCCACTCCCTAATCGCTCGTGGAAAAAATGAGTACAGAAATGAATCGGTTCTTGCCCTGATTTCTCTTATCTTATTTTCGCAGTCATTCCGGGATATGAATGTTGCTGGTAGCAATATTTGTTTACTGTCATTCCGAAATACGTCAGTCGAGAATTTTTCAATTAGCTTCTGTCGAGAGCAACGCCTTCGGTGCTCCAGGTCTTCCAAACCTAACTCCTTCAACATCGCACTTACGCTTTCCCTCCAACTATATATACCTGTCACGAATCGGGCGGCTCTTCTTTGGACCTTCTCTAATGCCTCCATTAACCCCTTTTGATGGTGACCCCATACAGAGCAACAATATTCTAAGTGAGGCCGCACTAGTGACATGTATGCAATCGATTTAACGTCCGAAGTGCATTGTTTTAAATTACGACCTAGAAATCGAAGCTTACGATTTGCTTTCCCAATTGCATTCTCGATATGCTCATTCCATGACAAATTATTACGAATTGTTGCCCCTAGGTATTTGGCGGAATCTACCGTTCTAAGGACAGTGCCATTAATAGTATATTCAAAGCTAAATGGTGTCACCTTTTTACTTACATGCATGACTTGGCACTTTTTAGCGTTTAACTCCAACTGCCAATCTTTACACCACGCAATTATTTTCATAATATCGTCTTGTAACAAAGCGCAGTCGTCCTGGGTTGTGATTTCACGATAAATAATAGCATCATCGGCAAATAATCTTTTCATCCCCCTTATTATGTCGCACAAATCATTAATGTATATGAGAAACAACAGAGGCCCTATCACGCTTCCCTGGGGAACCCCGGACCTCACTTCGGTAAGTGATGAACGCTCACCGTCGAGAATTACACACTGTGTTCTGCCCTTAAGAAAGTCTGCAACCCAGTCGCATATTTGTCTAGATATGCCGTAGCCACGAAGTTTCCTAAGACAAGTAACCTGTGCTATGCTATGCTAAGTAACGTAGGCTATGCTGGCAGCGGAGTTCCGAGCCAAGCAACCTAGCTTTTTATTCTTATTATGTGTTTGTCACAGTTAAAATAAGGAGCAGAACACACAACAGCATGTGGATATTTATTTCCGCCATTTAATCATCTCCGTAAGTAATTTACGATAGTGTGGCAAGAGAGAACAATGCAAAATTTCTTCTGTAAACAGTGATGAAAAAAGCTCGTGTGTGTAGAGGCGAAATCCACGTCAGGCTACGAGGGTGGGGGGGGGAGGGGTAGGATTTGAAGGGAGGCCAAAATGATGCTACGTAGTTTATGGACGCGTCTGACTACGGCTCGGGTGACCTGAGTTCGATCCCCGAAGAAGCCGAGGATTTTTCCTCGAAGCTGAACGTCCGGTACGGCTGCCCAGGCCCATTCAGCCTGCTGTCCCATGAGTACCGTGAGGGAAACTCCGCGGGAAAGTAAAGAAAAAGGGCCGCGCCTTGTCGCTGACCACGGCACATCCACTCTGGTGCCTACGGTCAGGAAATAGGAATGCCGAGCTCTACCTCCGCTAATCCTACTCGAATACGGCTTGCAAGCTGTGAAAACCCACTGCCTTTACCTTTACTAATCTTAACAAGATCAAAATCTCAAATTTAAAAAAATCGTGGGTGAACGTAATTGATTTTGGTTATAGTAGGTCAAGGGGGCGTCCATAAATTACATGAGGTGAAATAGGGGGGGGGGGGGGGCGTCTACGGAAATCTCACGTAAGGTTTTGGGAAAAAATTGTTGGACTGTAGAGCTAAAAAAATGCTACAAATTACGCGAAAGTTGATTTTAGGGGGGTATTTGGTCGAAAAGTGGGGGTGTAACCGGAGTTTGGAAGGGTGAGACCTAAAAAAAAATAAAAGGTCTCAAAAAGTTACGAGGGGGGTCTCACGGACCATATCTCACCAGAGTGTGGGGAGGGGGTAGGGCCACATCTCACGAAGTCTCACCAGAGGGGGGTCCGGAAAAACACCTTACGTAATTTATGGATGCCCCTTAATTGCAGGATTTCCGCCCCCCCCCCCTCCAGATAATGTTCGTGGTAATAAAATGGGAGTCGGGAACTTATGGACTCTCAAAAGGATTATTCCTTGATTTGTAAATATAAAAATATATTTTACTTTCTTTAGAACCGAAAGTGCGCATCGGTGGGCGTGCTGAGTTGAAGGTAGTGACGTCACTCCTGGTTATCTCTCGATGTAGTGTTGATGTGGAGCTCTTCAAGTAGCGGTAGATACTTGCGCCGGTGGCATCAGCTGCGACCTTCAGCTGCTCCAGTCAAGGTGATCCGGTTCAAACCCCGACTTGTAATTGTCCGAGCAGATCCCAACACATTTTACAGACGACTGTCACCATATCCCCCGCATGAAAATAGTCCGGTCAAGGTCACGCAGTCTAGGCTGCGTTCCTTGTCCACACCATTCCGAACCGGCGTAATTTAGACATGACTTTCTCGGTCATCAATATATACACTGATCAGCCAAAACATTATGACCACCTACTTACTAGCATATTTGTACACATTTCGAACGCAACACAGTAGTGATTCGGTGTAACATGGATTTTACAATTCCTTGGTAGGCTTCCAGAGGTATCTGACGCCAGGTTTCTACGCGCAGGTTACGTAATACCCTTAAATTACGGGCCAGCGGTTTGTGGGTGTGGCTCCTGGGAACGAGCATCTCAGAAACGGAGAAGGTGGCTGGCTGTTCGCGTGCTGCTGTAGTGAGCATCTATGGAAAGGGTTTGAAGGACGGTGAAACCACGAGTATGTGACAATGTGGTGGACACCCACGCCACATCACAGGCTTGCTCGCTCTGTAAAGCAGGATAGGGGGTGATCTGTGGCAGAATCGCGATTCTTGTACTCTGAAACTCTTCTGAGGAAAATCTGACGGAAGAGTACAATTCTGGTACTTCCAGATCACCTCCTATTCTGCTTTACACAGCGGGCGACCCTCCGACCTCCACGTTCTATGATGTGGCGTGGGTGTCCACTATATTGTTGCTTACTCGTGGTTTCACTGTTCTTCAAACATAACTGTACTCTACTGCCTTTCGCTGCTCTTCTATATTAACCAATGAGACACACTTCACTGCGGCAATGATTAAACAAAAGTCGAACATTCGAGAAATCACGCACTACCTCGAAAATGAATAATTCGGCAAATCATATGATCTAAGATTATCTTCTTCCACAAAATCTACTACTGTCTAATATTATTTGAAATGAGGTTAAAATAATTTGAAATGATATAGAAAATTACTGAATATGGTTACAAAGGCTTCAAACCAAATGAACGCTCTAAGCACCAAGAAAGAACAAAAAAATTAAATTCACGTGTATATTCGCGCAACAAGTGAAACTACTGTAGGTCTTCGAATCCCCGTCCGGGCATCCAGATTTGGGTTTCCCATGGGTTCCCCAAATCACACCAGGCGAGTACAGGGACGCTTCCACCAAAAGGCCATGGCCGAATCCCTTCCCGATTTTTTTTCGGTTACTGCTTAACGTCTCCTATAACAACTAGGTCTTTAGAGACGGGAAAGGATGGGGCAAGGAATGGGAAGGAATTCGGCCATGGCCTTTTTGAAGGAAGCATCCCGGCATTCACCTGGAGTGATTTGTCCTTGTCCCGAGTCCCATCCCACCTCTAATGACCTCGACATCGACGTGTCGTAAATAAAAAATCTGTGGGTATCACTTTTTCCATGTTTCTTTCACGTGTAATTTTTTTCTGGGTATTTTGTATGTTTTTTGTGTTTCTATCGTACTTTATTGGACGAATGATTTCATTTGAACAGTAAGGGACGAGCATTAATGATGTGAGATGAAATAGGGGGGGGGGGTGGCGAAATTTCACGAAACCTCACCAAAGTGGAGGGGAGAGGTCAACGGAAATCTCACGTGAGGTTTTGAAATTCCACAAATGACGTGAAAGTCTTTTTTAGGGGGGGGGGGTAGTTTGGTCCAAAACCGACCTTGGGGGGGGGGGTTATAACCGCCCTTTTTTTAAACTGCTTAACGTCTCTTATCAGCGAGGTCTTTAAAGACGGGAAAGGATTGGGGGGGCAAGGAATGGGAAGGAATTCGGCCATGGCCTTTTGAAGGAACCATCGTGGCATTTGCCTCGAGTGATTTGGGGAAACCATGGAAAACCCAAATCTGGATGCCGAGACGGGAATTCGAACCGCCGTCCTCCCGAATGCGAGGCCAGAACGCTAACCGTTACACCACCACGCTCGGTACCACCCTTCGAGCATGAACCTAAAAAAGGGTCTCAAAAAGTTGCGAGGTCGATTGGCAGGCGGGGTCTCCTTCAAAATCTTACGTCATTTTAGATTGGGGGGGGGGTCAGGAATTCGGGAAAAATACCTCACGTAATTAATGGAGGCCCCCTAACTGTAGGAACTCTGTCAAAGTTATTCTCGTAAACAACGAGAATTATCAAAGTTGAAGCCTACGTCGCTAGAGTACTGCATCTGGCCTTAGTCTGTATTTTGTGTTTAGAGCCTTTACATTGGAGAACCACTTGGACAAAATTATCTAATAACCGCTCTCACAATTAAAAAGATGTAAAAGACATCAGCAAGATATAATTTTTATTTTCAACAAATAAAAATAATATAAATATTTACAGTTGGCATGTTGATGATTATTATTGTTATTAATGTGTATTACTGTCATTGTAATTCTAATTCAGTTGTATTTGGTGAATTTGTACACATAGTTCAGTAATCAAAGGCTTATGGTCACTAAAATGGGAAATATTTGTTTCATATTTTATTTAAATTTATTTATTGGCATTTAACCTTTTGGTCATACAGCCGTACCAAGTAAAATCGTACGCTTCTAAAGTTCTAGGTTAATATTTATGACGAATGATAGGATTAAGCGACATGTAACAATGTTTTCAGTGGCCAGTAAATATTACATGTTCTACATGGCGTATACTGGCGATGAGGCATGGAAAGATATTGCAGTAGGTATGAAAAGTAGTTCATGGAAGGGAAAAGATGACCATGACCACAAGCTGACACTCGATTTCAGGCACAAGGGTGTGGGAAGATTCTCTTTTTTAGGTAAGGATGTCAGGGATTGGAATGAGTTACCAAGGGGAATGATGAATAACTTAACGAAAACGTTAAAAGAATTTAAAGTTAAAATTTGAAGAGGGCAAATGCAGGTGGGTGCAGGATAGGGGGAAGTTGGGTGTGTAGGGAAATTGCAATTAAATTAAATCTACGTCTATATCTATACTCTGCAATTCACAATTACTGTGGGTGGCAGAGGGTGCTAAGCACCAATCCTAATTCAGTGCATTTCAATCCCGAACAGAACGAGGAAAGAAAGCATACATAAATGTTTCAGTACGGCATCTTATTTCTCGAATCTTATCCCTCCTGTCATTGAGACCTAAATAGGTTGGCGGAAGAAGTATTTCGTTGCACTCGTAAATTAAAGATTTCGCATATTCTCCAACAAATTCAAACGAAAACGACGTCGTCTGTCTGCAAACAATCCTATCGTATGTATCAATTCTGTAACGCTTTCCTAAGAACTGTAACTAGCAGTCACGAATCGAGCGGCTCTCCTCTGTACTTTCTCTACCGTGTCAATCAATCCCTTGCGATACGGATCCCAAATTCCACAACAGTATTCCAAATGCGGACGCACCAGTGGTTTGTACGCTATTTCCTTTCTATGAGCATTACAACTTCTCAAAATGTTGATTCGTGACTAGGTGCCCTCTTGTGAAACTGTTTTCAAGAAGTTCGTGATGATGATACAGTATTTCTTGCAGCCGAGGAACATGTGATTAACGTCGCATTCTACATCTTCTTCACAATCACACAGTGTAGATTCGATTGCTTTAATTCTGTACTGATGCGAGGGAAAGGAACCATGGTTGAACTTAAATATAGCTATTGTAGTTATTAGTCCTCTTGGTGGAGCGCCCTTTTAATGCCACTGGGATGTTGGTATCTGGAGGTATCCCACGTTTTCTTGCAGTTATATCCATTGTTAAACATGAGCATAAGTGACAGCGGACACTGTCGTAGCTGCTTGCATCAAGATGTGGATGAGTGTCCAAAGAACTTTCACTTCGGAACCAAACTCTTTGGTGTTACGTAAACTCCCTGCAAAATGAATGACGTGTACCTCTTAAGGTATCATGAAGTGTTGCGGCCTTAACAGCGAGTTTTTATCTTTGGGCGGGATTGTGTCAAATATCTTTTGTACCGCTATCTTTGGCGCTTAAGAACAAATTATCACTTCCTGCCCAGGTTCTTAGTCACGTAGATTTATAACACATACCAGAGATTTTAAGCTAAATCCTAAGATTTCAGACTGTGAAGTCACCATTGACATCTGTTTTGTACTTTTTGCACGATACTATTTTAGCACACTCCGCTACAGATTATATATTTAAACTATCTTTGACCGGCATGCGTTGCAATGTCTATTTTTATTTCTTAAGTGGATACGCACATAAAAACCGAACACATTAACATGTACCAAAACATATAAAAAAAACTGTGCAAAGCTCCTTCGAAATACCGAGCGTGGTGGGTAACGGTTAACGTTCTGTCCTCGCATTCGGAAGGACGCGGGTGCATTTGGGTTTTTCACTGTTTCCCCAAATCACCTCCAGGCGAATACCGGGATGCTTCCTTCAAAAGGGCCATGGCCGAATTCCATCCCGTTCCTTGTTCCCAAAGCATCCCGCCTCTAATGACCTTGACGTCGACGAGGCGTAAAGCCATAAGTAAAAAAAATAAAAAAATTCCTTCAGAATCTGATTGAAACTGTAGCGTTCTATAACGAACATTGACAAAAATTAATAGGATAGAAATAGTGAGGGAAGCTGGATTTTTGATAATCAAATTTAGACAACATTTTTCTGTTGGTTTTAAAGAATAAATCAACATTGGATAAAAACTTTGGGTATGTGTGAAAAATATTGACAAAAATTAAGGGGTGGAACTGGGGAGATGGGTTGGGTTTCCGCAAACCATATACGGACAGTATTTTTCTGTTTGTTTTAAAGTATACGTGTGCGAACGACCATTGATGTCGGATAAAATCTGTGGGTACATATAAAGCACGTTTACAAAAATTAAGAGACTGGAAAAGAGGAGAGGGGTAGGATTTCTTAAAACCAAATGTAGACAGTATTTTTTATGTTTTAAAAGTATACATATCAAAATTTCCCTCCATAGTGAATAAAAACTGTGGGTATATGTAAAGAACATCGACAAAAATTAAGGGGGTGGAAAGGGTAAAGGGGTTGGGTTTTCGAAAAGCTAATGTATACAGTATTTTTCAGTTTGTTTGTGAAGTATAGGTATGCAAAGTTCCATCGAAATCGGTAAAAAATGTGGGTTCGTATAAAATTAAAGGTTGTAATGGGGGAGAAAGGACAATTTTTTTGAGATGTATATATATATCTATATATATATATATATATAGGGTGTTACAAAAAAGGTACGGCCAAACTTTCAGGAAACATTCCTCACACACAAACAAAGAAAATGTGTTATGTGGACATGTGTCCGGAAACGCTTACTTTCCATGTTAGAGCTCATTTTAGTTTCGTTAGTCTTCGTGCTCGTATTGTGGACGGCCATTCTCCAGGGCTGCATCAGCGCATCAGGGATTCCATGCGACGGAGGGTGGATGCATGTATCCTCGCTAACGGAAGACATTTTGAACATTTCCTGTAACAAAGTGTTTGAAGTCACGGTGGTACGTTCTGTTGCTGTGTGTTTTCATTCCATGTTTAATGTGATTTGAAGAGAAGTAATAAATGAGCTCTAACATGGAAAGTAAGCGTTTCCGGACACATGTCCACATAACATATTTTCTTGTTTGTGTGTGAGGAATGTTTCCTGAAAGTTTGACCGTACCTTTTTGTAACACCCTGTATAATATAAAATATATATTTGTCAGAAGCTTTCGCACGCGTGCACACAGCAACAACTCACCAAAGTTTCATGGTAATCGGATGAATAGTATAGAAACGCACAGAAGACGAAGATACAAACAATCATTATATATTTAAATATAGACACAGAGGTAGTGGGTTGTAATGATTATGTAGAGACGTGA
>CM061918.1:115866953-115879453 GCA_031002005.1 Vandiemenella viatica
AGTCCTATCCCGCCTCTAATCACCTTAGCCGTCGACGAGGCGTAAAACAAAAACAAAAAACAAAAAAATGATAAGAAAGAAGAAGAATCCATCAGCCGTGTACGCTGGAGTACACTGTATCAACACAGATTTTCCGTTCCTCATTGGGTCCAGGCCGCTACTGAATCTTTCACAGCAGTCTACCCAGGCGACACCTTTAACGATGAGCCCAGCAGTAACTTTTAATGTTTGCTACGTTAGTTTAAATCAGGGGTGGCCAACCCAAATGATCTCGCGGGCCACTTTGGAAGTGCTTCATAACTCCGCGGGCCACATATAAAATTATATGTCCCCACTAGAGACTTTTTTTAGGTGAAACATGAGTTATTATTGTGTTTACTATTATACTTACATGTAAACATAGATAATATAGTAATAATGATACTAAAGGCACATTGTAAACTAAAAATGAAATATAAAAAATATTTTGTAAAGGCGTGATGAATCTCGCGGGCCAGAAAAATGTTCAAGGTGGGCCGCGGGTTGGCCACCCCTGGTGTAAATAATTCCATCTTGCCTTTAGGGAATAATTTTCTTTTATTCAACTGCACTGTTCTTCTTAACACTTAACATTTACCCAACATACAATCACTCCTGTTGAGGCCAAATCATGAATACTTAAACGTATCTCTTGACTCGCTCGTCTTTAAATCTGGTTTTTGTTCTGAACAATTCATCCATTACTTCTCTGAAAAACCCCCAAGGATCACTGCACTTAACTATTCTTTGACTAGCCACAAATATTATAAAATTATCTCACAATAACTAAAAAAATAAAGAAATATATTAACTGAGTAACTTTTTCCATTTCAGTCAATAATAAATTAAGTAAAAAATATGCGTGAAGTGCCTGCAGTCTTAGCTTCCACATTTATGTGTTTAAGTCGTTAAGCAAGCAACCCCACTGAGCGTGGTGGATACGGCCTGGAGGTTAGCGTTTGGACTTGGCATTAAGGAGGACGCTGCTTCGAACCCCTCACAGATTTTGATTTTCTATGGTTTCTCCAAATCACTCCATGCGAATGTCGAGACACTGTGCTGGTGGACTCCAAGCGGAGTGTACTAATCGCCACGTTACGTCTCCATCGCCCTGTTTATTGGAACTGGTGGTTGCTGCTTTATTGACCTCATATAGGCTGGAGTCTGTTCTTCTAATTCTCCTAATACCTTGACACATGACGTATGGCAGTTACGTCAGTGAAGTTATGTGTAGTAGCTATGCGTAATTGTTGCCTGCAGCTGCCTTGTGCAATAAATTACCACTCGTCGGAAGACGTCGACTCGGCACCTTTGCCTTATGTAAACATTTCGACACAACTGCGGCGCGGGTAGACGTAACAGCAGGCGATACCAAGCTGTTGCCTCACTGCATGTGCAGTGGCTCCAAATCCACTGAAGTCTCGTTTATTATTTGCGTAATTTTCTTAATTGCGTCTTTAATTCTCAACTTACAGCCTCACCATTATTAAATTATTATTTCTAGACATTTTACAATTCCATTTTTCTTCTTGTTTCTACTTCTTTTCCGTTTCGGCCCACTATAGGCGACGGGTTCTTAACTCTGGTGAGCTTTCTTCTTTGCCCAGTTTTCCCTCATCCTTGCACTGTGGTTGTCTTTTCTTTTTTGGGTTCATTTCAACCCAGATCCAGGGCGCAGTGTTTTGGCTGTTAGTATGTGGAGAGAATCGGATGCTTTAATCAACATTCTGAACCTATCCCTGTTGTAAATCTCGCTGGGATCAATTTCCAGTTGTTCAGACCCCTTCTTGTAGTGACCCGCCCTACGAGTCACCACTAAAAGGAGAGAGAGAATGTGGACAAGCGTTGCAGGAATAACTCCGGTAGACCCTCGTTTAATCTGCCACTCGGGTTAGCAATTTTTCACCGTCATAGGAGAGCTCTAAAAATAAGTAGTCACAATATAGCACATATCAGAACATTTATTAGCCTTTGTTATTAGACTCAATGGCGCTGACAATTATTATGCAGAGGTATTATTGCTTCCCCATGCAGCCGTGTCTCGGCCAGCAACAGCGAGCTAAGGCTACAATATCTCCCAAATACTTTGCGTTGGTTGCTTTCCCTCTATAGATGGTGTTGTAGGTTTGGAGGTGAGTCTATGATTGTCCACCCGAACTCTGTGACCATAGAACAGTAATCTCCCCTTTACCATACCCGTTGTAATGTTGTACAGTTGTTTGTATAGTTAAGTCCTTATTGTGCCTGAGTTTGTATTTTACTTTATCAATCAATACTATTACAAGAAAAAAAAATAACTGTTCAAGAAAAAGAATAATAATTGGAATTTTAAATAACCCTGTAAATGTCGTAGTCGGAATACACGATAAGATGCAGGAGCGGCAAACGTGACTCTTCACTTAATATACAGGATGAATTTTCAATTTTCGAAAACAAAGTATTTTAGGAAAAAAATTATTTTAGTTAAAAGTTAATTGGTGTTGAGGTGTAAATCAAAATGCATTATTTATGCTTTGCGTAAGTTTTGAAGGCCAATATAAGTTTTTCGAACACAAAGCTGCTTTTTTTATCTTTATTCTTAATCCTTGAACAATACTAAACATGTTTCATCTACACCATTTTTCAGTTTAGTTGTTAGTTTGGCAGATATTCCAAAAACAACTGTGAAATATGCTATTGGTCCCTTGACACATACTTGTACGTTTATATTATCTATCGTAACAAAAACATCTCTTCAGTTTTATGTATCCTTATCTGATGTGTGCTTCGAAAGTTTCATTTGTATCGCGTAATTTTCCTGTCTTTCATATTTGTGTAGTATTAGGAGTAAAGTAGACATACTTTCTTTTAAAAAATAATTTTAAAAATTCTGGCGTTAGATGTACACACTGAAGAGTTTTTATTTCAGGTGATTGTCGCTACAAAGGTTGCCGTTTTTTTCGTACCTCGCTGTAATAGTTTGGAGTGGGGCTTTGCGATGGTTTTACTATCACGATAGTGCGCTCTATTCTCATCGACTTATTTGCCAAACATTCAGTTTCTTCGTTATGAGTAACAACATAAAGAACTGCCGTAAATTACGTATAGGTGCTGAGTTGACATTCGGGCATACTGCTATAGGGTGTCTGTGCCTGCGTTGAAATGGATACCGATTTATGCACTCTCTCCTAACTTGATAGTTAAGAGCCTAGGTCACGGCTTCCATAGTTTAAAGTAGAGGGGAAAATCGCAACTATTCGTTTCTCGATTCTGGATACTTCATCATATAGCGATTTACGCTTACTAACCGCGATTTCACATCAGAAAATCAGCGTGTAGTTGAATTATGCGAAGCACCCAATCACAGAGTCTCGAAGTGAAGAATTACCAACTTAATTGCGTGTTGATTCAACTCTGAACCGCAATTTACACCAACTATTAATGTCCTCCGAAACACTTGTGCCTGCACCAGCATTGTAGTCTGCTGTCAGATCTGCCACAGATCACCACGTACCCTGGCAGATCTGCACTCCGACCTACACTTTCTGTGATGAGGCGTGGACGTCACCACCTTGTCGCCCAGTCGTGGTTTCACCGTCCTTCAACCACTCTGCATAGATGCTCACTACAGTAGCACGCGAACAGCCGACCAGCCTCGCCGTTTCCGAGATGCTCGTTCCCAGCCGCCGCGCCATAACAATCAGCCCTTTGTCAAAGTCACTTACGTCAGTGGATTTCTCCATTTGCCACACGTATCGTCACTATAATGCTTAGCCATGAGGTGCTTGGTAGTGAACCGACTTTATCTTGGCCACCAAATTCGCCTGATCTCAACGCATCTAGGACGCTAGCGGACGCCAGATACCTCCGGAAACCTACCAAGGACTTGTCGAATCCATGCCCCCCCGAATCGCTGCTGTACCAGTAGAGGACCAACACACTATTAAACAGGTGTTCATAATGTTTTGGCTCATCAGTGTACACTCTTTGGCAAAAAAATTGACTGTGGGCGCCTGAGACTAAGTCCATTATGTTGCACTATGTGGCATCACTGGAGAGTTTGTTCCAAGCATTGACTTAAGGAAATGAATAACAGATGGCGCTGAGTTGAATACCCGCAATGATGCCACATTGTGCGTAATAAAGTACTTAGTGTCAGGAGCCCACAGTCAATTTTTTTGCCAAAGAGTGTACATCCAAGGAGGATCGCCTCGCTACGAATTTGTCTATTCGCACGATGCCACGTGCTCTACTTGTCGGCATTTTCGCGAGCGGTGACATTTCCACTCAGCGACCTTTCCGGCGGAAAAGCCCTTTCTCGACACTGAGAGGAAGGAAATGGCGACACGAAGATGGACAGAAGTCTCCTGTCTGGAAGGTGATATAATTCAGATTTCAGTCTTGCCGAGTCCATCGGTGATTTGTACGATTAACCTAATTCTTATATTGCCTTCATATGGAAGAACCGTCTTGGGCGTAATTATTACTGACGTTATTTTTTGTTTTATTGCTGGTTAACGAAACTGACAGCGTATTTTACCGCGAAATAGTCTGGTACTTCCTTCACTGTAATTCATTTCGTTAGCTGGAATACTTACTTACGTTTATCTACACTCTTTTACCGTAATGTTTTTATCTCCGGTAACTGTATACAAGTGAATCGTAAAAAATTCTCTTTTAAGTACTTAAAAAGTGTTGTAACCTCATATTGTCTTCGTAATGTAATGTATATACCTTGTTATTTATTTTAAATATTAGGGTTATGTTTTATTTATGTGTTAGCGTTTTAACTTCTTGAGACAGACTGGCTAAAACATGTACTCTTGTTCTGAGTTCAGTTTTCTATGCTTATAATTAGGGTTTGGATCTTAATGACCAAAAAAAATAGAGAAATGTACATACAAATATGAACTTAAAAACAGGTATATATGACCCAAAAAATAACAAAATATGACCAAACATTTAAATTTTCTATACTTCAAAACATGCTCAATTATACACTTTATTTTATCCGCTAATGTCGCTTTAATGTAAACAGCATAATTTGCTTCCGTGCACTCACTGCACCATTTGGAAATAATATTTTAAATTGTTTTGTTGAAGTGTCTTTAATTTCACAAAATTTACAGAAAAGATCTCTTTCGTCTGTGCTAAAATACTCCTCGCCAAATTCCTTTAAGTAGCTCCATAACATCACACTTTGAGAAAAATTTGTTTTCGGCATGGTGGTACTACTGATCAACTGCAGATTTAAAGATGACAGGGTTATTTTCAAAAGTATTGTAGCAATTAGACTGATCGACACAGGCATGCTGCTGCTGCATTGTCGAGATTAAAAGGAGGGCGGAACATTAACGTTTATGGAGTGACAATAATGTATAACTTTAATTCTTGACTGCTTAATTCTCACAAATTCAGTGACTGTTAGTATTGTTTTTTATCCAATGTATAATTGCAGTACAGTTCCGTGAACAATCTTAATTTCTTAACTTTTAGTGAATACTAGCGAATTCCCCAATGTACAGTATAGTGAATTCCCCAATGTACAGTATAGTGAATTCTAGTGAATTCCCCAATGTACAGTATAGTGAATTCCCCAATGTACAGTATAGTGAATTCTAGTGAATTCCCCAATGTACAGTATAGTGAATTCCCCAATGTACAATATAGTGAATTCTAGTGAATTCCCCAATGTACAGTATAGTGAATTCTAGTGAATTCCCCAATGTACAGTATAGTGAATTCTAGTGAATTCCCCAATGTACAGTATAGTGAATTCCCCAATGTACAATATAGTGAATTCTAGTGAATTCCCCAATGTACAGTATAGTGAATTCTAGTGAATTCCCCAATGTACAGTATAGTGAATTCTAGTGAATTCCCCAATGTACAGTATAGTGAATTCCCCAAAGTACAGTATAGTGAATTCTAGTGAATTCCCCAATGTACAGTATAGTGAATTCTAGTGAATTCCCCAATGTACAGTATAGTGAATTCCCCAATGTACAGTATAGTGAATTCCCCAATGTACAGTATAGTTAATTCTAGTGAATTCCCCAATGTACAGTATAGTGAATTCCCCAATGTACAGTATAGTGAATTCTAGTGAATTCCCCAATGTACAGTATAGTGAATTCTAGTGAATTCCCCAATGTACAGTATAGTGAATTCCCCAATGTACAGTATAGTGAATTCTAGTGAATTCCCCAATGTACAGTATAGTGAATTCCCCAATGTACAGTATAGTGAATTCCCCAATGTACAGTATAGTTAATTCTAGTGAATTCCCCAATGTACAGTATAGTGAATACTAGCGAATTCCCCAATGTACAGTACAGTGAATTCTAGTGAATTCCCCAATGTACAGTATAGTGAATTCTAGTGAATTCCCCAATGTACAGTATAGTGAATTCTATTGAATTCCCCAATGTACAGTATAGTGAATACTAGCGAATTCCCCAATGTACAGTATAGTGAATTCTAGCGAATTCCCCAATGTACAGTAAGACGAGTTGGAATAGATATTATATTTCTGCGACTTGATTTAATAGCAGAGAAATTTTGCTACAAAGCAAACGTACATACCCGTACTAACAACCCTGAAGATGTTGTAGAGGTCAAATCCTACTAGAAGTTTTCACCTTTCTCAGCTTTTACTTGTGTGGTAAACACACATAAATTTTTACTTCAAACCGTCTCTCGCTACAAATACTGTACAATAATTTAATTTACATCTTAACGGTTTCCCTTGATTCTCCTAGCAAAGAGAATACGTTTTAGTCGTCTGTAATGCACTTTATGTGGCTCTCCCGTCATATTTTATATGAATAATACCTCTCTTAAACTGAAACGGAATATTATGCTCTACCTTTCTTTCTCTCGTCTAAATAAAGACGTTCATCAAATTTTTGACCATTATTAATCACTTCGATTTCCACCTGAGTACATTATACTGCAATCAACTTATCATTTCATACAAATACAGGTGTTCACGAAAGGAAACCATGATTTCAAAATATAAAATCTCGGAAACAAAGATCGACAGAAGAATGTAACGAACTATATTTTTTACTGAGAAAGTTGTGAGAATTTCATATAGAAGGTTAAACGAACAGTTGTAAAAGCTGTTAACAGACGACGCTGTACGCTGTACAGCTCGTATCAAAATGCAGAAACAAACTCGTCCTCTGCGAGCAGTCACATCGTAATGTTTTCAGAATGTTCGCCAATCGAAGTACAGAGGTGCCGCAAACGCAGAGTGAAGTTTGCCATTACGTCCTGCAATGTCTCAAGGGAAACTGCACATCTCACACATAAATGATTAACCGTATTTTGGTGGTTTGTTGCTTCATTCAACGGTGCAACCGATTGCTCTGGGCTTCGAAACACTATCTATAGGCACGTATTTATTGCGATTAGCGCGCCATCTGTTAATTGCTGTAGCACCTTTTTTGAAACCTCTATATGAAATTCTTACAGTTTTCACAGTAAAAATACCGTTTGTTGCAGTCTTCTGTCGATAATGGTTTACGAGATTTTACATTTTGAAATTGGGAGCTTCTTTCGTAGACGCCCTGTATATCTTTCTTCTTGGTCGCAACCGTAACAATTTTTTATACGATTTGTCTTTCTGACAACTTTAAGATCAGTTATTCAACATGACATCTTTTGCAACTCGTGTCTTGTCGCTTCCACTATCTCTCCTGTCTCTTATTCATCTATTCTGTTATATAAAACTTCTTTTTTAATCTGTCTCCTTTGGCCCGTTTTATTCGTTTCTGTCAAGGATGCCCCAAAACAGCACTATTAATATTCGTATTTACCACAGTTAATACTCGTAATAACATATGTTCACATTTGCATACGCACTTACAAGTTGACGTGATGTATGGCCTTTGTAAGGTTAAAGCGCACGGCAACGCTGGTTGGCTATCTGATAGAATAACTAGTGAAAGCGGTTGTTCTACGAACAACTTGTTCGACGAACAACTTGTTCAACGCCTCGTTTCCTAGCATTGCAATTTTTTTTTCTTATTGGCTTTACGCCTCATCGACGTCAAGTCATTAGAAGCGGGAAGGGACTGGGGCAAGTAACGGGAAGGAATTCAGCCATAACTTTTTGAAGGAACCATCCTGGCTTTCGCCTCAAATCTGGACTGCCGGATGGGGGTCGAACACGCGTCCTCCCGGATGCGAGGCCAGAGCGTTACCTCTCATCCACCAACGGTAATGGATGCCACAGAAAGCAAATAAGGCTTTGAGTATCGCTCGATTCCTCAGAAATGTTATCGATAATGCAAATGACTGTGGGTAGCGGCGGTAGTATAGAGCCGTTCGGGTCGAAATGCTACGCGTCGACTGCTTAGTGCCAGGCGGCGCCTGCGTTACGCAATTGCGTGTGTGGTTGACACGAGGTCGCAGAGGCTATATATAGCACTGATTAGCGAAGCCACCACATGTCTCAGTCCCCCTCATCCTTTGACTCATCACCATCATCTTCTGCCCGTTCAGTCCCCTACTGGGAAATTCCGGTTTGCCCTTTTTCGCATAAATACTTCAGAAGAAGTGATGATTAAAACATCAGGTATACACTTGTAATATAACAACCATAAAGCTGGAAAATTGTAAAATGATTTTTGTAAACAGTACTAAGATAACATAGTGATATGGTTTTCAGCAGAATATTAAATAAGTAAATCAATAAATTTAGGTTGGCTAACCTGTGACAGACATCGCAGTAAAAAAATAATCGCCGAGTTTAGTATAATAAATGCTAAGTTCGTTGTTATGGAAAAATATTGATAAGTCAAGTCTGAGGAGTGACAACTTCTTTCTCAATCAATAAAAAGTGTCATTGTAAATGGTTAAGTTGAGTGAAGTTAACAAGTGTTTTCGTTAATTCAAAAATGTTGTGATGCAGATAAATTATTAACAGCAAGGAAGCTAACGGAAGTCATTTTCATGTTGTGTCCAAATGCAATACGGGCTGCAGGAAAGCGAAATACATCCTTGCACACTTTGGCATTGCAGCTCCTAATTATTAGGCGTGTATTATTGCTGATTTCACTTGTTTCATGTTAGTTAATTTATGCTAAAGAAGCTAAGGTTGGTATTCTGTCCAAAAGGTTGTTGGATCCTTTCGAAGGTGGTATACTTAGCCTAGCATCAGAGATAGGTCAATTCCTTTCATCCTTACCTAACCTAACCGGGTAATCCTACCGGGTACAGGGGACCTACAGTTTACCGTGGAATCCGAACTACGGAATCGTTCTGACGTACTTCACATTACACAGCATGCTGTGCCAGAGGTGACGGTCTGGGTAAGGGGCTACAAAAATCGCCCCCAAGACAGGGATTCGAACCGGGGTCCTTAACCACTGAGCCACCAGACCGCTGAATATTTAATTTATTTCAACAAATACCGAGTCTTTATTTTCTGGGGGTGGAGGGGGAAGCTTCAATGTGCGAAAATGTCGTACGGGTTTATTGGTGCTCAACTATTTTCACAACTAGTTTCTATGAAAGAAGAACGAAGAAGCATATCTATACCCATGTGCGTGGGTCTTGTTTCCGTCCGTACTTCACGAAGTTACGGTTTGGCTAGCTAGATACGCGCTTCCGACTTTGGAAAGCACACATTCTGTGCAATGCAATCTGATTTTAGAGCATTTAAAATAAAATTATGTTAATATATGCCTATGTAAATAAAAACTATGGCTGCTTAGTTTTTTTTTGGTTTAAATATAGTAAATAGTCGATGTTGGAAATAAATTTAGAGTTCTTGAGACATTTCCGATGACCAAAATTATCCAAAACTGACAAGTATGAAGGCCACTAGTGTATTTATTTTCCAGTAAAAAAAAAAAAAAAAAAAATCTGTCATCAATTTGACTTCCTCTGAGCATTGACATTTAACATCCGGAGGGGAAAAAAAAAATATATTTTTTTTGACGCAGTTTATTTCTGTGTAATTCAAGTACAATATAATTTTACGAAACTTTTTAGGTAACAATGAAAGGAAAGAAATGCCATGAAGCGATATTTACATGGAAAGGACAGGTAAAATACACCCAACACTCACCAAAGTTGAAGGGCAGGAGGGCAGCAGCAACACAAAACAATACACAAAGAAAATACAGTATTTCGGGTGAAAACCCCATTTTCAAGTTAACAGTGGTAGGTGGCTGGTCAATTTACGAGTGGTTACGCAAGTCTTTATTTTACCTGTCCCTTTACAAAACTTTAATACGATATTCCGGTTTCGGCTCAATGATTACACATTGTGTGCAGGTTTGAAGTCAGAAGCTTGTTTCCTTGGCGAGCTCGATGTCTGTGACAGCTCCGGAAAAGTTGTGATTGGAACCGTAGGAAGTGCTGCACTGTAGTTGCGACTGTTGTCAGACTCGCGGCGCCTGCACTGTGCGGGGTAGGCCGCCCGCGCTGCTGTCCCCGCGCATGCGCACATTGTCTCCGCGCGTCGTCTGTCCGGCGTCGCTGCGGGTCAGTCGCGCCGCGGGCGTCTGTGAGTGCGGAGGAGTGGGCTTCGCGACGCCAGGGAGTGACGTGTGAGACGCCGGCGTCCTGTAACCAGTGAGTCCTCATCCGTGACGTCACACGGTGACCGAGACGCGGTGGAGGTTGACTACAAAGTGCAAGCGAGCGTTTCTACTTTTTTTTTCTTTTTTTTTTTTTTTAATTAAAACTAGTTTCTACATAGTTTTGACGGGTAATCATCCGAATAATTTCTTCCATACAAGACGTTTCAACAGCTTCCTGCGCCATCTTCGTCAGGTGAACTAATAGATCGAAGTGAATTCTGCTGTATACCTCGACACAAGCTGTATGTAGCAAAAAAATATCTGGCTCGAAATCGGTTAAAAGTATGCAATATCATTACGCTGCAAATATCCAAGTCTCACATGAAAAAATATTTACCATACTCCAAAGCAGTTAAGGTATTACTAATATTTTATCACTTTTTTGTTTTGATAACTAAATTATAGGTGAACAGTTCAAATGGAAATATAATTTCTGGGTATAGTTCAATCTTGAAGTACTTCCAATACATTTTTAAGCCCAATTGCATCAGTTTGCTCATATGTTTAACTCGCTGTTTTTTCAGTCTACACCAGAAATCGATATTAGTATCGCTATCTTTTGTGACTATACGAATAATTTTGAAGTTATCAAACGTCATCCAGACGAATTTAGAAGCGATAATTTAAATGTTATCGTTGACTTTTTTTTCCTCAGTCAGTTTTTCGACTGGTTTTGTTCTAATTTACAATCTCTTCCTAGTTTGAGCTAACCTCTTAATCTCATCATGCCCATTACAATTTAGGTCTTTATAATCTTTCGTCCCTTCGAATATGCCCCCCAATAACAAATCAAACAATCCCGCATGTCTTAAAATGCGACATACCACCCTGTCTCTTCTTTTTGCGAAACTTTACCACAAATTTGTTACTCACCCACTATTTCAAAAACATGTTCATTACACTGTTGGCTATTATTACGCAATAATTTCTTCTGCAGAGTAACGCTCCTCTGAGAACCCTCATTTGCATCCCCTCCATGCAGACCCCGTCTGGTGGGGGAGTGGTAACGCTCGGGGGTGGCATTCGCGAGGACGCTGGTTCAAATCCCCTATTCACCCGTCTAGATTTTAGTTCCCTAGTCGCTCCAGATGAACGCCGGGATGGTTACTTTAACAGGCCATGCCAAACTTTCTTCCCGTTCCTTGCACAGCATCCTCTTCTGGCTCTAACGACCTCAACGTCGACGAATCTCTAGGCGTTAATTAAAAATTAAATGATACCAACATACAAGATAGTGATTTCAGTAAAATTTTCGTGTATGTATTGTCTTAGAGTGCCTATTATTATTTTTTATTTATGTATTTTGTTTCAATGACTTTTGGCATACTTAGGCCACACAGCCAGTTCGATAGGAGTTATGTCACTCAGTGCTTTCATTTTCTCCAGTATGAAATTTTTCCAGTTAATTATACACACCACAGGACAGACATGAGATTCACAGACACAATACTTAACTCTCCCATGCCCGCGGCCGGACTCGAACCGGCGACCTTCGGCACGCGGAGCTAGCACTCTAGCCCCTACGCTACCGAGGCCGCCATTCGAGTACTTATTAGAATGATATGCAGTTGAATTTGTTGTTGTTGGACAGAGAGGTCGCTATTGCCATCTACCGTCAGGGTCGAAAATTTTTCAGACTGCCCTTACAGCTCGAGTGCAAGTAGACTAGTTTTCGTAAGGTTTACTGTTGAAGTGTAGACTCACATTTTCGACCGAACTGCTGTTACTTTGTTTCAGTGTCGCCTGATCCTTTTTGACAGTTTTCTTACTATTATTTCTTTCAGTTCTTAGCACATGGTTCGCTTTTATAGTTGCGGCAAATCTGTTTAGAAGCCTGCTTGTCTGTCATTGTCTGCTAGAGCCAGCACAACTGTCGCCATCTGTGATGAAGGTGTTATTTATATT
>CM061918.1:115884453-115896189 GCA_031002005.1 Vandiemenella viatica
TGAAAAAATATTATTTATTCCGTAAAAAGTATCCCATGTCCTTCTAACAGTATATGGTATTTTCTTGTCAAATTTCGTCAAGATTGGTTTAGTCTTTTAGTAGTGAAAACGTAACAGAGTTACTTTCGCATGTATAATATTAGTGTAAAAAAAGTATTTCCTCAGCAATTGTCCACTGAACAAGAATACAAATTATTAAATCATTAAAGAAAACTAAATGTGAGGACTTCAGTGTGAGTTCGAACTACTTAGATACTCCGGTTCTCTTCCATAATCTAGGCTGTTTGATGGAGACAGCATGTTCAGCACTTTGCGACAATAGTTTACCTAATAACATACCGGTGTCGCCGTGATCATCACAGCAAGCTAGGGCCCCAGAAAGGCGAATGCAGTTAATGTCTTAGTAGCGTAGAAAAGCTACCTTACCGATTAGTGTATATTTTGAAGTATTCCCTATTCCTGCGTATGTAGCTATAGTGTTTATCGCGTTGGGGTCTTTCCTGATAGATCCTTACAGCACACCCAGAATGTTCTTGCTCTGCCTTGCGAAATTTGTCGTCTGTTGTGTGAATTATTCTTCTTCTTTAGTTGCCGCCAGTCCTTGGTAACGTCTGGGTGAGATGAACCGGGATGATTTCCCATTGCGTTCTCCCATTCATGTGTGTTGTTATAAATGCGTACCACTGTGATGGCGTGTGTGCTTAGTATATAGAGTTTCTGTTGCGTAGAGATGAAGTAATTGAGAGGGCCAATTCCAGCCTACTCTTAAGAAAGATTCCGCGGTCTCACCACGCTTAATGTTCCCATCCGATGGATGAATCTCCGTCAACAGTGTGGTATGCCGTCACTCCATACGCTCTGTGGAGAGGTTTAACCCAGGACTCTGGTGATTAGGAATCGTGCACCACCACCTCTGTTACCCTGCCGGCCAAGTCCACCACCAGGACTGGAACCAGCTAACCCCGTGTCAGCGCCAGACACCATCACGGTGCCACAACCAACTGATAAAATGGGACGAGCTGTTGTGTGAATACTCAACTGAAATGTGTCGTACAAGGTTAATATTTGACCCTGGTTTCTAAGTATTGGATCTCTGGCAAAGGTAAAATGATAGAGCTACAGCTTCTTATCTCCTTCACAGTCCCCCGCTCTATATAAAAGCCACTTTATTCCTGTTTTGTTGAGATAGCATATTAATTCCAAACAAATTTGACCAGTCATAACCTTAACGGCCCGTTCCTGTAGGCAGTGTATTGTGGAGTTGTGGTTTTCTACATTTACTCATGGTAGTTGATTCCGTAGGTCATGATGTCGCTGTCGGTTTGTCGTATCGCTGGCATGTTTTATGTCGTTCTGTTTAAAGAAATTGTCTACTTTAAAGTCTTTTTAGTCGAGGAAAGAGTCAACGTCGTTTCGGTTGGGATTTTCACATCCTAGTTCGAAAGGGTTGTGACCACTGCTTTCCTCCCGACTTGAGCTGCAACTTTGAGATATCGGCACTGAATGAATTTACAACAGGAAAAGCAAAACTAAGCAAAGGTCTGTGATGGATCTGACTAGGAAAGACAAGAATATCAACCGACTTACAAAAGTTCGATACATCTTGGAGAATGTAGTAAACTTGAAATGGCAGTTAACCCATCAAGCTGATATGACAGTACACGAATTTTTGTCTCTAATTCCTTGAGTGTAATTTTCATGTCCCATACTTTTCCTGTTACGACTTTTAAATTATTTGAGTGTCTTCGGAAAATTGTTCAACAGTTTTCTTGGTAGTATATTCCATTCCCTAAATCCCTTAGCTACAAAAGAAAATTCTCCCACACCCTATTGTCTGAATTCTAGAGTCAGCTTGTGGTGATGGTCATCTTTTCCCTTCGACACACCGCTCTTAATTGATCCACCAATATACTTCCACACTTCATTACCAACATACGCCTTGTACTCCCCCAGTATTTTTTTCACCTTCTTCACCTTCCTCTTACCTTCCAATCACTCGCAATCCTGCTTCTTTAACATGTCAGTTACTGATTGTGTTCTCCGGTAATTTCCACAAACGGATCTAGCTATCGTTTCTTTGAGCTATACCTAAAATGTGGGTCCCATAATACCCCACTATACTAAAAAAAATAGGCTGACCAGTGTTTTGTAACCCAATTTCCTTACTTCTCTTGTACATCCCCTCAGCACCTTGTCCACTAAATGAAAGATTTTATACCCTTTTCCTACCACCTGCCCAATTTGTCCCAGTTGATTTTTTAAATCAAATTTTATGCCCAGGTATTTAAATTTCCTGTCTTCAACAAGCAATTCTTTCCCCATCTTATACGTGTACCCAATACGTCACCTCTTTTTGACAGTTGTCTTCGATCCAAGTGGACTTACCTTGCTAGATATTCCGTCCAGGTCGCCCTGCAGATAATTAGTCAGTAGGGAGTAAGGCGATAATGGAGGTATCAGTTCTCTTATTCCTCTGGAATTTTTTTGATCTCGAGTCGTGGATGTTTTTTCCTCAGCCTCTCCGCACCAGCGCAGGCTAGGAGGGAGTTGCAGCAATCGCAGTCAATTATCGACCTCTCGAGACTGATGGCTGCTAATCGAAACGACATTTCCGGTCGCTATGAATCACTCAGTATGACGTCATCTCAACACAATTGCTGCCCATCAACACTGGTCGAACGAGCTTAAGAAATATTGGGTACAAAGAAATATCGAAATATTAAACGTCTAGTGTCAAAGCCCGTCAAAAATGACGGGTTTAAGTAGTGTTCTGCCAATTCATTTCTTTGCAGCTGCTTAACTATTTAGTGTTATAAAATAAAGCTCAATGTGCTCTAATTTCCATGTCCCTTGTGCTGTAGCAAATACTTTCAATAATCAACTCGGTCCAGGTTGCATTTCAGCCTAACTACAATCTCTGCTATTAGCCGCTAGAAAATCAAAGCTTGAATCACACTTGTATTAATACGTTCCCTTTGTGATAGAAGATCGATATCCCGGAATCACCAAAGAGAATACTCGAACGTTACTCATAAACTAAAAAGAAAGAAAACGCTAATAAGAATTACTAACTTGTGAAATCTTTTATCTTAAATTTCTCACATTTCCGACTTCATATTAGAATGAACCATGCACTATTCTAGTCCCCAAAGTGTGGGTTGTACGGTTTTCGAAACTTCACGATAATCCGAGCCGTCCGAGAATCCCATTCATCTACATAGAATCGCGGTCAACGGAATGCAAGTTGTTTCTCACAAGCAATAGTTTACGGTCTAGGTTACAAAGGAAATCAAGTAGCAATTGGTTATTTTAATAAGCTTATATAATTGTTGTCAGAGAATGGCAGAGAGTGGTGTGTCACCCAAACATTCTAAACGGAATTAGACTAGGACACCAGAAGAATGACTTGACATTTGAATGTCTCGTTTTTGCGGATGACATTGTGTTCTTTACAAGAGATCTGGAGACTGCAATCAAACAGAGAGAAGTCTTGAAGGAAACAGCTGAGAAAGCAGGACTACAAATATCATCTGAGAAAACGGAATACATGAACATAGATGCAAAAGACTAGACGTGGCCAGTGAAAAACTAAATATGGTGGTATTAAAAGAACACAGAAGTTCAAATACCTTGGTGAAATTTTGACTCCCAATGTTAATGAAAAGGCTGCAGTTGATGATAGGGCGAGAAAGATGGAAACAGCTTTCAGGATTTAGCAAAAGACATACGAATCAAAATTACTCTCCCATCAGGCAAAATACAAGCACTATAGTACGGTAGTGAAGCCAGAATGTTTATACGCAGCAGAAACACTAGCCAGAAAGGGATTGACGGAAATAGAAAAGAAAGAAAGAAAGTTTCTAAGAAAAATCTTGGTACCAGAACAAGTGACAGGAAGGGAATTTAATTTATAGAACCAGAAAGAATGGGAAAGAAAATACTCAACTTTCAAGAGAACAGGAAGACTCAAGTTCCATGGGTGAAGGAGGTCCATCAGGATCTGGAAAGATGTGGGATCAGCAGGGAAGACATCTAAGACAGGGAATTACTCGGAGGAAAAATTGCGGAGGTAAAGGATCTCACTGAAGAAAAACTAATCAGGAAAAGGAGGGCATTTTCAGAGGAAGAAAATGCAAGGGTGAGTCAGAGAATGAAAGAGTACTGGCGATGGAGGAAGGAAACTCAGAAAAGGAAATGAAATTGCGTAGTCGTAGTCCACAGATGGCTGAAACGAAAAGGGGGGGGGGGAATTGTTAATACAGCCAGGCTAACACGGTGTATTCGTAATAAATGTAGCAATAACATTAATAATGTGTTGCAGACGGAATTGAGATAGTGTCTCTGTTATAAAGATAGGCAAAAGGAAAATAATCGATAAATATCGTATCGAAATTTGCAAGCAGAATCGGTATAAATCGATGAAAAATATCAATATTTTTGCCTGAAGCCAGTTATTATATGAAAATATTTAAGAAAATTAAAGACTCGTGCAGAAATTACGAAAAAGTTTATTAATTTATTTATTTATCTATTTTTACAATCTGTCAAACCAGTATTCGTTTGATGTTGACTTCAAAAGAACCCTCTGGTTTATATATTCCTCCGTCAATCAACTCCTGTTGCCTGGTGCCGTCAAGTTAACCGCAGAGGCCACTCTTTCAGACGACACAAAAGAGGCTTGGCAAATCACTTATTTCGTCCACGCATCATTAAATGTTATTCATCAATGGAACAACGAGTTGAAAGTAGAAGCTGTTAATTTACGTCACCGAGCGGGGTGGTGTAACGGTTAGCGTTCTCGCCTCGCATTCGGGAGGACGGCGGTTCGAATCCCCGTCCGGGCATCCAGATTTGGGTTTTCCATGGTTTCCCCAAATCACTCCAGGCAAATGCCGGGATGCTTCCTTCAAAAGGCCATGGCCGAATTCCTTCCCATTCCTTGCCCCCATCCTTGCCCCCCATCCTTTCCCGTCTCTAAAGACCTCGATGTTAAAAAGAGACGTAAAGCAGTTACAAAAAAAAAAAATAATAATAATAATAATTTACGTCAACCCTCATTTTTTCTCGGCATATTTTGTATGTTATCATAAACCTGTTAAAATTTAACAGATTTTTTTAACCTCTTAACCATTGATGAAAAGCTATTACATTACGACGAATTCACTTTTTAAGACGCTTTCAGAAGATTGGATATGTACGTATATTTATCCAATATATGTGTAATGTATTAAATTGGATACTGAATTGCGTTAGTACGAAAAGTATCGAATTGGTACTTAAAATTGATACTCCAAATAAAATATCGATTTCTGATATATCGAGCATAAAAGTATCGACGATAAATATCGATTATTTTACGAAAAATATCGATATTTCGAAACATAGATATATTTTGCTCAAGCCTACTGCCGAATTCCTTCTCCATTCCCTCCCCATAGATTATTTCGGCTGAAAAGAGTTAGAGATCCTTCAGTAGTTGATTATTGGAATAAGCTTAGATAATTTTTAATACAACTAGACTAACACGGTGAAGTCGGACTAAATCTAGAAATAACAACAATAATGTATTGCAGATGGAGTTGAGACAGTCTCTCAGTAATTATGATAGCTTCATGTCGAGTACTGCTGTTATGAAACCCCTCTCTCGTTTTGCTTATCTCCCGTAGCAGTGATACTTGATGCGTTTGTTGACGGCTGTATCATATGCTGCTGCTGACACAACACGCGAGGTAGTGGTATGGAACTGAAACATATGCTGACCTTGCACCGAGCGTGGTGGGTCAGCGGCTACTGGTCGGGAGGACGCCGGTTCGAATCCACTTCCGGGCATCCAGATTTGGGTATTCCACGGTTTCCCCAGATCACTCCAGGCGTATGCTCGGATGTTTTCTTCAAAGTACCATGGCCGAATTCCTTCCTGTTCCTTGTCCCGAGCCCCATGCCACCTCGACGTCGACGACGCGTAAAGCCATAAGTAAAAGAAGAAAAAGAGTTGTTTTTTTTTTTTTTTTTTTTTTTTTTTTTTTTTTTTTTTTTTTTTGTAACTGCTTTACGTCTCTTTTTAACATCGAGGTCTTTAGAGACGGGAAAGGATGGGGGGCAAGGATGGGGGCAAGGAATGGGAAGGATTTCGGCCATGGCCTTTTTGAAGGAAGCATCCCGGCATTTGCCTGTAGTGATTTGGGGAAACCATGGAAAACCCAAATCTGGATGCCCGGACGGGGATTCGAACCGCCGTCCTCCTGAAAGCGAGGCGAGAACGCTAACCGTTACACCGCCCCGCTCGGTGAAAAAGAGTTGTACCGGCAACATTCCGTTAGCTACCCACTACCTGTTAGGGAGCGTCCATAAACCACGTAGCTCCATTTTGATCTCCTGTGAACCCCCCTCCCTCCCAAGTACATTTTGTACTGTTTTCTCTTGTCAGACTATTGTAAATTACATATGGAGATAATTAAATGAAGGAAATAAATATTCATATGATATTGTGTGTGTTATGTACCTTATTTTAACAGTGGAAAATAATACGAATGGAAAGCTACGTGGCCTGGCTCGGAAATCCCCCTCCCCCCACGTAGTGCAGCGTAGCTTTCTAGCCCCCCCCCCCCAGACCGAGTCACGTAGTTTATGGACGCGCCAGTACCTATAATTCTATTGAAGGACGCTGATTGTTTCGAATTCAATTGATGTTTCTCCATTGTTATATGGGGAGATCGATTTTTTAAAAAAATTATGGCTTTACGCCTCGTCGACGTCGATGTCATTAGAGACGGGATGGGACTGAGGACAAGAAACGGGAAGGAATTCGATCATGGCCTATTGAAGGAAACATCCCGGCATTCGCCTGGAGTGATCTGGGGAAACTATAGAAAACCCGAATCTGTATGCCTGGACGGGGATTCGAACCCGCGTCCTCCCGAATACGAGGCCAGAACGTTAACCGCTCACCCACCACTCTCGGTGGGGAGATCAAGAGATCATTGTAACCGCACTGAAGGTTTTTCAACTAGATGTTTATTGTCTACCGCTGACAGCTGCCACTGAGTTATTAGATAGTTAAGCACTGTCTTTTTCGTTCCGCTAGCCTGTCGCTTTTGGAACAGCTGGCGTTTGTGTGTCTCCAAGTGTTGGGCCGTTCCCCTCGCTTATGCGAGTGACGCACGCACTGTCGGTTGCTATGGCGACGACCGGCGTCGGGTCGCACGTTGGCGTCACGTTATCGATATGTGCGGTACGCGATGCACGCGGAAAAGCGCCAGTTTCCTGGGCTACAGGAGAGGCGCATCATCTGCAATTCACGACCCAGCTAGTGGCACCTGGTGTCCGTCTTATGCATCCAAGGTAGATGAGTTATCGTCCGGTCTATTTTCTCGGTCTTCTTACATCGCTGGAACCGAGCGTGGTGGCTGACCGTAAAGCTCTGGCCTCTCATTCGGGTGGACGCGGGTTCAAATCCCCGCCCGTGAATCCAGATTTCGATTTTCCGTGATTTCCCGAAATCACTCCAGGCGAATGACGGGATGACTCCTTCAAAACATAGTGGCCGAATACCTTCCCACTGTAACGCAGCTGATTGATACAAAAAAAGGCAATAACTTGATATAATTATGTACCATTCAATAAGTTTAATAAATATTAAAATTCCGATGGAGAAAATAAATATACGTGCTTTGAATTTCCCATTACAATTCGCTGGTCATTATTAACAAACAGATGAAGTCAAAAAAACTTCAATTGAAAGTAGACGTCGCTTCGTGAGATGATCAGATTGCCAAATCAAGAACCTGTAATTTTCGGAAAGGAAGTATTAAGCAACGACCCATGTAGATTGTATGACGGGTATTGGTTTAGTTATCATTGCTATTAAAATGGAATTATGATAAACTGAGCCTTCCTTCATTGAAAGTATATATATTAATTATTTCTAGTTCTGAAAAGAACGACTAAAGAAAGAAGTTAACAGCGAAGCGCGTTTCACCACCCTTGCCCTCAGTCCTTTTTCGCCTCCGTTCACCTTGACGTTGATGAGGTGTAAAGCCACAATAGACAAAAATTCGTAATAAGTCGTAAAAAAAATAATTCGCACATATACGCGTCCAAAATTACTTATAATCATGAAAATAACATTTCTGAGTGATATAAGAAAATATTTGCAAGCATCTGAACATCAAACTGGCAATATTAAACAATTCTAAACATTCATAATATCATTCGAAACATTAAAGTTTACGCAATATTGTTAATTAGTCTTTTAATGAACATTTCAGATACTCCATCGCCTTTAATCGAATTACAATACATTTAAACCACAGCTTCGCAACCATTTATGGTCTACCGCTCCCTTTTCGAAAAAATAATTACTCATCGCCCACTTTTCGGAACGGACCCCACGTTATGAAACAGTGATTTGATGGCAATACAAAAACAAGGACAGATAACTTTATTAAAACATATTAACAATACTTTTCAGAGTTCGATTTACAAATACGAGTGAAAAATTGTTAGAGGTTTGAGCTCGGTGTAGTGACACTAATTTTTCGATTTTTTGTGTCTGATTAGTCAACTAAATCGCCGCATTCCACTATTGACAAGCTCTCTCTGTTCTTAGTTAATAAATTTCTGAGTACGCTAAATCATCTTTTGTTAATTGGGGGCGTCCAAAAACTATGTGGCTCGGTCTAAGGAGGGGGGGGGGGGAAGAAGTTGACTGGAAAGTTACGCTTGGCTATGTGGGGAGGGGGGTTTCCGAGCCAGGCCACGTAGCTTTTCATTCATATTATTTATCACAGTTAAAATTAGGTACAGAACACAACAGCTTATGAATATTTATTTCAGCCATTTAATTATCTCTGTATGTAATTTACAATAGTCTGAGAAGAAAAGAACAAATAGGGGAAAAAAGCTACGTGCTACGTGGGGGGAGAGTGGCCGGGGGGGGGGGAGTTATAGACAAAAGCCACGTCGGGCAACGTAAAAAGGGGGGGGGGTTCACAGGAGGACAAAATGGGGCTACGTAGTTTATGGACGCTCCATTAGAGTGCAGTGAAAAGCTTCCTTGATGCAGCCCTTAAAGCTCGATACAATACTGGAAGGCAGGGTTTTGGCGATTGGTCTTCAACACACCCTAAATTTTCTTTGTACCAGAAACGCCCCCAGTGATCTCATCGACAATCCCTTTGGGAACCACCGACTTAAACCTTTCTCATACATTCACAGCCAAAATCGCAAATGCACAATTACTCAATGTTTAACTCTCCCTGACACGAAGATAATGAATTTAAAGATTTGAAATTAGGAGGAAGCAGAGTTTTTTTGCAACACCCTGTTATGAAGTGCTGTGTTTGGAAGGTTTTGAAGGGTATTTTAATTCGTACACTACACTAGATTTTTCCAGGCGTGCAGCAGACTGTTGTTGTCGCCACTTGTTTTGACAGACTCGTGAAAGACTTGCTGACGTCACCGAGTGGCTGCTGATGAGTTCCGTGTTGCAGCTGGCTGGCTGAGCCCCAGCATAAAGGGTGCAACAACTACCGTAAGGAGAAATCAGCGACGCAACTTTTGTGGTGGCTTGGGTCTCCGTACTAAGAACGAGCCAGGCGGGTGAACAGGTCTCGCACACCGGAGGACAAGGGTTCCATGCCCGGTATGGATGTCAAAATTTTTGTTACCCAAAACCGAATATTGCATTAAAAATATTTTTTTCACTTATGGCTTTACGCCTCATCGATGTTGAGGTCTTAAGAGGCGGTTTGGGACTGGGGTCAAGGAACGGTAAGGAATTCTGCCATGGCCCTTTTGAAGGAAGCAAGCCGGCATTCGCCTGGAGTGATTTGGGGAAACCATGGAAAACCCAAATCTGGATGCCCGGACGGGAATTCGAACCCGCGTCCTCCCGAATGCGAGGCCAGAGCGTTAACCACTCACCCACCATACTCGGTTTAAAAATTATATATCATCAGTCAGTTCAATCATTAAATGATGTGGAGTGATCTGATGGCTCAGTGATTAAGGTATGACTGTAAATCGAAAGGTCCCCGGTTCGAATCCCCGTCTGACCTTCACCTCTGGCACAGCTTGCTGTGTAATGTGAAGTACGTCAGAACCCTTCCGTGGTTCGGATTCCACGTTAAACTGTACGTCCTCTGTAACTTGTAGTACTACCGGGTTAAGGCGGCTACGACAGGAGCGGAAAGCGCAGCCAATAGAAACCCTATCACCAGGTCTTTACGACCACATGGAATTATTATATATTAAATGGTGTTACGAGATCAGGTAGAATTTAAGCAGTCATTTCCGATCTTGAACGATCCTCTGCCGGTTAACTTCGACAACCCTGCGTATGTCCTCGTCGCATCGGTATGGTGTCCTTTCTCTCGGTCTCTGGTGATCTCTTGCTTATATAACTAAGGAAGCGCAGGGAAATAAAACCAGACAATTACCATACATGACTGGCAACAACCAACACATGTAAAGCAATGATTCGGTGTTAAACCCTATTATTATTATTATTATTATTATTATTATTCTAACGTCCTGCCCAACTCAGGAGTGCGAGTGAACTTATCTAGCAGACGTGTTTTTCCTTTGTTCCCAAAATCTATTCAACCTTTCGCTGTGCTCTTTCCTTCGTTCTTCCGTCCAAGTGTTCCTTCTTCTAATATGCTGGCTGTTGGCAAACTGGTGGTTATTGACCATGCTACTAAATCGGCGTCTGTCCTGTATGACATCGTCTGTTATTCCAATTTCATGGAGATCCTTTTCGATTTCAGTTAGCCAGTTGTTTTTTATTTTCATTGAAATGGCCAGGTTTAGAATTCTTTTTGTTAGTCTGTTGTTACTCATTCTGATATGGCCGTAGAATTTAATTAGTCTTTTCCTGAATGTGTCTGAAATTTTTTCCGAATGTTGATATAGTTCGTGCGATTTCCTTTTCATCCAAATTCCTCCGGGAAAAACTGAGCCAAAGATTTTCCTTAAAATTTTCGTTTCTTGCTTTTCAATATCTTTAATCAATGATCTGCCCCCAATGATCAAAGTTTCCGATGCGTATAATGCTTCCGGTTTGATTAGGTACAGTGTTATAGTGTCTTAACTTGGCATTTCGGGATATTGACTTTTTGTTGTATCTGTTCCAGGTGATTCTGTAGGCTTTCTGTAATTTAGTTATTCTCTCCTTGTTTGCTTCACGATTTAGTCCTGCAGGTTGAATAATTTCTCCTAGATATCTGAATCTAGTTACGTGAGTGATATTGCCAAATCGCGTTTTTAAGGGTTGTCCATCTTGGTACCGTGAAGATCCTTCCATATATTGGGTTTTAGCATATGAGATTTGGAGACCACATTTAGCTGAAATTTCATGCAGTTTTTCAAGGGCGTGGACTGCCTCTTGCCTGTTGGAGAGAATTTGTAGATCATCTGCAAAGGCCAAACACGGCAAGTGAAGTTTATTTCTGAGTATCTTGCCAATAGTTATTCCATTCACTTCTCTCTCCCAGTTTTGATTACTTTTGTTCAGAACAAGATTGAACAAAAGGGGTGATAGTCCATCTCCTTGTCGAACTCCTGTCCTTATTTTAAAAGGTTCCGACACCTCACCTAAGAACCTTACTTTTGAAATGGTATCCGTTAGTGTCAATTTGATTAATTCTCTTGTTTTCCTGTGTACTTTGTATTCTTCTAGTATCTTAAAAAGTGTTTGTCTGTCAATAGAGCCATAAGCTTTTTTGAAGTCTACAA
>CM061918.1:115897189-115919504 GCA_031002005.1 Vandiemenella viatica
GCACAGCGTTGTCACTATGCTTTTAAGGTCTTGTAGAGTGAAAGTTGATGGGCACTATGGAAATTGTTTAGATTCTGGATGTTTCATTTAGATTTGGCGCAATCTATGGGCTCTTGTCAATTAGTAGCAGATTATGGGATAGACGGCATTGCTGTAGCATCAAGATTCCCGTCCCTAGAGAGAAGCGAAGTTATCAACCTATGGTAACGGTACACCGGGACGATACGGGGAAGGAAATAGTTATGGAAAAGTTTAGGCGAACTTATGTGTACACAAAACTGCGGCAAGTGGAATACCGTGCTGTCAATACGAGGAGAGAACTAGAAAGAGTAACGCGTGGAAATTTAACTGATCATGATCCCAACTCCTACATCTGTTAGTTATCTAAATATTGGTCATTCAATTAAGGATTACACAAATACAATAGGTTTACGTATAAATGGATGTATGATGTTAGCATATCGTACATGCTGCTACCCGAGACTTGTACGCGTGGACATTTCTTTTTTTTTCCGCCGGATTTGGATACAGAAAACTGTAAGTTACGTAAAGGGTATCTCAATAAGGGAGCATCCATAAACCACGTATCTCATTTTGGCCTCCTATGAACCCCCCCTGCCCCCCTCCCCCCCCCCCCACGTAGCCCGACGTGGCTTTCACCTCTACCCCCTCCCCCCACGTAGCTTTTTTCCCCTATTGATTCCAGATGATATTTTGAACTGTTTTCTCTTGTCAGACTATCGTAAATTATATACGGAGATAATTAAATGACGGAAATAAATATTCACATGCTGTTATGTGTTCTGTACCTTATTTTAAACTGTAACAAATAATATGAATAAGAAGCTACGTGGCCTGGCTCGGAACCCCCCCCCCCCCCCCCACACACACACACACCTACGTAGCTCAGCGTAGCTTTCAAGCAAACCCTAGATAGGGCCACGTAATTTATGTACGCTCCCTAAGCACGAAGTTGGGATAATATGACGGGGAAGACATCACCATTGTATCATTGAACCTGTCTCACGAAGAGAAAAAATAACAACGAACTAAGGGCAGGTGGGGTTAACTGCAGGAGACTACCTACCACAGTTCCTCCGGCAGATTTTAGTTTGTTGTTTAAAATTATGTCACTTTCTAGGGACATCTTATGTAAATACCATTTTGTAGCCAACGTTTTTGGCTTTTCTGTTCGTTGCTAAGATATATAGAATTCGGAGGTTGGAAACCCTTGAGTTAGCTACATATAACTACCCATGGAAAAAAGTCATTTCTGAGTGTAGGCCTACCTCTGCTACTTTGTGTCTGTCCCTGGGCTTTATTGACAGTCATCACAACGAGTACATAAACTGACTGCGAGAGAAACCAAGCCTGAGTTACCGATATAATATTACAGAGACTACACACGCTATCCATCTGTCTCTCACCGTTCGGTTACTTTTCAAAATTCCATGAAAAAATATTATATATTCCGTAAAAGTATCCCATGTCCTTCTAACAGTATATGGTATTTTCTTGTCAAATTTCGTCAAGATTGGTTTAGTCTTTTAGTCGTGAAAACGTACCAGAGTTGCTTTCGCATGTATAATATTAGTGTAGAAAAAGTATTTCCTCAGCAATTGTCCACTGAACAAGAATACAAATTATTAATTCATTAAAGAAAACTAAATGTGAGGACTTCAGTGTGAGTTTGAACTAGTTAGATACTCCTGTTCCCTTCCATAATCTAGGATGCATAATGAAACAGCATGTTCAGCACTTTGCGACAATAGTTTACATAATAACATTATACCGGTGTCGCCGTGATCATCACAGCAAGCTAGTGCCCCAGAAAGATGAATGCAGTTAATGTCTGAGTAGCGTAGAAAAGCTACCTTACCGATTAGTGTACATTTTGAAGCATTTCCTATTCTTTCGTATGTAGCTATAGAGTTTAACACGTTGGGGTCTTTCCTGATAGATGTGTCCTTGATCCCTACAGTGCACACACAATGTTCTTGCTCTGCGTTGCAAAAGTTGTCGTCTGTTGTATGACTTATTCTTCTTCTTTAGTTGCCGCCACTCCATGGTATCGTCTGGGTGAGATGAAGTGGGATGATTTCCCATTGCGTTCTCCCATTCACAAGTGTTGTTATAAGTGCGTACCACTGTGATAGTGTGTGTGCTTAGTATATAGAGTTTCTGTTGCGTAGAGATGAAGTAATTGAGAGGGCCAATTCAATCCTACTCTTAAGAAAGATTCCGCGGTCTCAACACGCTTAATGTTCCCATCCGATGGATGAATCACAATCTACAGTGTGGTATTCCCTCACTCCATACGCACTGCGGAGAGGTTTAACCCAGGACTCTGGTGATTAGGAATAGTGCACCACCACCCCTGCTACCCTGCCGGCCAAGTCCACCACCAGGACTGGAACCAGCTAATCCCGTATCAGCGCCACACAACATCACGGTGCCACAACCAACTGATAAAATGGGACGAGCTGTTGTGTGAATACTCAACTGAAATGTGTCGTACGAGGATAATATTTGACCCTGATTACTAAGTATTGGTTCTCTGGCAAGGGTAAAATGGAAGAGCTACAGCTTCTTATCTCCTTCACAGTCCCCCGCTCTATATAAAAGCCACTTTATTCCTGTTTTGTAGTTAATTCCAAACAAATTTGACCAGTCATAGCCTTAACTGCCCGTTCCTGTAGGCTGTGTACTGTGGAGTTGTTGTTTTCTACATTTACTCATGGTACTTGATTCCGTAGGTCATGTCACTGTCGGTTTGTCGTATCGTTGGCTAGTTTTATGTCGTTCTGTTTAAAGAAATTGTCTCCTTTAAAGTCTTTTTTGTCGAGGAAAGGATCGGCGTCGTTTCGGCGGGATTTTCAATTCCTGGTCTGAAACGGTTATGACCACTGCATTCTTCACGACTTGAGCTGCAACTTCGAGATATCGACACTGAATGAATTTACAACAGGAAAAAAACAAAGCTAAGGAAAGGTCGGTGATGGTTCTGACTAGGAAGACAAGGATATCAACCGACTTAACTTAAGTTAGAGACATCTTGGGGAACGTAGTTAGCCGATCAAGCTGATATGACAGTACACGAATTTTTGTCTCTAATTCCTTGAGTGTAATTTTCATATCCCACACTTTTCCTGTTACGAATTTTAAATTATTTCAGTTAAATTGTTCAACAGTTTTGTTGGTAGTATATTCCATTCACTAAATCCCTTAGATACAAAAGAAAATTCTCCCACACCCTTTTGTCTGAAATCTAGTATCAACTTGTGGCTATCCCTTTGACTCGCCGCTCTTAATTCATCCACCAATATTCTTCCACACTTCATTACCAACATACGCCTTGTACTTCCCCAGCACTTTCTTTACCTTCTTCACCTTCCTCTTACCTTCCAATGACTCACTATCCTGCTTCTTTAACATGTCAGTAACTGGTTGTGTTCTCCGGTAATTTCCACAAACGAATCTACCTATCCTTTCTTTGGGCTATGCCTAAAATGTGGGTCCCATAATGCCCGACCATACTAGAAATTGGTCTGACTAATATTTTGTAACCCAATTTCTTTACTCCTCTGGTACATCCCCTCAGCACCTTCTCCACTAAATGAAGGATTTTATACCCTTTTCCTACGACCTGTCCAATTTGTCCTAGTTGATTTTTTTAATCAAATTTTATGCCAAGGTATTCACATTTCCTGTCTTCAAGCAATTCTTTCCCCATCTTATACGTGTATCCAATATGTCAACTTTTTCTTTTTGACAGTAATAACTGGATATTGTGGGCAATTTCCTCAATTGCGAGTTAATCATTTATTTTTAATATATAAAGGTGAATAACACGCCAATGCAATTGAATTTTGTTTTATCTTTGTGTCATACGCGTTTCGCTCTATTTACAGAGCAAAAAAGGGCTGCTAGATTTGTTTCTGCAAATTATCGCAGAATGCAATCAGTGACGGCTATGATAAAGGAGCTGGAATGGGATTCATTGCAAGACAGGAGGAGGATGAGGAGGGTCATGGGAGTGTACAGGGCATATACTGGCGATGAGGCATGGAAAGATATTGGCGTAGGTATTAAAAATAGTGCATGGAAGAGAAAAGATGACCATGACCACAAGCTGGTACCCGATTTCGGGCACAAGGGTGTGGGAAGATTCTCAATTTTAGGTAAGGGTGTCAGGGATTGGAATAAGCTACCAAGAGAAATGATGAATAATTTACCGACAACGTTGAAAGAATTTAAAGATAAAATTTGTAGATGGCAAATGTAGGTGGGTGCAGGATAGGGGGACGATAGGTGTGTAGGGAAATTGCCACACGAGCCTGTGCTCCATTCCAATGAAATGAAATTAAAAAATCCTCAGCGACATCTGTTTTGTATTTATACATTTAGTTAGTTGCATTTGGTTTTTTTTTTTTTTTTAAAAAAAACAATATAAAGTTCAGGTGAAATTAAATTTACTTACATGTTACTTTTTTCTCATGATCAGGGTTAGCTTCTCTGTGTAGGTTTTGTAGAATCTTCTGGAGGTTACTTCGATCCAAGTGGACTTAGCTTGCTAGATATTCCGTCCAGGTCGCCCTGCAGATATCCCGCGTTAATTAGTCAGTAGGGAGGAAGGCGATAATGGAGGTATCAGTTCTCTTATTCCTATGGAATTTTTTTGATCTCGAGTCGTGGATGTTTTTTCCTCAGCCTCTCCGAACCAGCGCAGGCTAGGAGGGAGTTGCAGCAATCGCAGTCAATTATCGACCTCTCGAGACTGATGGCTGCTAATCGAAACGACATTTCCGGTCGTTATGAATCACTCAGTATGACGTCATCTCAACACAATTGCTGCCCATCAACACTGGTCGAACGAGCTTAATTATCGGTAACAAAGAAATATCAAAATATTAAACGTCTGGCGCCTAAGCCCGTCAAAAATGACGGGCAATTAATTCATTTGCAGTTGCTTAACTAAATAGAATTGTTACAAAATAATGCTCAATGCATTTTATCGTACCTTGTGCTGTAGCAAAAACTTTCAACTGTCAACTCGGTCCAGGTTTCATTTCAGCCTAACTACAATCCCCACGTTAAGAGGACATGTGAAGAATGTGATGCGTGAGGCCTTCAACGATTTTCAAACACTCTCTCTAAGAGTCTCGCAGAAAACCCAAAGAAATTTTGGTCGTATGTTCGAAAAGTCAGTTGTACCAACAGCAATATTCCAGCACTAATTTGTGAAGGTTCCGGCGTTAATGAAAGCTGCGATAAAGCTAACGTACTGAATACTATATTCAAAAATTCATTTACTAACGAAAATAAGGATAGCATTCCCGTTTTCCCACGTCGTGTCGAGTTGGAGATGGAATCATTACGATTCATAGGTCGTATTTTGAGGAATTGTAATGCTCAAACAAAGGAGATAGCGTATAAAACACTAGTGCGTCCGCATCTGGATTACTGTTGTGGGGTTTGGGACCCGTATCGCAAGGTTCTGATTGACTCAGTTGAGAGGGTGCAGAGGAGAGCCGCTAGATTCGTGACTTGTTGTTACAGCCCTTATGAAAGCGTCACAGAATTGATACATAGATTGGGCTGGGATAGTTTGGAAGACAGACGACGTAGCTTGCGTTCGAATTTATTGGAGAATATGCGAAAAAATTTAAATTTCGGGTGCAATGAAATACTTCTTCCGCCAACCTATTTAGGTCGCAATGACCGGAGGGATAAGATTAGAGAAATAAGATGCCGTACTGATACTTATATGTATTCCTTCTTTCCTCGCACTATTCGGGATTGGAATGGGCGGGTTTAGGATTGGTGCTTAGCACCCTCTGCCACCCACAATGTTTGTGATTTGCAGAGTATGAATGTAGATGTAGATTACGAATAGATACTGCAGGTATCATAAAGCAATTAGAGCTCCTGAAGTGGGGGAAAGCACCGGGCCCGGATGGAATTCCAGTAAGAGTATTTTCAGAGTATGTGGCGGAAATCGGGCCATTTCTGTCTGATATATTCAGTAAATCCCTACAAGACTACAGACTGTAAAATAGCGCAAGTAACTCCGATTTTCAAGAAAGGTGATCGAAGCGATCCTGGAAACTATCGTCCCATAATGAGCATAACTAACAAAAAGAATCCTATTGTTCTGTAATACGATTTAAACAATTCAGTTATTGATATAGTCGATTCTATAAAATATTTGGGAGTAACAGTACAAAGGAACATGAAATGGGACTTACATATTAATACGTTAGTAGGCAGAGCTAATTCTAGGCTGCGGTTCCTAGGTCGGATCTTGAAAAATTATAATGAACAAACAAAGGAGATAGCGTACAAATCTCTTGTGCGTCCACATTTGTATTACTGTTGTGCCATCTGGGATCCGTTTCGTAAGGGGTTGATCGAAAGTATAGAGAAAGTACAGAGAAGAGCCGCTCGATTCGTGACCGCTTGCTACAGTCCTTATGAAAGCGTTACAGAACTGATTAGTAAACTAGGCTGGGAGTCTCTGGTAGATAGACGACACACGTTTCGTTTAAACTTATTGGTAAACATGCGTACTCTCACTTTCACTTACGAGTTTAGTGAAATACTTCGTCCACCAACCCATTTGGGTCGGAAATACAGGAATGATAAAATTAGAGAAATAAGGTGCCGGACTGATTATTATATGAATTCTTTTTCCCCTCGTACCATTAAGGATTGGAATGCACATCAAAGAGATTAGGTTTGGTGCTGAGCACCCTCTGCCATCCACGGTTTTGAGAATTTCAGAGTATATATGTAGATGTAGATTAGCCGCTTGAAAATCAAAGCTTCAATCACACGTGAAATAATACATTCCCTCTGTGATGAAGATCGATTTCCCGGAACCACCAAAGAGAATACTCGAACGGTCCTCATAAACTAAAAGAAAGAAAACGCTAATAAGAATTCCTAATATGTGGAATTTTTACCTTAAATTTCTCATATTTCCGACTTGATATAGAATGAACCATGCACTATTCTAGTCCCCAGAGCGTGGGTTGTACACTATTCGAAACTCCACGATAATCCGAGCCACCCGAGAATCCCATTCATCCACATAGAGTAGCGGTCAACGGAATGTAAGTTGTTTCTCACAATCGAATAGTTTACGGTCTAGGATATAAAGGAAAGCAAATAGTTATTGGTTATTGTAATAAGCTTAAATTATTATTAATACAGATGGGCTAACACGGGGAATTCGTACTAAATCTAGCCATAACAGTAATGTACTGCAGATGGAATTGAGCTAGTGTGTCTGTTATAAAGATGGGCAAAAGAAAAAAAAAATATATCGATAAATATCGTATCGATATTTGCAAACAGAATCGATATAAATCGATGAAAATATCGATATTTTTGCCTAAAACTAGTGATTAAATGAAAATATTCCCAACATATCTGAGAAAATTAGACACATGCCGAAATTACGGAAAGATTTATTAATTTATCTATTTTTACAATCTGTCAAACCAGTATCGTCCGGCCAGATCTCACGAAATCTCACCAGGGGGAGAGGGGGGGGGGGGGTCCAGAAATCCGGAAAAACACCACACATAATTTGTGGATGCCCCCTTGGATATGTACGTATATTTATACAATATATATGTAACGTATTAAACTGGATACTGAATTGCGTTAGTACAAAAAACATCGAATTGGTACTTAAAATTGATACTCCAAATAAAATATCGATTTTTAATATATCAAGAATAAAAGTATCGACGATAAATATCGATTATTTCATTGAAAAAATAAATCGATATTTCGATACATCGATATATTTTGCCCAAGCCTACGGCCGGCTTCCTTCTCCATTCCCTCCCCATAGGTTATTTCGGCTGGAAAGTGTCTTAGAGACCCTTCAGATGTTGGTTGTTGTTATAAGCTTAGATAATTATTAATACAGCTAGGCTAACAAGGTAAATAGGGACTAAATCTATTAATAACAACCATAATGTATTGCAGATGTAGTTGAGACAGTCTCTCGGTAATTCTCATGGCTTCAAGTGGAGTGCTGCTGTTATCAAACCCGTCTCTCGTTTTGCTTATCTCCCGTAGCAGTGATACCTGATGCGTTTGTTGACGGCTGTATCATATGCTGCTGCTGACACAACACGCGAGGTGATATTGTGGAGCTGAAACATATGCTGACCTTGCCCCGGCAAGAGCGTGGTGGGTCAGCGGTTAGTGGTCGGGAGGACGCCGGTTCGAATCCACGTCCGGGCATCCAGATTTGGGTATTCCACGGTTTCCCCAAATCACTCCAGGCGTATGCTGGGATATTTTCTTCAAAGGACCATTGCCGAATTCCTTCCTGTTCCTTGTCCCGAGCCCCATGCCACCTCGACGTCGACGACGCGTAAAGCCATAAGTAAAAGAAGAAAAAGAGTTTTTTTTTGTGTAACTGCTTTACGTCTCTTTTTAACATCGAGGTCTTTAGAGACGGGAAAGCATGGGGGCAAGGATGGGGCAACGAATGGGAAGGAATTCGGCCATGGCCTTTTTGAAGGAAGCATCCCGGCATTTGCCTGTAGTGATTTGGGGAAACCATGGAAAACCCAAATCAGGATGCCCGGACGGGGATTCGAACCGCCGTCCTCCCGAATGCGAGGCGAGAACGCTAACCGTTACACCGCCCCGCTCGGTGAAAAAGAGGTGTCCCGGCAACAGTCCGTTAGCTACCCACTACCTGTTAGGGAGCGTCCATAAACCACGTAGCTCCATTTTCACCTCCTGTGAAGCCCCCTCCCTCCCAAGTACATTTCGTACTGTTTTCTCTTGTCAGACTATTGTAAATTACATATGGAGATAATTAATTGAAGGAAATAAATATTCATATGATATTGTGTGTGTTTTGTACCTTATTTTAACAGTGGAAAATAATACGAATGGTAAGCTACGTGGCCTGGTTCGGAAATCCCCCTCCTCCACATAGTGCAGTACAGCTTTCTAGTCAACCCCTTCCCCCTCCCTAGACCGAGTCACGTAATTTATGGACGCTCCCTTACCTGTAATTCTATTGAAGCACGCTGATTGTTTCGAATCCAGTTGATGTTTCTCCATTGCTATCAGGGGAGATCGATTTTTTTTAAATTATGGCTTTACGCCTCGTCGACGTCGAGGTCATTAGAGGTGGGATGCGACTGGGGACAAGGAATTCGGCCATGGCCTATTGAAGGAAGCATCCTGGCATTCGCCTGGAGTGATGTGGTGAAACTATGGAAAACCCAAATCTGGATGCCCGGACGGGGAATCGAACCGTCGCCCTCCCGAATGCGAGACCAGAGCGTTAACCACTCACCCACCACTCTCGGTGGGGAGATCATTGTAACCGCACTGAAGGGTTTTCAACTGATGTTTATTGTCTACCGATGACAGCTCCCACTGAGTTATTAGATAGTTAAGCACTGTCTTTTTCGTTCCGCTAGCCTGTCTCTTTTTGAACAGCTGGCGTTTGTGTGTCTCCAAGTGTTGGGCCGTTCCCCTCGCTTATGCGAGTGACGCACGCACTGTCGGTTGCTATGGCGACGACCGGCGTCGGGTCGCACGTTGGCGTCACGTTATCGATATGTGCGGTACGCGATGCACGCGGAAAAGCGCCAGTTTCCTGGGCTACAGGAGAGGCGATCATCTGCAACTTACGACCCTCCTAGTGGCACCTGGTTCCTGTCTTATGCATCCAAGGTAGATGACTTATCGTCCGGTCTGTTTTCTCGGTCTTCTTACATAGCTGGAATCGAGAGTAGTGGGTGGGCATAAAGCTCTGGCCCGTCATTCGGGTGGACGCGGGTTCAAATCCCCGCCCGTGAATCCAGATTTCGATTTTCCGTGATTTCCCGAAATCACGCCAGGCGAATGACGGGATGACTCCTTCAAAATGTAGCGGCCGAATACCTTCCCACCCCTGCCCTCAGTCCTTTCCCGACTCTATTCACCTCAATGTTGATGAGGAGTAAAGCCACAATAGGCAAAAAAAAAGATAAGTCGTAAAAAAATAATTCGCACATATACGCGTCAAAAATTATTTACAATCATGAAAAAAAAAACATTTCTGGGTGATATAAGAAAATATTTACAAGCATCTGAACATCAAACTGGCAAAATTAAACAATTCTAAACATTCATAATCCATCTGGATGTTGTGGATCATTTTCCTCTTAATTGCTGATAATATTAATAAATAAATTACGCCAAAGCAATTGGATTTTTGTGCATTTATTTGTCTCCCGTACGCGTTTCACTTCTTTTGCAGAAGCATCTTCAAAAAAGTCAATTGCTTTGGCGTAATTTATTTATTAATATTATCAGCAATTGAGGAAAAAATGATCCACAACATCCAGATATTAAACCAGCCGTGCCAGGCATTCCCGGTGGATCTATACAACCAAAAAAACCAGCTGAAGATGCTTCTGCAAAAGAAGTGAAACGTGTACGGGAGACAAAAAAACACAAAAAAGTCAATTGCTTTGGCGTAATTTATTTATTAAAATTCATAATCCAATTCAAAGTTTACGCAACGTGCTTAATTAATCTTTTAATGAAAATTTCAGATACTGCATCGCCTTTAATCGATTTACAATACATTTGAACCACGGGTTCCCAACCTTTTCTGGTCTACCGGTCCCTTTTCGAAAAAAAATTACTCATCGCCCACTTTTCGGCAAAAAAAACCTCAACGGCTCCACTTCTACTAATAGTGCTCCAACTTTTTGGCTCGGAATCCACGTTATAAAACAGAGATTTGATGGCGATGTTATTAAGTGTACACGACATATAGAAAAATAAGGGCAGATAACTTTATTGAAACATATTAACAATATTTTTCACAGTTAGATTAACAAATTCAAGCGAAAAATGTGTAAAAACAATTATTTTTCATTATCTGGTGCCTTATTAGTCAACTGCAATCTTGAATCGCCGCATCCAACTATTGACAATCTCTTCAATTCTTAGCTAATAAATTTCTGACTACGCTAAATCCTCTTATGTTCATTAGGGAGCGTCATAAACTACGTGGCTAGGTCTAGAAAAGGGGGTGAGGATTTGGCTGGAAAGGAGGGGGGGGGGGGTTCCGAGCCAGACCACGACGTAGCTTTCCTTTCATATTATTTGTCACAGTTAAAATGAGGTATAGAACACACAACAGCTTGTGAATATTTATTTCAGTCATTTAATTATTTCTGTATGTAATTTACGATAGTCTGACAAGAGAAAACAGTAAAAAAAATTCTTCTGAAATCAATAGGGGGAAAAAGGTTATGTGCTACGGGGAGGGGGGGGGGGGAGTTTATAGGCAAAAGCCACGTCGACTACGTGGGAGGAGAGGGGGTTCACAGGGGGCAAAAATTGTGCTACGTAGTTTATGGACGCTCCATTAGAGTGCTGTGAAAAGCTTCCTTGATGCAGCCCTTAAAGCTCGATATAACACTGGAAGGCAGGGGTGTGGCGATTGGTCTTCAACACCCTCTAAACTTTCCTTGGATCAGAAACGCCCCCTACGGTCTCTTCGACGCCCCCTTTGGGAACCACTGATTTAAACCATTCTCATACATTCATAGGAAAAATCGCAAATGCACAATTGCTCAATATTTACCTCTCTCTGACATGAAGATAATGAATTTAAATAATTGAAATTAGGAGGAAGCAGAGTCTTTGCAACGCCGTATTGTAAACTCTTGTGTTTGGAAGGTTTTGAAGGTATTTTAATTCGTACAGTACACTAGATTTTTCCAGGCGTGCAGTAAGCCTCGCTGTAGACTGTTGTTGTCGCCACTTGTTTTGACAGACTCGTGAAAGACTTGCTGACGTCACCGAGTGGCTGCTGATGAGTTCCGTGTTGCAGCTGGCTGGCTGAGCCCCAGCATAAAGGGTGCAACAACTACCGCAACGGGAAATCAGCGACGCAACTTTTGTGGTGGCTGAGGTCTCCGTACTAAGAACGAGCCAGGTGGTGAGCAGGTCTCGCACCCCGGAGGACAAGGGTTCCATGCCCGGTGTGGACGTCAGTATTTCTTCGACCCAAAACCGAATATGATATTAAAAATTATTATTTTTTTAGTTATGGCTTTACAACTCGTCGATGTTGAGGTCAGGTCATTAGAGGCGGGATGGGACTAGGGACAAGGAACGGGGAGGAATTCTGCCATGACCCTTTTGAAGGAAGCACCCTGGCATTTGCATGGAGTGATTTGGGGAAACCATGGAAAACCCAAATCTGGATGCGCGGACGGGGATTCGAACCGGCGTCCTCCCGAATGCGAGGCCAGAGCGTTAACCGCTCACCCTCCATTGCCTCCATTAACCCCTTTCGGGAGGGACCCCATACAGAACAACAATATTCTAAGTGAGGACGCACCAGAACTTTGTATGCAATCGATTTAAATTCCACTATACATTGTTTTAAATTACGACCTAGAAATCAGAGCATACAATTTGTTTTCTCAATTACCTTTTTTTTTAAAAAAAACCAACCCCTCTGACTTTTTTGCCAACGTTATTTATAGAAAGCTATATTCGACACCGTTTGACCGATCACCACAAAAGTTGGCACATATTTGTAAGTCTTCATGGAGGCTTCTGACCCAAAAAAAAATAATAAAAAAACCACACCCTTATCCCCTTTACATCCCTTAATTTTTAAACAAATTCTCTGTTTTTATCGTATTTAGATGGAATTAATACTGTCTGTTTTTTTTTTACATCAGGGATTTTAGATATTTTTCATCAAAACGGTCCAAACAATTTATAGTTTATTTAATAAATTTTGTAACTTTTGGATTTACAACGTTTGAACAGGACAACGTGTGTCGGGTCCGCTGTTTATTATATATAATGTAAGAATAAGAAGATGTCTTTAGTCCGGTTATAATTATTTTTTTGATATTCTGCCTGACCCTCTTCGCGGAGCACGAGTTTAGAAACACTGGCTTGACCCACTGTTTGGTGCGCTGCCAATAGCAGCCGTACTCGTTCGCAGGGTACACGGTGATCGCAGGAGCCGATTCCGTCTGCTATACGGTGAGCCGGTGGCTCCCCTGAGCAGTGGCTCCCCTGAGCAGCTCGTTAGACCGCACTAACTCCGCTAACTGGTCCAAACGAGGCATGACATCACGGACAGGTTGGCAGCAGTGCGCACGGGGACGGACCACCCACCTGCTGACACTGCAGGCCGGAGCTTCACTTAGTCAGCTCTTTTCGAAAACATTCAGTCCTTACGAAGTGTCGGAGACTTGACAGAGTCATCATCGTGAACATCAACCATCCATTTCTAGGCCCTACTCATGGTCGTTTACAATGAATCTTCGTTTAGTACATTTTTCGTGGTCATTATCGTTGGGGACCATCTCCAGTGTGGTTTACGAGCTTTGGTTGTTGTAGACGATCGTTTTCCACTGTCTCCTATCCAGAAAAGTTTCTCTGTCCGTGATATATTCCCAGTTCCAGCCTCTTCTCTCTATGTCCTCTTTCAGTTGGTCTGTCCATCTTCTTCTTGGTTTTCTCACTCGTCTTTTGCCCACTATACTTTTTTCCAAATAAGTTTTGATAGTCTTGCCCAAACCACTTAAGTCTTGATGACCTAAGTCTCTCTTCCATTGATTCCCTTAGCTCTAGATTTGGTCTAATGTCATTATTATTTATGTGGTCAAGTCTAGTTTTCTGGAGCGCCGTTCTAAGAAACTTCATTTCACATGCTTCGATCTTGCTAAGGTCTCTTGGTGTTAGTGTGGATGTTTCGAAAGCAAAAGTCAGAATAGGAATGAGATATGATTTGTACAAGATAATTTTTGTTCTTCTGGGAACCTTCATGTCCCATAGTAAGCCCCGCACGGTACTGTACAAGTTTGCTCTTTTGCTTACTCTATTCATTGTTTCTAACTCAGTTCTACCGTTACTATCAATTATGCTCCCCAGATAGCTGAACTGGTCAACAACTTCAACTTGGTGGTCTTGTAATTTTATATGTCTGTCTGTATCCCATACTGCCACATCATCCGCAAAAACCAATGACTGTAGATCTCTATTGATTGTCTCTTTAGTTCTTTTAAGGGTCATGGGAGTGTACAGGGCGTATACTGGTGATGAGTCATGGAAAGATATTCGAGTAGTTATGGGAAGTAGTCCATGGAAGAGAAAAGATGACCATGACTCGATTTCAGGCACAAGGGTGTGGGAAGATTCTCTTTTTTAGGTAAGGGTGTCAGGGATTGGAATGAGTTACCAAGAGAAATGATGAATAATTTACCGAAAACGTTGAAAGAATTTAAATATAAAATTTGTAGAGGGAAAATGTAGGTGGGTGCAGGATAGGGGGAAGATGGGGGTTTAGGGAAATTGCCACCAGAGCCTGAGCTCCATTGCAATTAAATTAAATTAAAGATGTTATCCATCACCGCTATGAACAGAAGAGATGTACTCCTTGGTTGTACTAACCCATTCAGAGTAACCGTCCCCAACATTGACACAGCTCTTGCAGTTATTGTACAGTATTTGGAGCTTTCTAATGAGGTACTCTGGTATTTTAAGTTTTCTTAGACTTTTCCGGATAGTTGATCTAGGGATCATTATCGTTGTATTCTTTGTTATTCCGTTTTCTTTACATGCCCATACCATCACAGTCTGGCCTCCTCTGTAATTTCTGCAGTGGTTCTCTTTTACTGTGTGTTTAATCATTTCGTTACTTATCCTGTGCATTCTCGAAACACCCATCCTGCCACTTTGCTTGCTTATGTCCAGCTTCTTCACTGTCCATGTTTCAGCACAGTACGTTACAATCAGAACATAGTATGCTCCGCTGTGACACATTCCTGCTCCATATCAGGCTGCCTGCCTCCTTTTTTCACTTTTCACCATCGTTTCTTCCATTATGCTCTACAATACTTCCTAGGTATTTGAAGCTATCCTCCTCCTTCACCTGCCATCGCTTCCCCTCGTTATCCTGTTCTCTTACTGGTTCTTACCATATCCTTACTTTCCTTCATACTAAATTTCATACCATATTCATACATCCTCACACGCCACTTATGCATACAATTACCTCTGAAATTAATCTTCACGACTTCCCCAAATCACCACCTCGTCCGCAAAAGCCATCACCTATATCTTTTCCTCTCCCATCTTTACTGCCGCCTTTTTCATTATTTCATCCATGATTATGATGGAAAGTAGTGGCGAGACACCGAGCGTGGAAGGTGAGTGGTTAACGCTCTGGCCTCGCATTCTGGAGGACGCAGGAGCAAATCTCCGTTCAGGCATCCAGAATTGGGTTTTCCATGATTTCCCCAAATCACTCCAGGCTAATGCTGGGATGCGTCCTTCAAACGGCCATGGCCGAATTCCTTCCCGTTCCTAATCTCCAGTCTCATTCCGCCTCTAATGAGATGTGAGAAGGCACTTCCCTGTTTTAGGCTGTTTCTTTGTTTCAGCCAATCTGTTCTTTCTCTATTTTCGCGTTGCTTATTCCTTCCTGGTATAGTTCTGTAATTCTACTGATAGTTTCTTTTGGGACTCCTGTGTTCTCCTTAGCCTTCCATTCCCTACTACTCTGCACCTAGACAGTGGGCAGGGATTCTCTAGTACAGTAGATAGATGCAGTTTCCGCAAGGATTTATTGAGTAACATGCAATAAATTTGGATCATTTACGAATGTAGTGAAATACTCCTCAAACCAACATACTTGGGTCACCATGATATACTTGATAATATTAGGTAATAAGGTATCGTACCGATCGATGCCTGTAGGAATTGAATCGTTCATCCAGGCGTTAGGTTTTTTTTGGGGGGGGGGGGGAGGGAGGGCGGTTGACGCCTCGTTGATGTCGAGGTCTTTAAAGCCACGAGAGGAATGGTGACAAGGAACAGATAGAAATTCGGCCATGGCATTTTTAAAGAACCATCCCACATTTGCCCGGAGTGATTTCTGGAAACGATAGAAAATCAAAATCTAAATGGTGGAGCGGGGATTTGAACCAGTCCTAGGAGCTACACTCACCCACCATGCTCCGTGGAAGATATAGTCCTCTACAGGTTTGCATGTAGTATACTGCACCGTAGAGGACACATGATGTGTTCTGATCTCCGTGTGAAGCCAGTCATATCGAGTAGTCTCCGCACTTCCTTCCGCTCCCCGGAATCCAGAGATAATTCCTTTTCTCTTTGCAATGAATTCTTGTCTGGACAGTATTCGGCCTGGACCACTGACAGGTTCTCCAGCCGTTACCTGATAGGAAATCTACACTAATATTATAAATGTGAAAGTAACATTGTCTGTCCATTGCGTTTTCACGACTAAACCGCTCAAGATGAAATTTCTCAAGGAAATCCTATGTTTTATTAGTAGAGACCGGATTATGTACATTTGCTTGGTTGCAAATGCATTTGCATATTAAACACATTCTCGCAGGTTATTGCTTATTTTACCTAGAATCTAATGATGATGCATATTTTTCATTGTATTTACAATATTTTTCGGTACGGTACGTACTTAAACGAAATTTACGTGGTAGCTCGTCAAATCTACTAGCCGCAAGGTTCTTAGCAGTCGTGCATCTATTGTTTGAATAGAATTAGAAACATATTTTGAATGACCGAAGACACTTTCTTGCCACTAAACATTTGGAACAGTACTGATTGTAAACACTTACAGAAGTAAAAAATAAAAAGTCTAATTGTTTAATGTCGAATTTATCAATTTGTTACTCAACTACTTACTACTTTTATGCTGATTATGAAATAAAAACTTTATTATTAATTATTGCTTATTCTGACACTTTTCATGGATATTTTAAACAATTTTCATGCATATTTGCATCCGTATTTCTAGGTTTTTATCTTTCATAAATTGGTCTCTAATAGTTAGGAAGGACATGGGATAATAATAATATACTTTGTCATGAAATTTTTAAAACTAACTGAAAAGTGATAGACGGATAGCGTGTGGAAGTCTTTGTAATGTTATATCGGTAACTCAGGCTTTGTTTATCTCGCAGTCAGTTTGTATATGATCTGTTTGTACTTTTTGGTACACCTCTTACGTAACTTACAGCTTTCTAAATCCAATTACAGCAATAAAATTCAAATTAAACGCGTACGAATTGCGGGTAACAGGTAGTGAAAGCGTAAGGGAAATAAGATGGAACAAATACAGCGCCATAAACAGAGCAGGGTGAAGGCGTCATACATGATACGGACAAGCAATGGCCTAACAAGATACAGTAATCAGCTAGCTGGAAAGGAATACTGAGATCGCAAGTCTTTTGGGTCAGAGTAGCTTGATAAACCATGCATGTGAGAGAAATAGAAGCAGCACACCGAAATTGATATTGTGGGAATCGTTGTTGCAGGACCACTGTTGAATGAATGCATCTTACAATCACAGAACGCATTAAAAAAGATATATTGATTTCTTAGGAGGTAATAATTTTCAATTTTTTTCTGGAACTTAATCCCACGAATAGACGATATGACGAATTGTTGGATCATCCTGATTGCGGTTTTCCGCGGTTTCCCCAAATCACTCCTGGAGAATGACGGGATGGTGCCTTTTGGCGAAATTTCATCCCGTTCCTTGTCCCAAATACTCTCCCGTCACTAGTGACAACCACGTCGACGAGTCGTAAAGTCCAAAGCAAAAAAAAAAAAAAAAAGCTTTAAGAAATCGGTGAAGCTTCTGATTCTGAGACGAATGAACTGCTCAGCTTTCCGAGCTACTGTTCCTCTGACCACATGTTATAATTGCATTTATGATCTACATGGGCAACTTTCATTAGTATATTTCGTCTTGCTGAACCTAGACCCGGTAATTCTCTGCGGCAGGGAGATTAACTACTTAGTAACACTGTACTATAGCGCATTCAGTTAATAGAGGCGGCACAAGGCCGGACTACTCTACCACACCCCGCTGCCATAACATTACATGCAAAGAGGAAATTAATCACTCGCATACATGGACACAGCGGTCAGCTCGAAAAGGTAGGAACGGAAGGGGGGGGGGTGAGGAGCGGGGCCAGGGGAATATGACATTGAGCCGCCAGTTGGCTGTGAACAGGGTATAGCCACGAAAACTCCTCCCGTGAACAGCGAACACAGAGTTCTGTGTCTTAAACGTCAATTTCTTTGCTCATTGTGTATTTTTTCTGGGGAAAATAGAGGACAGTCACAGTATTCCTCTGGTTGATTATAATTGTTAGGCCGTTTTCTGTAATGGGGCATCCATAAATTATGTGAATATTTTTTCCGGTTTCCCGGCCCCCCCCCCCCCCCCCCTCCCCCCCGCCTCTGGTGAGACCACCTGAGATTGGTTCTGACCTCACCCCCCTCTGGTGAGATCTGGTCCGTGAGACCCCCTCCCTTAGAAATCGCCCTCGCAACTTTTTGAGACCTTTTTCTTTCTTTAGGTCTCACCCTTCCAAAGCCGGTTACACCCACACTTATCGATGAAATACCCCCATAAATCGACTTTGGCGTCATTTGTAGACTTTTTTTTAAGCTCTACATTCCAACAAAAATTTCTAAAAACTCACGTGAGATTTCAGTTGGCCCCCCTCCCCCTTGGTGAGAGTTGGTGAGATTTCTCCGGACCCCCTCCCCCCTATTTCACGTAATTTATGGACGCCCCCTATTGAGAGCGACTGGTATGACTGGCCCGAGATTTGAAGGGGGTCCTTTAAAACACGCAGAATTTAGTTTCTCAGAGCTTTAACGCACGCTACTAAATTCAGTTTAATTAACCTATTATGGAGTAAATTACCTACTCATCTACTTTCACATTACACAGATGTTTATTTTAAATTCTTTCAGAGTTTCTGGTAAATTTTTCTAACCACAAATATCCACAGAACGAGATAAAAGCACTTACACTGTTAAAGTAAATTAAATATATATACAAAAAAAATAAATAAATAAAATTTTAAAATAATATAAAAAAATAATTTAAAAAAGGGCTCAACAGAAACATAAAATATAAAAGGTAAAATATACACTTGTACGGAAACAGTAAATAAAAGATGCCAATGCCAAGACGGCAGTTACTTCCGACAAGAATCCTTTAACCTAAGATCTAAGACCTAAGGCAGAAAGAGCCTCGAGAGTATTTCTTTCGGTTATTTATTTCAGTTCCTGTGCTCTTAACGTTCAAAACAAAATTTTCCCTCTCTTACGCGCGAAATCATATGCTAGTTATAGTACGATCACTTTGAATAGGTGACTCAGTCATTCTGCTCTGTCCCCACTCCGCAGCCCTTACCCTTACACGTGAAGGGGAAATTAACCACTCGTGGACACAGTGTCAGCTCGGAGAGGTAGGAAGAGACCGGCTGGTGAGGGGGATAGGGGTCGGGGGTACATGACGCTAAGCCGCTAGATCTGAGTGAGCTGGATATAGTGATCATGGTCTCCCCTTCCATTTACTATTTCTAACCACTCTACCAATATCTTCCGCTAATACACTCCTAATTGAGTCTCAGCATTCTATTACTCGCCCTACGTCTTTCAACCGATCCAAACACAGGCCTTTCTCAAATCAGTTACAGATTGTAACTTTCATTTCTCCTCTTCAAACCCTTCCAATTTCCTGTATTTGATACCAATAATGTGGGTCTCAATATTGACAGTTAATTCGAAATTTTTAAAGATGCATTTACACAAACAGTGCTGTCGCAACAGGTGTATAATTTCCCCGCGCAAAATACAAGATGGACGTCTTTCTCTCCACTTCCGGTACGGTCTGAACGGGGAGTTGGCGTTGCTTATTCCTTTCGTTTACGTCCTAATTACGAATGCAGCCTAATTTTAGTTTTTAGTTGGAGTTGGAGTGTGAGTTCTGCTACCGCCGATACGCCTTGACGATGTCCCCGGATCTGTGCCGTCACCTGATTCGCCGCCGCGATCGAGTGACGTCACGCTGACCCGGGTCACATCCGGCGACAGTGGCGCCTCGCCCAAGGCCGCGGCGGACTCGCGCAACGCCCACCCGCGCTCTGCGACTACCGCCCACCGAGCGACAGATAAAAAAAATTCTGGCGCTAAAAACAACGCACGTGACTGGAGCCTGGCTACTGCGTGAGGCGAAAAGTTTTTTCCCCCTCCTATGAATCTTAACATGATTTTTGAATTTTTAATTTTTTTCTAAGGACCTGTACTGACCTCCTTATACAACGGAGTATAATAAAACTAGCTGTTACCCGCGACTTTGTACACGTGGAATTGGATTCTTATTGCTAGAACTGGATGAAATCAACATAAATACTATGTAATAGGTTGTGCCTGCACGTGAAATTTAACAATGTATCACACACGAGAGAGAAAACTATATAACATTACAGAGAATTGCACACGTTATTCTTCTGTTTGTCACCGTTCTGTTAATTTTCAAAATTTCATGACAAAAAATGTTACTTATCCCGAAAAAAAAGTGTCATAGGGGGCGTCCATTAATTACGTGAGTTGAAATACCGGGGGGGAGAGGGGTCCGTCGAAATCTCATCAAGGGGGAGGGGGGTCAACGGAAATCTCACGTAAAGTTTTGAAATTCTTGTAGAATGGTAGAGCTAAAAAAAAGTCTACAAATGACGTGAAACTCGATTACAGAGGAGTAAAAAACCGAATTCTGGAAAAACACCTCACGTAATTAATGATACGGGGGCATCCACAAATTACGTGAGGTGTTTTTTCCGGATTTCTGGACACCCCCTCCCCCCTGGTGAGATTTCCTGAGATCTGGCCGGACCCCCCCCCCCCCTCTGGTGAGACTGGTCCGTGAGAACCCACCCCCCTAGAAAATCGCCCTGGAAACTTTTGTAGACCTTCCTAAAATCGACTTTGGCGCAAATTGTAGACTTTTTTTTTTTGGCTCTACTGTCCCAAAATTTTTCGCAAAATCTCACGTGAGATTTCCGTAGATGCCCCCCCTCCCCCTGGTAAGATCTGGTGAGATTTCGCCGGACCCCCCCCCCTTATATCACCTGACGTAATTAATGGATGTCCCCCACTTAGTATTTCCTTGTCAAATTTCATCATGATAGGTTCAGGGCCGGCGTTAGGGGGGGGGGGGGTTAAGTGGGTCAAAAGTACCCGGGCCCCGCCGGCTAATGGGGGGCCCGATCACCGACTATAGGGGCCCTCAGGCCATGAAGCCAAGAATACGCCCATTCTCGCCTGTCCATTTTGTAGAGCTAAAAAAAAAAGTCGCCCATTTTACCCCGGGCCCGTAATTCCTAGCGCCGGCCCTGGATAGGTTTAGCAGCTTAGTCATGAAAATATAACAGACATACGAGTTACTTTCGCGCTTTTAATATTAGAGTAGATAAATAAAACCTACTTCTTTATTTGAAATTAAACACACGTTTTTTTTTTTTTATTTAACTCTGTATCATGAGACTAATTCAACAAAGTCAGTTCTCGTATAACAAACAAGATTTACTGGACAGATTCCGAAAAAGGAACAGTGTCCCTGAAATTGTGTTTTGCGACAGAATATGATATTTGTTATGCCGTATAAACTCTCTTAGACAAGAATCTAACATATCTCTACCAACACCACGCTCCTTCTTTGCGGAAGCAGTTCTATGCGTTGGGTATGCGCTCCTTGGACCTGCGAAGTTTCACTCTGGTTCACTGTAAATTGTGTATGCTGACAGAGTATGATTTATAATCTCTAAATGTATAAATCTGCTTGCGGGATTGTCTGTCCCTTTGTTACCACTAACGCAAAAACTACTGAATCGATTTGAATGGGGTTCTCAGTTTGAAAGTTTATGATGTAGCTTAAAACATGCTGTTTATCTACTACGGGAAGACCTAGCGTGAAGTGATAATGTTTGTAACCTGGACAGATAAGAGCCACATCTCACATTGCATTTAAGGTAAACACTCCTTTCTTAACTCCAAAAGGTAATCACCAAAGATCACACTGCATCACAGATAACCTCTACACTCTTTGGATTCTGTTAATATTACTTTCCATCACATAACTTCATTTATTTATTCAGTTTTATTGCTTGTTAATAGCAATAATTAAACTTTTCACCATTTCATTTTTGAATGTATTCAATCTGTCGGCTTCAAATAAAAGCAAATGTGACTTTTTTTCTTTACGGTAAAGGTTACAAACCTCAGATAGAATCTTAACCAAAGTTTCTGAAGTCCTCGCGAAATAAGAAAATAGTTAGAACAAATAAAACTTCTTACATAACCTTCAGATTTTTTCTCTTCACCGGGTTAATAATTGCGTGGGCGAAGATGCAGGGAAATACTCTCACCGATAACACAAAAACATGGCCGTGGA
>CM061918.1:115920504-116057444 GCA_031002005.1 Vandiemenella viatica
TCAGAAGGCCACTGGCAAAGTATTAGTGGACAGATTAGAAAAGGATTATTTTAAGAAGGTGGGATACCCGAAGGCGATACTGTCGGATAATGGGAGCCAATTTACCTCTCGAAAATGGGCACAATGCATGGAAACGAATGGAATAAAGCACATAAGGATATCGGCGTATCATCCGGCAAGTAACCCAGCAGAAAGGGTTATGAGAGAGATTGGTCGGTTGTTCAGAACGTACTGCAGCAATAAGCATACTACTTGGGTAGAATATGTAGCTGATTTTGAAGATGTGATAAACAGCGTGCCCAGTGAAAGTACGGGTTACAGTCCATATTTTATAATGTATAATAAGGAAGCTCCTAACTTGGTACGCGAAATAGTGAAATTTCCAATAAGTCAAGTGAGATCCCAAGAAGATATATTCAGTCAGGTAAAGGAAAGAATGAAGAAAAGATCGGAAGAGAGAAGAAGCAGGCACGACCGAAGATATAAACCTGTCGAATTTAATTTGGGAGATTTGGTACTGGTAAAGACTCAGGAGAGGTCATGCGAATTAAATGCGGAGATTAAGAAATTCTTTGACGTGTACCACGGACCATTTAAGGTAGAAGGGAAGCCACATAGGAACGCATACTGGCTAGTATATCCTAAGTCTGGTAAGAAATTTGGGTTAAGAAACATAACAGACTTGAAAATGTACAAGGTCAGAAGAGATGAGTGACATATTGTGTTCTTGTGAAATTTGGTGGTTTTGTATAAAGTTGACTGGTAAAGATGCAGACTGATAGAGACAGTGAGTGATTATTGTTATAAATAAGGACAGAATTGTGGAAATGTATATAAAGACAATGATTTGTGAAAAAGGTTTGGACTTTATAACAAGCCAACCAATTTTGTTAAAATATGCTTGTTTGTTATAAAGTGGGGGCATATGTGAGATCCCACTCACAAAATCATTGTAATAAAAAATAATTGTAAATAAAATAGTTTAAATAGACTTCACAGCATGAGTAGTTTGTGTAGACATTTGGGGTAATTTTTAAGTTTTTTTAGAATTTAGTTTGTTGTAGTTGGTACTACTGTGATTGTGTATGGAGAGAGTGAAGATGGCAATATGGCGGGAGAGTACTGAGAGAGAGAGCTTGTATAGATAGAAGTGTGTGTTGGCAGTATTTTGTAGCAGCGAACGTTTGAAATATAGAATAAAGTTTCTCAATGAATGAGTGGAGTAATTGAATTATTTGACTATAATACCCGTTGCGCTAACATGTATATCTTGTAAAGTGGTTTGTTGAATAGTAGTAATAAAACGCTAAGTGATATCACTACCGCCAAAACCAACAGTAGGGCCATATGTTGCGAGGAGCGGGATATCTACTTACTGCTGGTTAATGTAAAAATTAGCAGTGGGGCTTAGCAAAACTCTAAAAACAAGACCCAGTTGATACATAAGCTTATGGAAAATTTGATGAATCAAAAATTGATCCATAGCAAGCGGGAGAGGATGCTGGTATCCTAATTATCACAACAACTCTCAAGTTGACCTCTTCAACTTGTAATGTCCAGCCTCTGCTGTCATTGATTTTCCATCACCTCTCCATTTGTGAGACATTTCATCCAGCCGTTTTGGAAGACAGGAAAGGTTGGCAAATTCCTGCTGGCGTGCTGTTGTCGGCGAGGTTGCTTTGTTTGACGCAGGTAGAGATGCCACTCCCGGAGGCGCGGGCGGGGGGTGAGAGTGGTCAAACTGTCGCGGGCACTTGGGGGCTGGACCCCGTGTAGTCCGCATGTGTGTGTGTACGCGGACTTTTCAAAGAAACGTGGAGGACGCGTTTTTGTCATGACATCATTTGTCGTGCTGTTTTTCGTCATGTGCTGCCAAGAATGAACCCATCTAGTTGGTGGATGGCACTGAAAGGTATTTCATCATTGTGAAGGAAATATCGAGGTCACCGACAGCTTACTCCATAACGATAAGTGATAAAAATTCATATAAACATTTTACCCAGTATACGCCCAAAACTGATGGAGTTTCGTGCTCTCCCTAGCTGGGAACAATTTGTTTATTGTCTGTCAGTTTCTGTTCTTTTTCTTTGCTGGCTGAGTTCAATTTTTTGTGTAATCTTAAACAAACATGTATTTCTTTGTGTTTTATTTTATAAATGTACTCTTTTCTTTTAATTCCGCACTCGTGTTGTCCTTTTGTAATTAGAGGGTGTAATTTAAATTTAAGCCTGTTTTTTTGCAATTAAAAATAAATATTTAAAGAAATTTTTTTGTTAGTAAATAAAATCTTGCATCTCATGCACGTAAATGTTTTCTCGGCATAACGAACCGAGACATTTCAAATTGAATCCGTGACAGTGGCTGGGGAAGATATCAACCTTTCTGTGATTTTCATTGGCCTGTGTAGGCATGTTGTAAAGAATGCCTTATGTATAAAACCAGGAAAAGGAAAGGTATCTCAAACCAACCCTCATTTTTACTATATAATGTACCTGCACGCGATGAGTGATTGTGACACCACTTTTTCATTGTTCAATCAGGGTAAATTAAAGTCCTGCAGAAGAACAATGACTTGCTATCATTGATTAATGCTTTCAGATACTCTCATGCACACCAGGAAAAGATTGCCGAAGCAGGAAACATGGTTCTCATAGCTCTGTATGGGAAAGGATCAGGGACTAGTATGAAAGATTTCAGATACAGGCAATATATATCATCATCATATAAGGGCAAACCCAATATTGCCTTATTACCTCCACCGATATTCACGCAACGTTACTTTCAAATGCAGCAGTGATCCTTTTTTTAATGGCATTCGGCTTTGTAGTCATTCAGCCAGCATAATCTGTGTTTCAGTTTTCTCAATTGTGACAGATTCTTCTAGTGTTGTTGATAGTCTAAAGCGGCGGTCCCCAAACTTTTTACCCCGTCGACCCCTTGATACTATATTTGCCTTCTTATCGACCCCCACAAGTATTTAATAAAAACATTAAATCATTTTTGGCATTTCTGATGCTAAACAATAAGGAGGCCTGCACAACAACTCACTTGGAGACCATCAAACCTGTTCAGAACGGATTTTGATCCCACGAGTATATGTTGAATGGTATTTACTCCATATGTCTGTATTTCAATTATTTATTTAAAATGAGCCCCGGGTACCGAGAAATTAACGCGGAAAAATGTGAATATCTTTTAAATATTATAATTTTTGTACGTTATTTAAAAGGTTCAGTGTGGTGTATGTGGTAAGGCATTCAATTCCTATTTTGCGAATCCGGGTTCAAATCCCCATACTGCCAAATATTTTTATTTCATATGCAGTAATCATTGAGCATTGATTTTATTTAATTTAAAATTCATTTGCGAATTTTTATTATCCGAAATAAGACATTATGTTAGTTTCAAACATTTACATGCTACCACCACTGAACGGAAATAAGTATAACTGTGGTAGGGAGGAAAAAACCCCGACCTTATGGCTGTAATATATGTACTTTACGATATTAATTGTAGAGATACAAGATAGAAACGATGAACATAAAATATACCTGTTTCATTAAAAAAAAACAAAACACACACACATAAACAATAAACTTATCAACAATGAAATAATGATTTTCTAAAAAAAAAAAAATTGGGACTGTATATTCTTTTTTAAAAGATATTTCTCATAATAAAAATTCGTAAATGAATTTTAAATGAAATAAAATCAATTCTCAATGATTACTGCATATAAAAAAGAAATAAAAATATTTGGCAGTACGGGGATTTGAACCCGGGTTCGCAAAATGGGAATTGAACGCCTTACCGCATACACCACACTGAAACTTTTAAATAACGTACTAAAATTATAATATTTAAAAGATATTCACATTTTTCCACGTTAATTTTTCGGTACCCGGGGCTCATTTTAAAGAAATAATTGAAACACAGACATATGGAGTAAATACCCTTCAACATATACTCGTGGGATCAAAATCCGTTCTGAACAGGTTTGATGGTCTCCAAGTCAGCGAAATAATTTATAAAATGCACCCAATAAAATTAACAGAAAAACTAGATACTTTCCACTATTATTATAATCTAAAAAAATAGGAACAAAACTATGGATAGATGAAATAAATTTCAAATAAAAGACCTGCCAAAAAGAACAGATGGTTGTTGTACTGCTTTAACTTGTCACATAGCGATGGACGTAAGGCACTCCTCGGGTGAGCCTCTGCAACTATAACCGGTTGGCAACCACCCTACTTCAGTGTGCAAAAGTAATTGCTTTGTTGCCATACCTAAAGCTGGCAAAGACAGGACTTTACCTCAAAATTATAGGTCAATTTCTCTTCTTCCAATCCTTGCAAAGATCCTTGAACGTCTGATTCTCAGGCGGCACAATAGGTTTTTGCAAGTGAACAACATAATTATCGCGAAACAATTTGGATTTATAAAAGATCATAGCACAGTTCACCAAGTTACCAGGCTTGTGGAGCATATCTGCAAAGAAAAGCAGGCAGGAAATGTACTGCTGCAGTGTTTTTAGATATTTAAAAAGCCTTTGACAAGGTGTGGCATGAAGGCCTGATATACAAATTACACTGCCACAAAATCCCAGACGATATGTTACATCTGCTACATTCCTATCTGACTGGAAGACAATTTTTCGTTAAGTATGAAGAGGCAAACAGCGAACTCAAGCAGATCGAGGCAGGTGTTCCTCAAGGAAGCGTCCTCGGTCCCATCCTGTACAATGTCTACGTCAACGATATACCACAGCAACTAGATAACTACATGTCACTCTATGCTGACGATACAACAGTGTATGCCAGCAATAGAAGCCTACTCTTTGCTATTAAAAAAGTGCAACGCCACCTGGAAGAACTGAAAAAGTGGTGCAACGTGTGGAGAATTAAAATCAACAAAGCAAAGTGTCAGGCAATCTTATTCTCCACACGATTGAAAATACCCGAGAAGAAACTAAGCATAGATGGCGTAGACATTGACTGGGTGGACGATGTCAAATATTTGGGTCTGCGGCTAGACAAAAGACTGACGTGGGGTAAACACATAGATGACACCAAAGCTAAATCTAAAGCCAAATTAGCAGGCCTCTATCCCCTTCTAACAGGCGACGGACTATCCACGGATACAAAGTTGCTCCTGTACCGTGCGATCATACAACCCACGTTTCTGTACGGGTCCGAAGTATGGAGCATGGCGGCCGACTGTCATGTCAAAAAGATCCAGACACTGGAAAACGGAGCGCTGCGCATAATAGTGGACGCACCTAGGTACCTTCCCAACAGGGAGATACGTCGTAGCCTAAACTTCCCAACAATACCAGAAACCATCAAAGCCAAATCCATAATATTCTACCGAAAATGCTCAGTATCAATCCATCCCCTCATTGCTGAAATTGGTGATGAGGAAGAAAACATGCGTCCAGCAAAGCGCCCAAAACTTACCCTCATCAGACAGTATCATTTTTAAACCCCCCACTACCCACCAATAGATGTAATGTAGGACCCACATCAGCATAATGTAGGCCCCCATGACAGTGAACTACCCACCATTAGCATAAGTAGGCCCTAAAAGCTAACATAAAGTACTCCCTCCCATTAGTTTTAGATTCCAACAAAATTAGTTAGGTCCCTTGTAAATACTTGCAACTAATTCTCCCACCATTAGATTTAGTAAATCATATTTTTAGATATCAAACCAAATTAAGACAAATACAATCTTTTCTAGTCCAAATTATGTAAATTAGATATGTGACATAGGTTTTTTCCTGGCTCACAAACGGGAGAATGGGCTACGCCAATACATCTGACAGTCTACGCAGTCTACTACGCTTGAAAGTTTCATCATTTCCTTGACATGACTTCGTAAACAGACGAGAATTGAGAGGATGGGCTTTAATTTTACTTATTGACCTGATTTTTAGTAGAATATTTCTATTTTTTCCTGTACAGTTTAATTGATCCTCTTTAGTATTAATCGACTCCCTTTCGACCCCTCTGTATTAATCGACCCCTGGAGATCTCTTATCGACCCCAAGGGGTCGGTATCGACCACTTTGGAGACCCCTGGTCTAAAGTGAAAGAACAATACAGGACGAACGCAACAGTTAATTAAAACCAACCATGTCCTGGGCCAGACTCGAACCTGCGACTGCTGCAAGGCGAAGCCAGCACGCTAACCCTGCGCTATCGAGGCCGCGGCAGTGGTAATTCGGTCAAACCACACTCTACGAGCAAAATAGAGATAGAACGAGTGGGAGTGGAAAAAAACAAACAAAGAGTGGTCTCGTACCAGTCCAGACCCGAAAAAGACTCAAAACTCCTGCACATTTCTTGTAAATGCAAAAAAGACTGCCAATGAAATTGTAGAGGCAGAAAGGCAGGTTTACAGTGCTCCCCGATATGTACATCATGCGAAGGACTTTGTGAAAACGTCGAGCCCCTGGATGATGGCTTTGACATGGAAGAAGAGGAGACCGAACAAAGTGACCAAGGATTGAAGGAGGACACATACACGAAATGGAACATGTGTCTAATCCGATAATATATTTCGTAATCATCCATCTCTCCTTGAGATACGATGAAGAGTTAATATTTTCTCACCACATCTTTAGTTCCCCAGATGAAGACAACCCGACGCCAAAGAAAAAAACCCGAACCTGTGACAGGACGCTCCGCCTTCATAGAAACTCAGCCCGTACACTCTAATCGGCAACGGATCATAGAACGTACATAACGGTAATATGTAATATTCTTAAATATAAAAACAGTGACAGTTTTTAAAGATTTTTTGTTGGAATTTTTTTTAAACTTATTTGAATTTGTACAATTTCGGACTACATTAAATAATCTGAAAATTATATAATTTAAAAAAAATGACATATACCTTTAAATAAACGATATAAATAACATTGACAGCCTTTTTTTTAATAATAAATTTGGGTTTTTGAGCAGAATAAATGGATTTTTGCGGAGACAGACAAATATGCCAATTTTCAATTAGCGCTTGAGCCCGAACGGTTCGTCCGAGAAAAAAAACCTAAATAGTGAAATTTGTAGAAAATTTTATTTACTTTCTTTTTGAATGTAGAGATTATTTACTAAAATTTTATACTTTCAGAGTTATAAGTAAAAAATCGCCAAAAATCGATATTTTTGAACCTTTTTTACATTTTTGTCAATGTTTTGTCTAGAAATTTTGTTAGAAAACCTCAAATTCGGATTCAGCACCAAAAAATGAAGAAAATGAAGAAATCGAAACTACACCACAACTTTCCAGGTAAAAACACTATTTGACTGGACTAGCTACCGAACCACTTTAATGCACTATGAGAAGCTCGAAGCTAATACCACACACAAACGCAAGTGATCTGCGCAGGGTAACTAAAGGGACGCACGTGTCTTTGACCGAAATAACCAAATACCCTCGGTCGACCATTTTCAACCTCCATATGATCACCCATATCTCCACAGCTGCCGACATGCAACCACCATAGTACACCATGGGAGACTTGAGGCTACTACCACACACACAAACACAGTGGTTAGTTGAGGCTGGAAAGTAGAATATAGGGTCACACACGTCCTTCTTCAAAATATGAAAATGCCATGCGTCGACCAATTTCAACCGCCATATTTCCCAAGCCCCCACATCATACCCTTTGGTCGAAATATGAAATTGTACCAGATCGACCACTTTCAACCACCATATCTCCCACACCCCTATAGCTACCAACATTCAATCACCATAGTGCATGATGGAAGACTCCAGGCCACTACTACATACAAACGCCAGTGGCATGCGCTATGTGGACGTGGCAGCAAAGTGATAAAAACAGACATACACGTGTTTGGCCGACCACTTTTAACCACCATATCACCCACACCCCCACAGTTTCCGACATTTGGCCAACGTAATGCACGATCGCCGACTCCATGCTATTGCCACACATAAACACCAGTGGTCTATGCAACGTAATTTTGGCTCAATAGTAACACACCAACGTCTTTGGTCGAAATATAAACGTGCCCCAGATCGACCACTTTCAACCACCAAATCTTCCACACTCCTGTAGCTACCGAATAGCTTACGAATTAAGCATAGTTCTTGCGGTTTTAAAACTAATTTCGTTAACACAGCTGCTTGTTTAAGTTTGTTTGAGTTATATTTACTACTATTCAGTATGGATAGCCAGGGGCGTAGCTACTATGGGGCTAGGCGGTGCAGTGCACCGGGGCCCCTACGCTCAGGGGGCCTCCAAGCGCACCTCTGGGGACCCCCAAGCGCAGTTCATAGGGCCCACGAGCCTTCATGGCAACTGGCGACCCCTTTTTTTATTTTATTTTTAGCTCTACCGTCGTCTAAGAAGGCCGCTGAGACACAGGGAGTCCTCTCACTAAGAGGCCCTCACTGCTCAGGGGGGCCCCCAACCACTGCTCAGGGGGCCCCCAAGCACATCTCAGGGGCTCCCAGCCTCAGCTCAGGGGGCCCTTACCAGCAACTCAAATCAAAAAAAAGGTCGCCAATCTGGCCTGAGGGCCCAAAATAAATTTTTGCACCGGGGCCCTTGTTGACCTAGCTACGCCACTGTGGATAGCTGATAAATATATATATATGTATAATGGAAAATTTCAGCCTTCATCGAGTGAGAAATATGGCATGATTGATAAAGGCGATAAAGCGGTGTGTTTTATGTTCTGGAACAGTTTGATGTAGAATATCATCTGTAAAACGACAGTATGAAAAAAATCACAAATCTTTGTCAAAAAAGCGAATCAAAGCATAAATAATTCATTGCATGTGCAATTAAAGAGAGAAACAATCGACGTTTAAATTTCTCTGCTGCAAACATTATTGCTCCGCATGTTAAACCTTCTAATGAGGGAGATGGTTAACACGCTCCCCTTCACTTTTTGAAGACTTTGAAAATAAAGATAAAATAATTCAGCGCATCAAAGATTCTCCTTTATCCAGAACCACAGTAAAAGATAGAATACTTAACCCGGCGGAAATGTAAAGGAACAACAACAAATGACATCAAGTCATCTCCATTTATATCGTTGTGTCTGGACGAAAGTAGTAATGAAAATGAATCTGATCGTTTTGCTGTTTCAGGTCATTTTTGTGTAATACACGAGATCAAGGAAGAATAAATTGGGGGATTCTACGGTAACCGTAGCGCCGCAATTTTGTAATGGATTCTTATGTAACTCGACGAGACAAATAGAAAGTAAAGAATGACATTTTTTAATATCTGACATAGTTCTCGAGATTTTGTATCTCAAAGTTGGCGTGGTTAGGTTGTAATGCGGCCTGGACCATAAGAAATCTTTCGCCATATTCAAATTTGATGATGAATTCTTACGTAACTTGACGAGACAAATCGAAAACAAAGAATAAATTTCTTTTATATCTCGCTTAGTTCTCGAGATATTGTATCTAAAAAGTGAGTAGGTTAAGGTGAGATCCGGCCTGGACCAGAATTTTTTTTCACCAAAACTACTATATCTACACGGTGGAAATCCACTTATAGGTGTTTTTATTTTCTTCCTAGTGGTTGTTGCTAGGTTGAAATACGGCCTCGACCAGAAGACACGTCACCAAAAGCACAAGGAACTATACCTACAACTGATTTTTAACATGCTATATTGCGAAAACCAAGCGAGATATCAAAAAACATTTATTCTTTATTTTCGATTTGTTTCGTCGAGTTCTAAAAGAATTCATTATCAGATTATGGCGCCACGGTACTGATAGAACTGTCATAAATTTCGATAACATAGTTACCAACAAAGGAGCGTGCACAAACTACGTGGCTCGGTCCAGGGGGGGGGGGGGAGGAAGGATTTGGCTGGAAGGCTACGCTGGGCTACGTGGGAGGAGGGGGGTTCCGAGCCAGACCACGTAGCTTTCCTTTCATAACATTTTTCATAGTTAAAATGAGGAACATAAATCACAATAGCATGTGAATATTATTTTCCCTCAGTTAATTATCTCCGTATGTAATTTACAATAGTCTGCCAAGAGAAAATAGTACAAATTGTCTTCTGGAATCAAAAGGGAAAAAAGCTACGTGGGGGAGGGGGGGGGGGGGAGGCAAAAGCCACGTAGGGCTTCGTGGGGGGGGGGGGTTTCACAGGAGACCAAAATGGAGCTACGTGGTTTATTCACGCTAAGGGCACAGATATTTGTAAGGCTGTTAAAAATTCACGTACAGTGGGCAAAATAAATGGTTTTATCAGTTAATTTGAAACACACATAGGACAATTCTTGAGTGCCATTGCATCATACATCAACAGGCCTTGTGTGCAGAGGGTGGATTCACCTCCTTTGATAATACAATGGTCGTAGCAACAAAAAAAAGCGAACCTTATATCGTGGCACGCTCTGAACAAGCGAAAATTTGATGCGTTGTTGGATTAAATCAACTCTGTGTACAATGACTTATTGATGGATAATAATGTTTGCGGGTTGAGCCGCAGTAACGTATTTCATAGATTTGTTGATTGCATGGAAGAAATCAGCTTTTATTGGTGCGGGCCCTTTAGGATCTGCAACCCCTAGGGTATACCTGTGGTGTGGGCCCTTTAGGATCTATAGATCCCTAGACTATAACTGTGGTGCGGGTCCTTTAGGATCTATAGAGACTACACCTGTGGTGTGGCAAGGGCGTATCCAGGATCAGAACTAGAGGGGGGCAGGATTTGAACTGGGGGGCAACTCATTTTGGTTTCGAGGAAGTGGGGTGGGGGACTGAAACATGACATTACAAAATCAAACTCAAACCTATTCAGGAAACTATTATTATCATTGATTAATAGACTATAGTAACCCAACTACTTAATCTAAGGACCTACATCAGACATAATACAATCAATCTTTCTCTCCCAAAGTGCTCCTGAACTAGTTCTTCACTCGTCGAAGCGTACTGAAGGCAACTTAATTTTTCTTCTAGGGGGGGGGGCACCAGCCCCCCTCTGCCCCTCGCTGGATACGCCCATGGGTGTGGGCCCTTTAGTTTCTGTACATCCCTAGACTATACCTGTAGTGTAGGCCCTTTAGGATCTGTAACCCCTAGGCTACACCTGTGGTGCGGGCCCTTTAGGGTCTGCAGACCCCTAGGCTATACCTATGGTGCTGCCCCTTTAGGATCTGTAGACCCCTAGGCTATACCTGTGGTGCTGGCCCTTTATGATCTGTAGACCCCTAGGCTATACCTGTGGTGCTGGCCCTTTATGATCTGTAGACCCCTAGGCTATACCTGTGGTGCTGGCCCTTTAGGATCTGCAACCCCTAGGCTATACCTGTGATCTGTAGACCCCTAGGCTATACCTGTGGTGCTGGCCCTTTATGATCTGTAGACCCCTAGGCTATACCTGTGGTGCTGGCCCTTTAGGATCTGTAGACCCCTAGGCTATACCTGTGGTGCTGGCCCTTTATGATCTGTAGACCCCTAGGCTATACCTGTGGTGCTGGCCCTTTATGATCTGTAGACCCCTAGGCTATACCTGTGGTGCTGGCCCTTTATGATCTGTAGACCCCTAGGCTATACCTGTGGTGCTGGCCCTTTAGGATCTGCAACCCCTAGGCTATACCTGTGGTGCTGGCCCTTTATGATCTGTAGACCCCTAGGCTATACCTGTGGTGCTGGCCCATTATGATCTGTAGACCCCTAGGCTATACCTGTGGTGCTGGCCCTTTAGGATCTGCAACCCCTAGGCTATACCTGTGGTGCTGGCCCTTTATGATCTGTAGACCCCTAGGCTATACCTGTGGTGCTGGCCCTTTATGATCTGTAGACCCCTAGGCTATACCTGTGGTGCTGGCCCTTTATGATCTGTAGACCCCTAGGCTATACCTGTGGTGCTGGCCCTTTATGATCTGCAGACCCCTAGGCTATACCTGTGGTGCTGGCCCTTTATGATCTGTAGACCCCTAGGCTATACCTGTGGTGCTGGCCCTTTATGATCTGTAGACCCCTAGGCTATACCTGTGGTGCTGGCCCTTTATGATCTGTAGACCCCTAGGCTATACCTGTGGTGCTGGCCCTTTATGATCTGTAGACCCCTAGGCTATACCTGTGGTGCTGGCCCTTTAGGATCTGTAGACCCCTAGGCTATACCTGTGGTGCTGGCCCTTTAGGATCTGTAGACCCCTAGGCTATACCTGTGGTGCTGGCCCTTTATGATCTGTAGACCCCTAGGCTATACCTGTGGTGCTGGCCCTTTAGGATCTGTAGACCCCTAGGCTATACCTGTGGTGCTGGCCCTTTAGGATCTGTAGACCCCTAGGCTATACCTGTGGTGCTGGCCCTTTATGATCTGTAGACCCCTAGGCTATACCTGTGGTGCTGGCCCTTTATGATCTGTAGACCCCTAGGCTATACCTGTGGTGCTGGCCCTTTATGATCTGTAGACCCCTAGGCTATACCTGTGGTGCTGGCCCTTTATGATCTGTAGATCCCTAGGCTATACCTGTGGTGCTGGCCCTTTAGGATCTGTAGACCCCTAGGCTATACCTGTGGTGCTGGCCCTTTATGATCTGTAGACCCCTAGGCTATACCTGTGGTGCTGGCCCTTTATGATCTGTAGACCCCTAGGCTATACCTGTGGTGCTGGCCCTTTATGATCTGTAGACCCCTAGGCTATACCTGTGGTGCTGGCCCTTTATGATCTGTAGACCCTAGGCTATACCTGTGGTGCTGGCCCTTTATGATCTGTAGACCCCTAGGCTATACCTGTGGTGCTGGCCCTTTATGATCTGTAGACCCCTAGGCTATACCTGTGGTGCTGGCCCTTTAGGATCTGTAGACCCCTAGGCTATACCTGTGGTGCTGGCCCTTTAGGATCTGTAGACCCCTAGGCTATACCTGTGGTGCTGGCCCTTTATGATCTGTAGACCCCTAGGCTATACCTGTGGTGCTGGCCCTTTATGATCTGTAGACCCCTAGGCTCTACCTGTGGTGCTGGCCCTTTATGATCTGTAGACCCCTAGGCTATACCTGTGGTGCTGGCCCTTTAGGATCTGTAGACCCCTAGGCTATACCTGTGGTGCTGGCCCTTTAGGATCTGTAGATCCCTAAACTATAAGTATTGTGCGGGCACATATATACGTAAAGCAATATTCGATTACTTATTATTAAAGTAATAAACTTTTTAATGCAAAATATTGAATAATGTAATTACAGTAAAAATATACTAAGATATCTCACTGAAGAATCGAAATTTCGTAACATGCTTTCTGCATCGTTTCCGTGACTGAAGTGAACTATATTAGCAGGTGATGACCGCACGTTCAATTTGTTGGCTGATGGTCGATAGATAAGGTGCTGCCTATTTTAGTGCTGTTATTGCAACCAAATATCCTCAGTAAAATAAGGAACTGAAAGTTTTTGACACAATATGAAACAGTAGGCCTACATATTAAAATAAAACATATGATACAAGATGATTAGCATCACCAAAGCACGAAATAGAGAAAGATGAAGAACACAATAGTGACATTCTTTCACATGGTTATTTGATTTCCTAAGCGATTCGTACATTATAGCATCTACTGAGATCAAGAAAAGTACTAATTTGTATTATGTTACTTAACATTACCTGCGTTTGGTGTTTCTGGAATACTGAATAATGCCACTAGACCGTCTGCGACTATTTTTACGCACTTTAGGGTCAGCAACGCTTGAAAATAACTATGTCTCTCTTTGGTGTTTCTGGAATACTGAATAATGCCACTAGACCGTCTGCGACTATTTTTACGCACTTTCAGGTCACAACGCTTGAAAATAACTATGTCTCGTCTTCTCGTTTGGTGTTTCTGGAATACTGAATAATGCCACTAGACCGTCTGCGACTATTTTTATGCACTTTCAGGTCACAACGCTTGAAAATAACTATGTCTCGTCTTCTCGTTTGGTGTTTCTGGAATACTGAATTATGCCACTAGACCGTCTGCGACTATTTTTACGCACTTTAGGGTCAGCAACGCTTGAAAATAACTATGTCTCGTCTTCTCGTTTGGTGTTTCTGGAATACCGAATAATGCCACTAGACCGTCTGCGACTATTTTTACGCACTTTCAGGTCACAACGCTTGAAAATAACTATGTCTCGTCTTCTCGTTTGGTGTTTCTGGAATACTGAATAATGCCACTAGACCGTCTGCGACTATTTTTACGCACTTTAGGGTCAGCAACGCTTGAAAATAACTATGTCTCGTCTTCTCGTTTGGTGTTTCTGGAATACTGAATAATGCCACTAGACCGTCTGCGACTATTTTTACGCACTTTAGGGTCACAACGCTTGAAAATAACTATGTCTCTCTTTGGTGTTTCTGGAATACTGAATAATGCCACTAGACCGTCTGCGACTATTTTTACGCACTTTCAGGTCACAACGCTTGAAAATAACTATGTCTCGTCTTCTCGTTTGGTGTTTCTGGAATACTGAATTATGCCACTAGTCCGTCTGCGACTATTTTTACGCACTTTCAGGTCACAACGCTCGAAAATAACTATGTCTCGTCTTCTCGTTTGGTGTTTCTGGAATACTGAATAATGCCACTAGACCGTCTGCGACTATTTTTACGCACTTTCAGGTCACAACGCTCGACTTCTCGTTTGGTTCTTTTCGTAATCGAAACAGCCAGTAAACATCGGTATACTTCTTATGTTTCGTTCTTCTATTGTTTTTCCTCGACATAGAGTAACAGTAACCGAGAAAAATGTTATGCTAGTTTTCAAGAAATATAATTGAAATCATGATGTAATGACATGTAAGTTTAAAGAATTAATGTCAAAATTAATAATTAAAAAAAATCAGTGATTAACGTTAGTTGCTGGAGAGCAAAAATATAGGCGAAGAAAAAACAAAAACAGGTTTTTTTTTAAGAAGAAAGTGTTAAAAATGGCAGGCTTCCAAGACAGGAACGGAAAGAAAACAACCTGGAAAAGGTCTGAGGAGAGAGAAATGATACATGGTGGCCAGATGAAGGAGTACTGGAGGAAAAAGAAGGGACATTGAAGGACAAAGCATTTTTGAAGTATTTTCGTGGGTAAAGAAGTTTAAAGATATGAGCGTATTATCATAGTGGTTCGGATACGACATAGTAGACTGCATTCAGTAGATAAGTTAGTATTTTATAAGCTGCCTCTATGATTAGTAAAATGTTGTAGACGTGATGGTAAAAGGAATTCTCCAGTGTACGATAACTTACGTAAGGCCAAAATACAGAACAATTAGATACAACAGCCATTGAAGTGAAAGTATTGGGTTTAAAACCTTAGTCAGACCGTTGCTTGAGTATGGTGGAGTGGTGTGGTACCCACATTATGGGTATCAAATACAAGAGTTGGAGGAGGTGTAAAGGAGAGCAGGCAGATTTGTCTGCGGAAATTTCAGCAGAACACAATAAGTTACTAACATGATAAAGGAGCTGGGTTGGGAGACATTGGAAGACAGGATGAGAGCATACATTAAACATTTTCTGTCAGACAAGTCATATAATATGTAGGCCTACTGTTATCCCTGAAAAATGTTTATTTGCGGATCCGACTAAGACGGAATTTGATGAAGTAATATGAGTATAATTTTGAAGGTTAGTGAAGATCAGGGACTTTTGAATTCAAGAACATGACCGAGTATGGTGAGTGAGCGGTAACGCTCTGGCCTCGTATTCGGGAGGACGCGGGTTCGAATCCAGATTTTGGAATGCATGGTACATGATAGGAATCCACGCGGATTCCTCACACATTCTTTGCCGTCTCTAATGACCTGGACGTCGACGAGGCGTAAAATCCAGAATTAAATAATAATAATAAATTCATTCCAACGAAACCGGTTTAATAATCTCGGTAGGAAAAACAAAATTATGACAAATATAAAAAATGAAATCCCAGTTACAGATATTGATAAAATGAGAAGGGAAAAATTTCAAATATTTGAGGGAAATGACTCATGAAAATTGTTTTGAGAAATTCGCTGTAGAAGAAATGATGCATAACATTGAAATTGCATATGGAATAGAATATCTTCAACAAAAAGTGTTAATCTAAAAATCTTAAAATACAGATAAAAGTGAATATCAAATTGCACAAATTAGATGTACTAGAAAGAAGAATTATCGTAAAAATTCTTTGCTCGCTAAGAAGTACAGGACAGTGGAAATCAAGAATTAATGTTGAAATATGTATCAATATAAAACACATAACGTAATGAAACGGAAGAGAATATTGATATTTTACTGTACATTTTATTGGATGACAACAGGATAACCAAACTGATCTTCAAATATGTTTGGAACATGGGCTTCAGATAGTTGAGTTAAGAATTAGGAAGAGACAACACAATTGAGGAAGAAACAGAAGATACGCAGACTTTTGAAGAAAAAAAAATGGACGGATTGAGAGACAGGAAGGAAAGGAAAAATTCGATGGAAGTGGTACGAACAGAGGAAAAGGATTCATAGCGAGAAGTTGAAGGTATGTCGGAGGAAGAAGAAACAATAAAAGGCAATAGCTCGTGTTCCTTTATTAGATCGTAGCGGAAAAAGAAGAAAGTAAAAATTCAAGAATAGTAGGTGGCCCGTGAGAGAATTTTGCGAGTGGTACACTATGAATAGCGAGCTCATTAGCAGCAATTGTTTATTTCACAAATAGCGATGTAACAAAACACAACTAGCGTTGCCAGGTGCCACGATTTGCACGGGACTAAGGATTGCAATCCCGCAGTGTTTTCAATCCCGCGGGATCCGCGCCAATCCCGCGGGATTCGTAAAAACAGATTTTTTAACGTATATTTAAAACATAGTTGCTTAAAACGATAGTAAATTAAATAATAATTAAAATTAATAAATAATTTTTAATGTTAAATGATAAAAATTAACAGTTAACAATATTTTGATTGCAAAATAACATTAAAACTTTTTAGCGTGTCTTAAGTGTGTTTCGAGGTTTTACATTTTTGGTTTTTAATCTAAACCAATTTTTAAATAAATAATAAAAATGAAAAATATTGAGTCTTAGGTCAATTATGTGTCCTTATAATATATCTCATAAGTTTAAAAATATGGTTTGTTTAATGACCAGGTTTCCAGAGTTTTTTTTAAAAAAAAAATCTAAATAAACGTTCCATAACACAGAGAAAAGCATTCCATTTCACAAAGTGAAGTGAATATACTCTGTAAAGTGTAGGCTTGGCTCAGAACAAGATCTCATAACCTTTTGTCACTGCACAAGCACGAGACTTGACCTTTTTTTGCGTGATTCATTATTATATTTCTTGATTCCTTGATTGATATTACAGTTGATTCAATGTTTAGTAAAAGAAACTACTCACCAACACGTAAACTGTCAAGTATTTCAGATTTACTTATGTGGTGAAACGACGTTTTTAGAGTGAAAATTATTATTTTTTAGTAAGAAAGGAGACTTTCTCGGCGAATGATTGTAGTGAAGTCCTCATAGGTTGTATCTCCGGATTTTATTGCGAACACACGAAATTACATACGTGAGGAAGACGGCGGAGGCAGCTGTCGAAGTGAAAATTTCATTATAACTTTTTTTACCTTTAGTCGAAATAGTAACAAGGAGAAGAGGGATTAATCGAAAGCCTGAGCGGCACATACAAGCAGGCGGCTTTCGTCAAAGAAACGCATTGAGGCAGCGGCCAAAACAACAATAAGTCAAAGGATATACAATTTCCTTTTGACAGCTATTAAATAAATAGGTACGCGATCGTTAAAGTTAAGATAACATTAGTTTTATATCAACAAATAATCAAATTTTCAGCCGCAAATTAGGAAATTGTCACAATTACTTTATCTGCAAATACAGAAAATGGGAATAATGAAACCGTGAATAAAAAGCTGTAACCGTGTAGTTCAGATAACGTGTGCGACACTTAAAAAATAATTATTTAGTTAGAAAATCATACTAAATACGCACCCTAACTCAAATTACAGAAATGTGTACTCGAAACAAACATAAGTTTTCATGAATACGTAAAAGTGTATTTATTTACTTACGAACGACGAAGGTTGGCAAGAACAAACGCTTGTTCACATGAGTCAAATGCCAACTGGAAGGGTACAGGCAAACAGTGCAAAATATCCGATAGAGACCGAGTGGGGCAGCGAATCACGCAGACTAACACGTTTCCGCCGGATTTTGCGGATTGCGGATCCGCTTAATTTTGTGCGGGATCCGCCAGATTGTCAAATGATGCGGGATCCCGCGGGATTGCGGGATCCCGCTTTGCTGGATTGCAATCCCTACACGGGACATCCCGATTTTGGGGGTCGAAGAACACGTCCCGATTTACATCCATCGGAACGCCAAATGTCCCGATTTTTCAGCTAAAAATCCATGACTCCTCGCAAAAAATGGAAACGCATCAGGCAGTGCTATTCACGGCTTATGGTGGAACTGATCCCACTAACTAGCAAATTGTGCCAAAAAAAAAAAAAGTTTAGCATATCTAATGGTGGCAAAAATGACATAACAAAACACTTTGTATAACGACTCTAAAATAGCTGAGAAATTGTTACTTGGAAAAACAAAAGCCAGAGGAATTGCACATAATGGTTTAGGTTCGGCATCTACTCAAGAAGCGATCGAAACTCTTCAAAATGATACATTTTATAATGCTGCTACAGATGCTTCCAATCACGGTGGTACAAAAAATTTTCCGCTAATGGTAAGATTTTACAGCCCAACTACAAATTCAAAAACTTGAGTTTCGTGAAAACGCGATTGATGCTCCATCAGCCACGCATAAAAATTTAGTAACACGACTGAAAGAGCCCAGTATTGATAGTAAACATCTTACTAGTTACAATGCAGGAAAGGCAGGTGCCTAGATTAAATTTTTCTAAATACTTCACCATGATAATGTTCAATTATATCTGTGGGAAGTCTTCCACACATTTTAAATAACAGTGTAAAATATGCTCTGGGTATGAATAAATCTGGATTGGAGGATTGCGACTTGAAACTGCATAGTCATTTCTCATACTATGCCAAACGATCTCAAGCTTTTAAACACTTTTAAGAGACGCATTAATCTGAATATTTGCTTTCGTGGCATCTATACAGATTTCAAACGAGGCAACTGAAAGTGATTTTTCCCAGGCTAATATAATTTGGTCTAAGAGCTCGAATACACTCGAGCATGTAAAAGCATACAAATTAAAACCAGCTACCATTTGTCTTGCAGCGAATTTTATAATCTTATATATAAAAATCAATGTTTGTGGGTTTGTTCGTCTTCTATGCATTCCTATACCATTTATCAGATTGCAATGAAACTTTGGAGAGTTTTCGAGTGTGCGCCTGCGAAGGTTCCATTGAAAAAAAAAGTCACCCCCTATTCCCCATAATTTAGGCAAAACCACATTTTTTATCCGATTTAGATAGGAATTTGTACACTTATACTTTAAAACAAACATAAAAATACTGCCTACAAACGGTTTCCGAATATTAATCCCCTCGCCCCCTTTCCACCCCTATAATTTTTTCACCCCATAATTTAGGCAATACCACATTTTTTATCCGATTTAGATAGGAATTTGTACATCTTATACTTTAAAACAAACAGAAAAATACTGCCAACATATGGTTTCCGAATATTCATCCCCTCTCCCCCTTTCCACCCCCATAATTTAGGCAAACCTCATTTTTTATCCGATTTAGATAAGAATTTGTACACTTATACTTTAAAACAAACAGAAAAATACTGCCTACGTATGGTTTCCCAATATTCATCCCCTCTCCCCATTTCCAACCCCATTACGTTTGTACCCCATAATTTAGGCAAACCACATTTTTTATCCGATTTATATAAGAATTTGTACACTTATACTTTAAAACAAACAGAAAAATACTGCCAACATATGGTTTCCGAATATTTATCCCCTCTCCCCCTTCCACCCCCATTACATTTTTACCCCATAATTTAGGCAAACCACATTTTTTATCCGATTTAGATAAGAATTTGTACACTGATACTTTAAAACAAACAGAAAAATACTGCCTACGTATGGTTTCCGAATATTCATCGCCTCTCCCCCTTTCCAACCCCATTAAGTTTTCACCCCATAATTTAGGCAAACCACATTTCTTATCCAATTTAGATAAGAATTTGTACACTTATACTTTAAAAAAGAGAGAGAAATACTGTACACATTAATTTCACAAAAACCCAATCCCTCTCCTCTCTTTCCACCACCTTAATTACCCCCTCTTCCCCATAACACCCCATAATTTAAACAAACCCGCAAACCGTTCGTCCGATTACGGCGAAGCTATGGTGAATTGTCGAAGGGATGTCGAAAATGGTTCCTGTCAAAAAAATTAAAAAAACCCACCCCTCCTCCCCATAATTTAGACAAAACCACATATTTCATCAGATTTCAATGGGAATTTGCACACTTATACTTTGAAACAAACAGAAAAATACTGCCTGCATATGTTTTCCAAAGCGCATCCCCTCTCACCCTTTCCAACTGAAAATGAATGAAACAGCAGTTTAAAATTTATATGTAAATATTTTTTCATTTAATCTATGTGCCTACTCAAGTCCAGCAATAGTGAAGCATTGCCCGGTCAGCTAGTTACGATATAAAAAAGGCTATGCTGAAAACAAATTTAAATACAATTTTAATAATAAAATGCATTATACTTATAATTCAACTTCAAAATACATAATTTCCATAATATGTTGGTACTAGTGGTAGTCAACATAAATCATAAAAATAAACTGAACTATATAAAAACCTATTTTTTCGGAGTTGTCCCAATTTGTAAATCCGAATCCCGATTTTTTTGACCCGCCTCTAATGACCTCGACGTCAACGAGGCGTAAATCCATAGGAAAAAAAAATGAGAAATGATGAATTGTTTCCCTAGCAAACAAAAATACTCTAGAGAACACACACTTTATCAGTATCTCTGTTATATGTTGTGCTGCTATCTAGCGGTACTGAGATCACTCATCGACGCCTGCGAAGCCTAGCAGCTTGTCTATGAACTATCGCATACCCGTGACCTTCATTGTTCATAATTTTGCCATTCACAGGTTGAATTTTAAAAAAAAATCTTTCTTTATTAATGATGCAACCAAGGTGGAGAACTTAATCCTTAACATGTAACCTCATTTATCGATTTCAGTTAAGTATGAAGGGAGATAGATAGCTCGTCAGAAAAGAAAAAAAAAAAACTTCTGGAAGTAAAATATACAACAGGTCCCGTGCGAAAATTACTTGAATATGATGAATAGTAAGTTTGGTGGTTTGCAATAGGATGAAAGAGGAATAGCCCCATTTTTATCAATCGCTAATTTGTTTAGTGTAAAAGGTACGTAACAAAAATCGACGCCAGTAAAGCAGTTTATTAATATCTCTGTGATACGTGCTACTGCTAATTAGCGACTTTGCTCTGAACTGTCTCACACGCGCGACTTTCACAGTTATTACTTTTGTCCTTCAAGGGTCAAATTCCGAAAAATTTCGTTCTTAATTTACAATGTTGCCTGAGAGGATACCATAATCTTTTTATTCCCTATTTATCGATTTCGGTTAGGTAGCAAGGCATATAAATGGCTCATAATAATAATAATAAAAAAATATCATTATGGAAATAATAATACTTTGGCCCTTTAAGGGACAAATTCCGAAAAATTAATTTTTTAACATATGATGAGACCAAAGCAGAGACTTTAATCTTTGAAATGATACCTCATTTATTTATCCTGGTGAGACATTAAGAGAGATAAATGGCTTGTGACACAAAAACACGCTGTAGAAATATTTTTACTATTGCCTCTGAAGGGTAGATTTCCGAAAATAATTCTTTCTTAAAATATGATGTGAGCAAAGCGGAGACCTTAATTTCGGTTAGATTTCACAGGACATAATAGCTCATAACAAAAAATACGTTATGGAATAAATGATACTTCTGCCCTTCAAGGGTAAAATTCCGAAAATTTCCTTTCTTGAGATATAATGTGCCCAAAAAGGAGACCTTAATGTTTAAAATGATACCTCATTTATCTATATCAGTCAGATATCAAGGGAGATAAATGGCTGGTGACACAAAAACGTGTTGTAGAAATATTGTTACTTTTTCCCTTTAACGGTAGAGTTAAAAAAAAAAATCCTTTCTCAATATATGATGTCACCAAAGCAGAGATCTTAATCTTTAAAATGATACTTCATTTATCGATTTCGATTAGGCATCCAGGGAGACAAAAAGGGCATTTTAGAAATATTTACATTTTTGCTCTTTAAGGGTTGAATTTGTAAAAATTACTTTCTTATGATATGATCTGATTAAAGCGGATATCTTAATCTTTAAAATGATACCTCATTTATAGATTTCGGTTACGTATAAAGGGAGATAATGGCTTGTGACGAAAAAACACGTATATATCACAAAAAAACTTTTAGAAATAAAATATATGTTGGGAAGTGAAGTTTTCATTTGAAGTGATAATCTAAGGAAAAACTGAGCAGTTTTTCATTAGTGATGAAAGAATTTAAAGTAAGTAATTGTAGCGTATAATTACCATATTTAAAACACAAGAAAAGTTACCACTTACCACTTGCATCTCGGTAAACAAAGATAGTGTTGCAGAAAACCTCTAGATTTCAAAAGACTCACTTTTGGATTTTGGTCAGTTTTGCCATTTCTACGGATGTTAATAAAAAGTTTGGATTTTCGGATTTTGTTAAAATATCTATGGTTTTTGGTATTTTTTACTATTTGTTGATTTTCCCTTATATTGGTGTTTTGTTAAACTTTGAGCCTATAGTGTTAATGCATTACAGAATTGTCAATAATTGTAAATCGTTTCCTTCAACCGCTCGTGTGAACCAACAACTGAGATAAAACTCCCATTTTGTTTGATTATAGATTTTATAGATCTTAAAAGACCGTAATACAGAACTATCGGCGCACTCTTTATGTACGGTAACACGTTCGTTATCACGGCTTACAAAGCAGTGCCTTCCGAGAAGAATTAACCAATATCCGAGAGTCAAAGTGTTCGCAGTATTTGACATTTCCTGTTACCAGGGGCGTAGCTACTATGGGGCTAGGCGGTGCAGTGCACCGGGGCCCTCACGCTCAGGGGGCCCCTAAGCGCACCTCTAGGGGCCCTCAAGCGCAGTATAGAGGGCCCACGAGCCTTCACGGCAAACTGGCAACGTTTTATTTTATTTTTTAGCTCTACCGTCGTCTAAGGGGCCCCTGAGAACACAGGAGCCCCTCACTAAGGGCTCCTCGCCGTGCTCAGGGGGGGGCCCCAACTACTGCTCAGGGGCCCCTAAAGAACAATTCAAGGGCGCCCATCCTCAGTTCAGGGGGCCCCTACCAGCACACAAAGCAAAAAAAAAATGGTCCCCCGTCTGGCCTGAGGGCCCAAAATAAATTTTTTGCACCGGGGCCCTTGTTGACCTAGCTACGCCACTGCCTGTTACCGAAGATATACTAAATTTAATGTCAAGAAAGAAAATAGGTAATGTATAGTCCCCCCCTCCCACCCCAAAAAAAATAAATCATAAAAGCAACTGCAAGGTAGGCACGGTCATATGGCGAAAATTCTTGGTGCCGCCGCTGCAGCAATGATATCAGAATTCAGAAGGTGAATAGCGTTGTGTGAACCACGCAAATGATGGTTTTGGATACATCAGACTCTCGCAGGCAGAGCCAGATATGGATGCAGTGAGTTGATGAATGATTTATTAATAGACGATGAAGATGAGTTCAGTCTCGAGTACAGAAGTGAGCGTGGTTTCCGGAACTTTTTCGAATGTCGTGTAGTGGTAATAAGACAACTCTCAATTTGATAGGGCCGAAAATCGGTTTAATTCTAGGTGGGGATACCGCTGCCTCGCGACTGTTAACGTGTCGTCATCGTGACGTCACGTTCACGTACAGTCAATTTTTGTGGTTATTGTGCCCTCGCTACGCTCGGTCACAATAATTTAAAGTTGTACAATATCAACATAAACTGATATCCCGAAGGTGGATCAGATGCAGGCGGCCGCTGGTAAGCGGCCGCAGATGTCCGATAACACAACCAATATTGCTAATCTTCGCGGGTTCACTGCCGGATGATGATGAAATGCGAGCTTCACCTGAAACATTGAACATCTGTTTGTGTTATCGGACATCTGTGGCCGCTTACCAGCGGCCGCCTGCATCTGATCCACCTTCGGGACATCAGTTTATGTTGATATTGTACAGCTTTAAATTATTGTGACCGAGTGTAGCGAGGGCACAATAGCCACAAAAATTGACTGTACGTGAACGTGACGTCAGGATGACGACACGTTAACAGTCGCGAGGCAGTGGTATCCCCATCTAGAATTAAACCCGAAAATCAGCAAGAGCGACACATCATCTAGAAGACCTATTCCAGCCACTGATGCTTTTGGCAACAGGGGACTTCATTTTTTTTAAAATCTTTATTGAAAATATCCGGCTAGATTCATTATTTTTCTATTCATTTCTTCCTTATTAATACCAAAATTAATTGCTATTTTCACGAACGCATCATGGCTTTTATTACGACCTTTGTAATCTTCTAATCTACAATCCCCCAAAACATGTCGAATGCGGTAAAGCTCTATTAATGCACAGACCTTCTGGTTAGTCCACTTTTTCTTAGGGTGGAATGTCAACTGAATTCTCCCCCCCCCCCCTCCCCCAGGCCAAACTATATGTCCCCACTTATTGTTTCAGTACACAGTTGAAATGGTTTTTATCATTTTATTTATATCATCTTCTTTCTTGTATATCATCAAAAGGTATTTTAAACGAAATACGTAGCATTGGTAAGATAGGTTTTTTTTTTCTTTCTTTTTTCTACACTCGATTTATTCCAAGAATGGTTGCGTGTTAATGGTTGAAAATAAAATATTAAGCCTATTCGTGACGAAAAATGGAGCTCAACAAGGAAATGGAAGAACAAGTGACAAATGCTTATAAACATTGCAAAATGATTGTGTCAGTTTCCAGTTTACATAGATGTCGGTAGGTATGGGGATGTGTGAGATATGGGGGCTAAAAGTGGTCGACCTGCGGCAATTTCATATTTCTGCCACAGACGCATGTGTCATGGTGTATCACTTTTCAGCGAAAACTACTATCCAGATTACTGGCGTTTGTGTGTGGTAGTAACACAACGTTGGCCGAATTTCGGTAACTGTGGGAGTGTGGGAGATATGGTGGTTGAAAGTGGTAGATCAAGGATATTTTCGTATTTCATCCAAAGACATGTGTGTCCGTAAATTTGGGTTTTATCTAACAGGCAATACCGCTCGCTTCGCGCTGTTAACGTGACGTCACGTTCACGTACAGTCATCCGCGTTAAAACATATGTCTATTGTGAACTTTTTTAAATCCCAGAGAAATCAATCATGCGAAATAAAGTATTTTCGCGTTCTTTATTGTTTTCACAAAGTATAGAGTACAATTACCAGAAATAACGTACAATACTTTATTATAAAGTACTGGTGGCAACCCTAGTCACAATACACATATGTTTTAACGCGGATGACTGTACGTGAACGTGACGTCACGTTAACAGCGAGAAGCGAGCGGTATTGCCTGTTAGATAAAACCCGTAAATTTTACTTTGCTGCCTGAACTACATAGCGCAGATGACTGGCATTTGTGTGTGGTAATAGCATCGCGTCTCCCATCGTGCACTATGGTTGTTAGATGTAGGTAGCTGTCAATAAAAATTCTTTACAAACACGGACGAAGTCGTGGGTACCAGCTAGTAATTTTCATAAAAGTCCTTGCTCTTTACGATTAATTTAATTTAATTTAATGAAAAACCTAATTCACTAAGCGCAACAAATTAAAAACATGGCACAAAAACTTTTCTCTTGCGCTCTAAGATGGCCATTAGGGAAATAATTTAATATTTAAATAATTTAAAATTAGTGGAGTTGTTGAAAATTTGATACCGTGATACATTCAGCCATGTTTTCACTCCATTGCAGTACAAGCACAAACAAAACAATCAACACTGACCGTTAATGGTAAACTTACCTGATTTTCTTTAAACAGATAACAAACCCTAAAAACTAAATTTATTATCTAACTTAACTAACTAGAAAAGGAATTAAAAGAAAGCTTAGAAAAATAATTAGCTAGTCAGGAGCGAACACAAACTACTTTCGGCACAACGCAAAGCTAACTCGAAATCAAAGATGTAAGAATCGCAGTTTCTCTGCATTGTTGAGTCGTATTGTCACCACAATGGCGGAAAAACCTAGCATACAGCAAAACAAAAGTGATCCATACAAATAAAACTCCTATACTAAGTACTTCCTTCAACAATTTTATCGGTTTATGAAATAGTTTAAATAAAATTACGAAAGTCCACTTTAAAAATATTAATACAAAGATGTCACAAACTCAAAGATTCAACGATGAATATTATAAAATGCAGATACCGACATATTTCTAAGCAGAGACAATATAGCTAGAAACCTGTCAATAAACTATTTAACACTATTTGCGTAGCCGGAAGATTTATTGGTTTTATAAAATAACTTAATGAGATATAAGTAAAGTTTCATGTATCGTTCTGAGAATAAAAAAAGAAAGATGGCACCAACTCAAAGACGTAATCATATGGATGATAAGCGTTTTATCGTTGTAATTAATATTTCAGTAATGTTTTATTTCTAATGTTATAAAAAATTAAAAGGATGATAATGCAGCTTTCATAATCTGTAAATGAATCAATTATTAGCTTAACATGATGGAAGTATGATCATAATCTGATTGTAATGGAAACAAAAGAAAGATGGCTCCAAACTTAAACCGGGGACAAATATTATTAGTTGTGGTACTAGTGTAAAATATCAATCTAGGACTCAGAAAGAACTATATAAAACTCTATGTTTGGAGCAAAGCACGTTATTGTATCGAAGCATGGACTTCAGGAATACGAGAAAGAAGGAAAATTGAAACACTTGAAATGTGGTGTTATAGAAGGATGCTGAAAATTAAAGGGACGAGTACGAAATGGAGGAGTTTTTGAAATGATGGGCGAGGAAAGAAGTTTGTGGAAGTGTCTTATAGAAAGAAGAGACAGGATGGAGGGTAGTATTTTGAGACATGCAGGATTGGTTAATTTGTTAGTGGAGGGAACAGCAGAGATTAGAATATGTGAACCAGATAATTGAGGACGTGGGTTGTAAAGGGTATGTTGAGATGAAAAGGTTAGCACAAGATAGGAAGGGATGGAGGATTGCATCAAACCAGAGACAGCAAGGAAAAAAAAAAAATGTATTTCAGATTACATGTTCTGTATAAGGATAATAAACCATGGTTGTGATGTGTGAACGGAATCGTGTACATGTTGGTGAATAATTAGCATTAGAACCATTTTGATTGTTATAATTTAAACAACTGATCTAAGATGGTTTACACACAGTCGGAAGGAATGTGTGTTTGCCGACATACGAAATACATGGCACAAATGTTACAATCCAGATTTCGGTTCCTAAAATTCGTGAGCCCAGTTTTACCAAATGGAAAATTAAGACCTAAGGTAAATTTCAGAAATAGTGCAACATACAAAATAACCTAACAACTACACATAAACCTCACAAAATACTACCCATACCATAAAAATAGGACTATAAAACAAAGTCCATGCTCTTAGAAAATACGGCATATTTTAATTCGCGACTCTGCTTCCGTCACATAATTTAATGTAGAAACCATGCCCTTCCAAGTGATACACAGTGTTGCCACCTTACGAAAACAAAAGTCACTAGACCTGGTCTCAAAACTCACTAGATTGCGGTATATTTAGAACTAAAAGAATCGCTAGAAGTCGCTAAATACAATAAAGGAAAATGGTAAGGTAAGTAATAAAATATTTTAATAATTATTATATATAATTAAACATAACATTGTATCAAAAAAATCAAATTTCTTGAATCGGTATTTCTTCTTCGTCATCTTGGTATATCGTTGGAGTTTCAGAACTTGCAGATGTGGAAGGATGAGATGAATCGTCAGTCATATATTTGAAAGAGTATTTAACATCTTTACCAATTGCAGCAATCATATCAGCCGGAAGCTCATAACTGTAGCAGTTTTTTCACAATTTTTAACTGACTCCTTATAAAAAGAACGCTAACAAGAGTATTTACAAATATCCTATTTCTCAAATTGTTTTTAAAAATGTTCATTGTACTTAAAATCCTTTCTACTGCGGCATTCGAGTGATAGGATATGCCTAAATCATATAACTCCAGAAAGGTATTTATTCCAGCAGCATTCTTGTATGGGGTAAGTCATATTCCGTTTTCAATATATTATATAAGCAATTATTTATCCCAGTCATGACAGAGGCATTACCTACCCCAATTCCAATCAAGTTTTTCGAAAACTCTGAAAGAATGAATATCACTAAAAATCACCAAATATTTTTTTAGCGATAACATATTTAAGAATATCGCTTTCGAGGTTCAAAATTCACTAAATCTAGCGACAAAATCGCTAAGGTGGCAACATTGGTGATACATCTCTGGAACAATCCCTTGACTTTGCATTGCCCAACGTATTCTGTACGTTTCTTTATATTAGAATGCATATTGTCTCTGTTAGAATGGACTTGTGATCAGTTAACACTAATGGTGTATTTTCTTTCACATGAAATAAGCTTCATCGATTTGAAAAGATATTTCCAAGCGAGAAAAACTAAAAATGTCTTCTGTAAGAAACATTTATTCACAGAGACCACCAATAAAATGTGAGCTGTGCAAACGGCAAAACGAAAGAAACTCTACCAAATCTGAAGGCACATAGGAGCATTAAGCAGGGAACTGCACCACTTTCGGTACCTGCGAAATACTTGTACTAACCTGTTGAAATTTACACCATTCGCTTCATTATGATGTCCTCTTCACGTTTTGCGATCATGTAAACCGGAAAAGTCGCCAGGAATTTAATTAAAAATGCCAAAATATGACATGACGTACAGCCGTTACATGCCGCCAACGTTGAAAAAATTAGTGACAGTCTCTTAAAATGTTGATTTCATCCTTTGTTGTAATGTTTTCATGCCTTTTCAGCTCTACTTCTTTGTAAAAAAGACGCACAAAATTGACAAACACGCAATATTTATCCGAGTTGTAATACGGTGATGACCGCCATCTTACGTAGCAATGAGCAACCAGAGATAATCGTTTGCTTCCATTGTAAACAAATAGGCCTTTGCGCGTTGAATGCGGCATAGCCAAAATTTCGTAATTTTTTATCACTTGGTCCAGGCCGCATTTCAACCTAACCACGATTTATATGATAAAACTAAACTGTTTAGGTTGAAATGATCCCTGTACCGATAATTTTTGTTATTTTTGCACTGCTGATAGCATTTAGCAGTTGCTCAGCCCATCATATTTCGGCATTTTTAATTAAATTCCTGGCGACTTTTCCGGTTTACATGATCACAAAACGTGAAGAGGACATCATAATGAAGCGAATGGTGTAAATTTCAACAGGTTAGTACAAGTATTTCGCAGGTACCGAAAGTGGTGCAGTTCCCAGCATTTCGGTGTATAGCACATAGTGCATCGTGACTATATTGAATTTGCAAGCATAAAATAATTAGTATATACATACCTTTTCAAACTTTTACACACAAGCACAAAATATGCTATCTGGAAACTTTGAACAAGGTTGTAGTTCCACGGGACCAATAACTGAATTCATGAACACTGGAGATGAATGAAAAAATATTTGAATCAACAACTAATAGTTTCTGAAGTACCTAATATTTGTTTGCGCAAATCTTATTTAATATGAATTTGGTTGGAGCTGTTGTAAACCGAAAGGTGCTCTTTAAACAACGATTGATAAAAGACCCATCACTTATCAAAGAAGAAAGCCCCAAAATGATTGTGCTACTAAGATTTATTCACAAAAGTCTCGAGGTGTTGGTCGAATAGCTTAAGTACTCCAGATCAGGGCCGGATTAAGAAAGCGCGAGGCCCGTAGCAAATGTGAAGAAGAGGCCCTTAATTGTTGCCGTCCGGGAGAAAATTGTAGAGCTAAAAAAAATGTCAGTAGCATTTGCTACCTCCTGCAACGTGGTTAATCCGTTACTGCTCCAGATATATTCGCTGTAGTAATGTTATGAAACAGAACCTCTACAAATAATATTAGGACAATGTTATTATTCTCGTATCAAAAACATCAAAATACACAGTTAAATACATTGTGCAAATCAATAACTTTAAACACACTTAGCCCAGTACTTCGCAACCTCAATCACATTGTGTGTTGCTTGAAACTGGTATTCGTTGTTGCAGGATGATGGGCACATAGGGCACTCAAGCATATGATTCATAGTTTGGTCTTCACCACATTCGCACTTAATACTGGTAGTATCAGTATAACCCCATCTCATTAGGTTTTCCTTGGACCTGCCCACTCCTGTTCGCAATCGATTTAAGGACCGCCAGACGTTCCAGTCCTCTGCGTGACCAGGTGGCAAGCGCTCTGCAACTGTCAGTGGTCCCGAGATGTTGGGAACCCTCATTTTCCATAACTATACTCTTGCCTTGTCAGGTGACCCAATTAGTTCCCGTGATGTTCTGAGAAAGCTTTTCCTGGATTTGAGTCTCTGGGCTGGTGGTATACGGCCGTGCAGTGGATGAGCGCTTTTCTGTTCTACTTTGGTCCTCTGCTTGTTCGCAGCCACTTCTCTCTGGATACTGGGTGGTGCAATGCCCGAAAGCTGGTAAAGCCTATCAACTGGGGTAGGCTTTAAGCTACCTGTCACTAGCCTACTGGTGTTATTGAGGGCTACATCCACCTGTTTGGTATGAGATGATGAGTACCAAACTGGGCATGCATATTCTGCAACAGAGTAACAAAGGGCCATTGCCGATGTACGTATAGTTTGTGGTTGACTGCCCCACTGTGATCCAACTAAGTTGCGCAGTAAGTTGTTTCTTGTAGAGATCTTCATTTTTCAATTCATGCAGTGCTTCTTATATGTGAGGGTTCTGGCGAGTGTCACTCCCAGATATTTTGGGGTGTTACATGTCTGCAGTTCGATACCTGACCACATTACTTTTAACTTACGCCGAGATTTCCTATTTTTTAGGTGAAAGGCACACACTTCAGTTTTTGAAGGGTTAGGTCTTAAGTGATTTTCCCTATAATAGCTTGATAGGCCTTCAAGAGCAGCAGGCAAATTTCTTTCTACAACTTCAAGTTTTGTGCTCTGTGAAGCTAGAGCTAGGTCATTAGGACAATGAAGCAATGCCACTTGCTGCACCAATAACCTGTGCCCTTTATAACAGTTAAAATGTCTCGGTTCGTTATGCCGAGAAAAACATTTTAAGTGCATGAGATGCAAGATTTTAACTATCAACAAAAAAATTTTAAATATTTTTTTAATTGCGAAATAACAGGCTTAAATTTAAATGACATCAACTAATTACAAAAGGAAAAAATTACATTCATAAAATAAAACACTGAAAAAAATACATGTTTGTTTAAGATTACACAAAAAAAGTGAACTCAGCCAGCAAAGAAAAAGAACAGAAACTGACAGACAATAAACAAATTGTTCCCGGCTAGGTAGAGTACGAAACTCCATCAGTTTGGGCGAACACTGGGCATATGTTAGATGAATTTTTGTCACTTATCGTTTACGCAGACGGCTGTCGGTGACCTTGATGTTTCCCTCGCGATGACGAACCACTTAACACCCTCCACCAACTGAGATGAGTTCACTCGTGGAAGCACATCAAGAAAAACAGCACGACAAATGATGTCGTGACAAAAACACGGCCTCCACGTTTCTGGAGTCCGCATCCACAAATACACACGTGCGTAATAAACGGGATCTCAACCCGCAGTTCTCTCGCTACCGCATGACCACTCACCCCCTCCTAGCTTCGGGGGCGCCCTCTGTACCTGGGTGAATAAGTTTTTTTAACCAAAATATTGTACATTTTCTTTACAGCCCTCCTGCCTTCAACTCAGCGAGTTTGCTTTCAATATCAAGTAATTTGTCTCTATATGGCTTTAAAATAGCAACATGGCAAGTTTCCTGACATACTGAATCAATGTAAGCTTCATGGATGCTCAGCCAGATAGCGTCATAAAATCACAACTTTCTTCTTCAGGTGACTAGGCGGTGACTTCTAGCTTATAACATATGAAGCTTTCTGCATCTGATGAAGACAGCAGAGCCAGCTTTCAAAACGTTGTGTTTTTATGAAGCCAACCTGCTAAACAGCTGTGAATCTTACATTGAAGTTTCCACTCCTTATTTTGAAAGTTAGCGATATTCAAAGTAGGACTAGTGCCTCTGCCAAGTTAAATAGTAAGCTTCAGTGATCACTGCATGCCAGGGAGAGCAGTAATTATGACTTAGATGATATCACAAGAATAGAACTCTTTGGGGAATAAACGTTAACATACAATTAGGAGACACTCGCCATATCCAAGTCTCGGTGATATGATTTAATCTCGGGTTGTTAAGTCTAGTGTTATTCGTGAGGCTAAAAATTCGGTACAGGCAAACAATAAAAAATCAATTAAATAATACCGACAATTCTCAGCAACAATGGAGTAGGAAGAAACGACATGAGACAGTATTCGTGCGGAAAGTAAAGATAAAATATGCCCATCACTCACCACATTTGAAGGAAGAAAGTAAGTCAGTAGAAACACTTTCGAATGACTGTCATAATCATACGCTAAAACTGATAGTGGACTGCAGTTACAAATTCTCTCTGTACTGCTGGGAGGATTATTTGTAGCATCACAGAAGAAGGGAAGCTATGAAAAGGTATCACAATTTTTTTCATTTTATTTAATTTTATTTATTTTTTATTTATTTATTTATTTTTTATTTTTTTTATTTCTTATGTCCTGATACACTGAAATATGTGAAATACAATGTATGGCAGAAAAGTAATGAGACTGATTTTAATTTTAACCATTATTTATCTTCGTTTAATGCTGGAACCACATTAACATTAACGCTTAATGTACATTCATCGCAAGAATTAGCATGCCAAAATATCGGATTCAAATACATGTTAAATGAAGTGGCTGCACATAATATTTAATGTTGAATGCAAAATGATAAACAATGCATTATTTCAAGATAGAGACTGAGGATGCTCTAGTGGGTTATAAAGTGTTAATAATTATTTTATGAATATATTAAATTATGTGAGCAATCAAAGTACAAGACTTATAAATATATGGTGGATAATACTTTCATTCTGTGTATTGCCTGTAACTACTTGACACATTAATAAAGTGAAATATTTGTGTAGCCGCAACACCATCGTGAGAAATTTTCCAAGTCCTTTTGATTTGACAACTGAAACCGTCACCCGAACTATCATCTAGTGCCATTACTAACGGCGATAACAAATTAGTGTGCTAAGTCCTGCTACACCTGCATTTAATATAAAAAAAGTAGATAAATACTGGCAATTAGATGTTAGTTTGGCCCAAGCATTACAAAACGGTGTTATCGTTTTCAGATTAGTTCCCACTAGTAACAACACATCACATTGACAGATGTTTCTATTGTTCATACCGTTGGTGTTATTCCGTTACTCTCTTCTAGAAATAAGATGACACTTATTCAATTGGGTCTTGAGCTGGTCACCAGAGCTGAGGGCTTAGAACCATGACATACTATTAAATATCAGGACACTGAAGTCCTGAGAAAAACTCTCACTTTTGGGACTGTGTATACAAGAAAGCCATTGAGATCCAGATATGGAGTAACCTCATAAACAAAGATAACGGGTTCCAACCAAGCCAAGCTTGGAACCCAGCACTGAAGTGGCTCCGCAAACACCAGAGCCAAGAGACACTACATGACGGAGGTGGCATACAGACTGATGGTCACTGCTCGACGCCTTGGAGCGCATCACCTCCACTACCGCTATCAGAGGGCCGAAGCGGGAGTGGAGGGGATGGGTCGGAGGGTATAAATACCGATACAGCTGGACTGGCCCAGCAGTCGTCTCCTGGACAGCACTCCTCACGCTGGCCAGCGGATGCAACCTAAAGATGGTGGCACGTTACGCTGTCGAAAATTCATTCATCCACGATCAATTGATCTGGCCACATGCCCGAGAGATCTTCAAGCAAGTATTATTACTCACTAGAGGGCAGATTACTCTCAGCTACCTACATCATGTAGTTTCATTGCCACTGTTGATTGAAGCAGAGAAGGGTTTTTCATTTCAAAAACTTGAAAAAAGAAAAAAACAGTATTGGGTGGTGATTAAACAATTGTATTTAAAAGGCTTACTGAAAGAGATCAAGGCTGAGCTGGTTGAAGTTCATGGTACATCTTGCTCCTGCATTTGCAACTGTTTTACAATCGGGATACACGAGTTTAATGTGGCACAAGCTCAACACAAGTTGAACAATGTTTGGGACATCCAGTGGAAGCAAATACCCCCAAAATCGTTGACAAAATCCACAATATGGTTTTTAAGAGATCGATGAATCAAAGTGCGTGAAATAGAAGTGGTCACAAGCATATCCCAAGGTATAGTGTATTCAATTTTGTATGAAAAATTAGGTGTGAAAAAAATTTCAGAAAGATGAGTGCCGAGTTTGCTTTCAGTGAGGAATAAGCGTATACTTTTCTGTTGCAATCCTAACGTGTTTCTTCATTGATACATAACCATGGATCAAACTTAGATACACCACTATACTCCAGAAACTGAGGAACAAAGACCTTAAATCCCACAAGAAGGGTTTCACTGTCATATTATAACTGAGGAAATTATCCCACAGGTGCAGCTGTAAAGTTACTCCATAAAAGGATCACACAAGAACTTTTAACTGTCTCACAATTTAATGTGGCATCATTAGTAAACTGTACATTATGGAGTTGGGAAGTCAAATATGGTAGACTCCAGCTAGTCGGACTATGGAGCAGTTTGTTCTAATTTATGAGGAAAGATTGACGTTATTCCTAGTCTCCTCCAAAAAGTGCTGAATTACTTAGTAATTATTATTGCCATATAAACCCTTTGCATCTTTTAGAGATATTCAAGATACATACTAGGTAAAAAATTTGAGACCAACGGACAGATGTTTGTGAAGAATATGTACAGCAAAGTGGAAGATCCATATACTGTAGATCAGGGGTGGCCAACCCAAATGATCTTGCAGGCCACTTTGAAAGTGCACCATAACTCCGCGGGCCGCATATAAAATTATATATCCCCACTAGATTTTTTTTTTCAGTGAAAAATGAGTTATTATTGTGTTTACTATTATTCTTACATGTAAACATAGATAATATAATAATAATGATACTAAACGCACATTGTAAAGAAATATATAACACTAAAAATGGAATATAATAAATATTTTGTAAAAGTATGATGAATGTTGCGGGCCGGAAAAATGTTCAAGGCGGGCCGCGGGTTGGCCACCCCTGCTGTAGATGATAACAAACTGGATGTTTTTGTATGTTAATGTTACCTTTTTTTTTTTGCTTCCCAACTTCACTTTTTATATTGGTTATTTTAATTGTTTTGTAGTCGGATATTTTTTTTTTTTTTTACATTTAGTCAAGCTTCAGTTTTATTGCTTACCTTCCAATATGTGGACATCCTCTTTAGCGTGTAGCAAATGGTAGACCACTAACAAGTATATATATTTTACATACATCAGTGCAGATAATGATGATTCTGCATATAGAATGGTGGTAGAAATTTGAAAATTACCAACATCTAAAGAAAATTGATTAAACCAAGTATGTTAACTTTATTCATATTAGTAAAAGCCATACACAGTAAATTCTGTATTACTAGTTGGTTTGTAAGGACATCTGTTACTGATAGTTCACAATTAATAAATTATTTATTACATTTGAAGATAAATACTTACAGATACAATGTAAAACAATTTTATGTACTGTTACTTACTGTACAAACTTTAAACAATAATTCTGCCCCACTTATAAAAATTGTTTTCTGGAATACAATGGCAGTTTTGAAAATCCAATCTTACAACTATGCACTGTTTTAAAAGGCACTTTCCTTAATAAATGAATGTCACAGAGGCTATCTCAGATTTGTCCTAAGTCCCCTTTTTACAATAGCATGTTAAGAACAATATTGTACTTCAAATATGTACCTTATAGTGTCCATTTCTGCAAATCAGGTATTGGAAATTGCTGCATTTAATCTTAGTCTGTACAGCAAATTAAGTGAAACACTTTAATAAACCTGTGATTCCCTGAGAGTCCAACAGCACTTTCAGCTTACCATAGTATGCAATAAACAATAGTTGTTTATGACATAATATGGCAAACATATTCAAATATAAAAACAAAGACACCAAAAGACAGATACATTTAAAACACTGACAGATCATATTTGGTGAATTTTGTCATAAGGCACGTTAAAAAATGTGCAGATTTTATGTGCCAAAGTCTCACGATGATGCAGCTCTATTTAAAATTCACCTACATAAAATTAGTACCTTGAAAAAACTTCAGAAAAATCTAGTAGAAGAGAAGTTCATTTAAATGCTCTCCAAAAAGTTGCAAACATTCAACAGTTTAAAAATGATTGCATTAGGAATGTACAGGCAGGTTGCAAAAATCTGTCCAGACAGACTTGGTTGTTTCTGCACAGCTTCTCTTGGCACCGCCAGTTTTCCATTGATTTGTTCCAAGAAAGGTTTCCCACATGTAGCTTTGACATTGTCGTGGCAGTTACACGCTTCTTAGTAGCTGCAAAAAAGGAAAAACTAGTAGAAAAATATAAGCATCATCTTTTTGTGATAAAATCATAGAAACTGTTGTATAAAAGATTATATTAGAAATTAAAATGTTAAACCAAAATATGTCTAGTGAACCTGAAAATGGTAGCTGTTAAAGAAGAAAGATATTTTCAACTGAAGAATTGCTCTGCACATAACACCTGACTAAACAAAAAAAATTGCAGTGCTGTAATTAGCCATTTAATGCCACAAAACTGGGTTCTGCTTTGCTCCATTCCGGTTTTCTTATTCTGTACTTTCAAATGTTTAAACAATATGAAAATGTTGCCCCTGTACACAAAGAAACTATAGTCTTATACATATGTTGGAAATATATATCTAAGACCTGAACCATATCTTTCACATGTCTTCACATTGTGAAGGCATAACACACTTTACATTTTGTGTGAAAAAGGTAATTTAGGATTTGAAGGAAACAAAAATATACTGGTTATCAAATTCAAATAAGAATAGAGGAACAGTCACCAACCAAAGATGGTGGGGGGATGCTGTAGGGACAGAAATTAAGACCAATATAAAACATCAAAATTTTCAGGTATAAACCCTTGTCAGAGTAACATGGTGTGTACCAAGTGGAAGTCTGGAGATCCAACCAAGTTTCAGCAGGCTTCTGGAAGAAAATAAAACCATGTGACTGAGGTCACACAGGCACCCATGGACAGCACAATGTTTCAAGTCTTTATTTTTATCTGTATTTCATTTTCTTTAGCTTTACACCGTAGTGGTAGTTGTTGCAAAATTGTGTAAAAATTGTAATGAGTGATTTTGCTAGTTTGATGTATTCCAATGTAGAAAGTGAAGATCATCCCAGCATTTAGCTACACAATTATGGAAAATCAATTAGATGGTCGACAAATTAACATCTAACAACCCTATGCCCCAAGTCCCTTGAACATTATGGAGACAACAAATGACCGAGCGGGGCGGTGTAACGGTTAGCATTCTCGCCTTGCATTCGGGAGGACGGCGGTTCGAATCCCCCGTCCGGGCATCCAGATTTGGGTTTTCCATGGTTTCCCAAATCACTCCAGACAAATGCCGGGATGCTTCCTTCAGAAGGCCATGGCTGAATTCCTTCCCATTCCTTGCCCCATCCTTTCCTGTCTCTAAAGACCTCGATTTTAAAAAGAGACGTAAAGCAGTTAAAAAATAATAATAATAATAAAAAAAAAAAGACAACAAATGTGTCATGTTGCCAGGTTTCAACTGGAACAGGAACTAATGAATGGTTGTTAGCCAAATACATCATCTGGAACTCCATCAGTTGCTTCAGAACTAAGGTCTCAAAGTGCAAAATAAACAGGTGAAGTGGGCTTAAACTGTCTCTGGCAAGATACAGACCCCAAAGTATTTACTCCTTTGTCCAAATATGGATACTGGCTAAACACAAGAATGGCCTTTGAGAATAAAATTTAAGACACAAAATTCTGGTAAATTTATATGGTAATGAAAGCTACCCACCACTCACTGTTGTTGAAGAGAAGAGTGGCAGCAGCAACAACATATTTTCTGTTGTAGCTGTTGCCCTTCAACTATGGCGAGTGGTTGGTATATTTTAAGTTTCCTTTCCATATAAATATCTTGTCATTTTATTTCTTTCTACTCCACTGTTGTTGAGAATTGTGTAAAAAGAAGATATAACCATTGAGTTCCCATACACAGAAGATTCCAATAATTCCATGTGAAATTATACTGTACCATGAAAAGGTTGAAGTAAATAAACATAAAGTGAAAACTTTGTGACTGATAATCTGTAAAATTGAGAAATCCACATTTGTTTCTGCTGCAATAACAAGAAATTTTCAGGAATGCTTCCAGTTTTTAACTTCAGTTACAGAAATTAGGTTTATTAAATTAGCTCACAAATTTCTCTTTTCAAAACAAATATGAAAAAAAAAAGCCTGATGCAAAATACAATGAAACTGCCATTAGACAATGAAAATAAGGAAGGTTAGGAAAAATAACCAGTTATTTGCCAAAGGGACGTATACACATCCAGACCTTCGTGATTTTATTATTATTATTTTTTTTTTTTTTTTTTGGTCCAGTCCTGCCTTTTTGGTAAGTTTCATATTATGTTTTCCGTATCCTTACTTATTTTGAAGTAAAATACAGAGATTACATTTAGCCTGAAACAGCATCGGTTATATCCTCATAGAGGGTTAATGACCCATTTTGTTCTTACCCTCAGACAAGTGCCCACTGCATGACACTAGTGTCACGACCACCTGTGGATATAAGACGTGAATCGTCGTGCAGGAAAGCCACTGATGTAACATGGCTGCTGTGACCACCATACACATGGCAGAGAGACTGAAAACGATAAAAAAAATTTCTCATTGCTAGAAACAATCTATATTTATACAAAATGAAGCCTATTAAGACCTTTGTGTCCTTGAGAAAAATATGTTGGATTAAAATTAACATTCACCAGTTAAATTTAAAAATTAAATTTCCAAGGTTAATTTCACATAAATATCTTATAAATATATATTAAATATAAGCATTTAACACAAACAAATAATATGTTTAATGCAAACGTATAGCTGACCAAAACATTTTATTATTTTATTTGTTGAAACTGATAAATTTGAATATTATTCAGTCACAAATTTCTTAGTTTTTGATAGATTTTTATCAAGAGAAATTCATCCAAAATAAATGTTTACAAGGAGTCTGCTTCTTCATTTCAACAATGAAAAATGGGCTGCTGAATTTAAACATGTCTATACATCTGTTTAAAATTATCTACTTGAAGGATGACTAAAAAAATGCAACCACAAATGAACATTAAGAAGGATAGGGTGGTATTGGGTGGTCAATGATTAAAGTTGAATGACATAGCTGGGTCTGTATGCATATCGGAAGAAAAGTATGGTACGTTTTACATTGAGAATCAAATATGACAAAGCTTTGAGCACAATGGGTGCTGCATCTGATAATGCTGACTAAAAAAATGTGAAAACGAATTTTTAAATAATGTTTAAACCAATTTAAAAAGGCTTCTACGAATTTTGGGCATTGAATTGTTACTATGGACCAATACTCCGTGCTAGAAATGAAACAGCAATCAAAATAGTGGGCAGAAGCCAGCTCTGCATCAAAAAGATGTCAGTTTTGCCTGCTAGGAGGATCTTTTAACTGGTTTCCTTGAAAGGGTAAAGTAATAACTTGCGACTACTACACAAGTCTGCTGGACGAGGTGAATAAAAATATTGAGATCAGGATTAAAAAAGAGGGAAAAATCATCTTTCATCATGACAATGCATCTCCCCCAAAGATCCCTTGGCAACTGGGAAAACTGAAGTAAGAATTGCTGGAGCATCCATCAGATATGGTCCGTGTGACTTCCATCTATTTCTAAAGCTAAATAAGTTTATGGTTGCTAAACTTTTGGGTCAAATGAAGAGCTAATAGCACATGTAGATTGATATTTTTCAGACCTTCTATAATTGCACCTAAGGAAATGAATCCATTTATTGGAGAAACATTGGACAAAACCCATTGAAAAGTAAATGAATTTCTGAGCTAAACTAAAAAAAAACACTTATATCTCTAAGAATGTATAAGGGTAGGGCGAAAAATTTTCAGCCTGGTAGTGAAAAAGTCAGTTTCCTTAATGAGGGAAATTGGATGAATAAAAGTCATATAAACTTCAGAAGTATGTTACATATATAAATAGTCCCTTGGCATTTCTTCCTACTCCAATGTTGCTCAGGAATAGATTACTATGATGCTGCTGACAAAAAGAAAAATCCATCATGCCCAACATTTCTCTTGCACTAAATAGTCTTGTATAAGATACTAGCAGGAATTTCTTTGGAATGTTGTGCAGCTTACCTTGGGTTGTGAAGCAGGGAAGGAGTACAACTTGACCTTTCCAAAGTCGTCAGCTGTGGCGAGTAGATTTGCATCATGGCCCCGGCAGCAGCCATTTACATCTGTGCCGTCTGCATTCTCTGGCCAGATGCCGATTGTCTCGAAGCTCAGTGTACAGTTCGTGGTGGCCCAGCTAATGTCCCTCAATGAGGCTGATTGGGGGATCTGTCTACAGACTCCCGCATTCCCTGCAACAAAACACAAACAGCTGAAAATCATGTGCCAATGCTTTTAATTATACTCTTTCATAACCATACAAGTAAGTATGTATCTTGAAAGCTTTTTTAATGTGCTCCCCATTGCTAGCCAGTGAGAGCTACCATGAAGTCAAATCAAAAATTATGTAATTACATTTCTTTGTTTTACTACAATGAAACAAACAAGATTTAATTGTGACAGAACCCTCGCTCTGATGGCAATTTCCCTACTTAATCATTTCCCTCTTCATTACAACTGCCAAATTCCTACAGCATTTTTGATAAATTAATCATCTCTTCCCCTACCTACAAATCAAGTGCATTTCGTCCTTTCATGCATTACTCCTAATCGTTCTACCAATATCCTTCCCAGCCCCATCATCAACTCGTTGAACACTCCCAACACTCTCTTTACCTTCCTGTCTTCCAACGAATCCCATCCCAGCTCCTTTATCATATCTGTTACCAATTTTGTTTTGCAGTAATTTCCAGAGACAAATTAAGATGTCCTCCAACTTCTGTATTTGATATTCATAATGTGGGTCCCATACTGCACCACCATATTCAAGCATAGGTCTGTCAAGAGTTTTATAACCTAATTCCCTCACTTCTTTGATGCATCCCCTCATCACTAAATTAAGTGCTTTTAAACTAAATGTTATGATAAGACATTCAACAAGCAATTCCTTCCTCACTATATAATCATAAACAACTTTTGCTTTTGAACACAGGATCTGTACTGTCACTTGCTGTTACGAAGAGCCTTAAAAGTTTGACTTCCAGGCCACAGCTATTTGGTGAAGGATTGAATACCATCAGTTCTGTCTTGTTAGATGAAGTGAGCTACTTTCTCTATTACTAACATAGAGCTGTGAATAACCTGTGTATCTGCTTTGAAGACATTGGGTAACAACCCGAGTGTATACACGTTTTCACAAGGTATTTCAGAGATCATATTCTGGTGAAGATGGCGACAGAGATTATGAACATCGAAATATTATTTGAAAACAATGCGCTGACTAAGCCTGTTACTTGAAAGTATTATGCCAATATTCAGCACCAGGGAAAATTCTGTTCTTATATTATTTTGAAGGCTGTTTGTATTGTCCCTTGCTAATACTTTACATTAGTGTATTAATTTTTGTACATCATTCTATTTAATTTCTATAAATGTATTTGTTGGTATTGTCTCCGTTGGTAGCCACTTTACTAAGACCGCATCTGGGACTTGCAACGAAAAGCAGATTCCTAAGCTTTCAAGTAGTGTACTCTATTAACAGGGTTGTTACAATTCTGGAGTACACAATATGGTTTCTCTGGCTAATGGAACAACTGTCACAAGTCAACAAGCTGGCAATATCTCATGCAGTGACAGATACAAAATTGGGGAATAACTTGAGGATCGTTGCCAGATAAAGACTGACATCATTATAAGAGGATTGGGGACAAGGAATGGGAAAGAATGCAGTCATGGCTTTTTGAAGGAACCATTCCAGCATTTACTTTCACATTTCTTTATGTGGTCATAGAGTAAAAAAAAGAAGTTGAAAGATTATCAAATTATTGATAGGAACTTATGTAATTAAAATAAAAGGTTTTAGAGCAAAAATTTTAACAACTTACAGTAAAGCAGTTCATAATCCCCCGAATTACTTCTGATGTATTGACTATCGTCAGACCAGTCTAAATGTGTAATGTAGCTGGAGTGACCCTGGAAGCAAAAAGTATATTGATAATATTTTACCTTATGCCACTATACAGAAATTGATAACATGTAAATAGTTATTTGTTTTTACAGTATAAAGTATCACCACAAACTGGTATTAATAATATTCTTTTTTCTAATGAAACAATATTTATGGAAAAAGATTAAAAATCAGTAATAAACTAAATACTCTGTCAGTAATCTACACTATAGCAATGTGATACAAATATTCACCACACTCTCACAAAATTAGTCATGATTCAAGATTTTAAATATATAATATAGAAACAGGTGCCATAAACAAAAGAGAAAATGTCAATCATCGATGCATGCAAATTGCAGCCTGTCAAGAGTTTTTCCTCTTGTTTTGTCTCTCAGATATGAAGGAAAAATACACCTTCACTCAGAATAAAAAGGGGAGGAAAAAATGCAGTTCTATCGGTATTTCAGTGTAGTGTCTCATGTAGCATCCGAAATATTACATTAGAATATTGTTTCTTAACAGTGAATGTGTCCAATTAAATTAATTTAAAGTTACTTTTAAATAACTGTGAATGGATCTCATTTCCTGGTGACAATTTCCTTACTCATCTTGTTTTGCTTTACCCAAATTTAACTTTGAATTCTTTCATTGTTTGATGTATACTGTTCAGCACCTCCCTCATCAGAGTCCTAAGATATTCAAATTTTGAAACCATTATATTTTAACAACATACTGTAGGGAGACAGTATTTGCTAAGCTAAGGATAGAAAGAGTGGATAGATGATCATACGTTTAGTGAATTTGGACGATATTGAGGATAATTAAACATTTGGGAAGCATAAGATAATCAGGGAAGTAAACAGAATTAAGTATTTGTAAAGGCTAATTCATTTCCATGAAGCACCGTTTAGCGCGGAGGCACACAGTGCAGTAAAGTAATTGTTGAGTCAATCTGAAGTGGACAGTCACGAGCAAAGTCATAGTGAGGCACATGCAGTCGTACAGTGAGCCCGGCTTCCTTTAATCAAGTACTGAGTGGACAAAAAAAGCAATACGTCAACTATTATCGACAAGTGTTTCATGAAAAATGACGAGCTGGTAGTATTTCTCAAGGTCAGAACACAGTGTGTAACTTAGCTAGAGTGAAGTGTGCTCAGAATCTGAAGTCAGAGGAGAAGTAGTATGATAAGCCTTATCCACGGTCAAAGTAAAGATTCTAATTAGTTGTGGTGGTGGTGGATAACGAGAATGTGTTGTGTGAGTAAACCCAGAGTGATCTTTAAAGCGAACCTTGATATTATTTCTGGAACAAGTAGAACCTACAAGTCCAACAATCATATTCACATAACCTACTGCCTTATCAAATGAAGGACGCCACAATATTTTATCGGCACAATAGCAACAAATCATTGCTCCACTGGCCTAAAGCAGTCTCAAGAGCATCCACAAGTTTCATTTCACTATGCTAAATTGCCCCATTTTTTATAAAGGTTTCTAAAATCAATGAAAGAAACATGTAACAAGTAAAGTGGATGGATGCTGACAAACAACTACACAATATTTACCCACCTGGACTTAACCACCGTTAAAATCCAACTAACCCATCACTACTTTTTTTTCCATGTTTATATCGTACCCTTACTACATATGCTCATTTTACCATCACCTTCAATATATTATCTCAGACATTGCATACCGATATCGATAGTCTACTCCTTAGCCGTTCCCCCACCCTCCCCCACTACTCGGTTAGTCATTAGGTAACGTTCGTTGTGTACACACGTACCGAGCCTAATGGCCCGTTTTTCTACTAGTGAACAAGGCAGATGCCGAAATATTGTGTAGTTGTTTGTCAGCATAAGTGTTCCCTCTCATTGCATCCATCCACTTTGGTATGTGGTGGGTTAATTTCCCTTTCTTTTCTTATTTATATCGCCTTGAAGCCGCTTCCATTTTCTTTACTTGTAACAAGTAAAGTGATATAAATAAATGCCGAACTTCTCATCTAAGAGAAGTTTTGTTCTATTGGTACATCAGTACTACATGCAAAAATAAATAACGTCATAACCTACTGGTAAGAGGTACCAGAAGCAAAAAGGCATGCTTGAAAAGACATACCAACAAGGAACACATTGAGGTGGTTCTACGGCGTTTCCTTTCTGGCTGCGCAGCATGGAAGTTGGAGAGAGAAGTAGAAGGGTTAAGCCAACAGAGGTTAAAGCTACACAAGTCATAAGTTATGGTTATTTGGATAAGAAAAAGCAGTTTCAGATCAGTAGAGTGTGTAACCATAAACTCAAGTGTTAATATCTAACATACACACATTCGTCTTTCCTGGTGTGGAGTGTTATAACCCGAATGAAGAGTCCAATACAGCACACTAAGTAGCCTCAGGAAATGGTAGAATTCTATATATTTCCTCCCCGCAACATTGCCACCGCCACGTTTCATACATTGTTTATCTTCGGCTTTCGTCATGTGATGGGTTGTCAGGCGGAGATGTTACATGGGGGGTTAACACTTTCACCTAAACTTTGAACAAATAAGTTCTTGACCAGTGCAGCCTACTCGTACCTTAAACATTTAAGAAATCGTCCACCACGCATTCGTATTAAACCCCAAATGCGAAGGGTAATTGAAATAAATTCACTCGACACAGTTTCAGAATAACACAATACTTATATTCTTGCAAAGTTCACTCGTACATTGTCGGTACCAGATACGTCGATAAAGCATCGAACAACAGTTTCATTGAAGGTTACACGTCAAGCACATTCATAAGAGAAGACAAGCTCACTAAGTCCCCCTAACATTAGTGATTATTACGGCACGTTGGAATTTGCCAAAGCCGCTACCGCTCGGAGCAGTTCGCTGCGCTAACCAGTGTGAAGTTATGTGGCCACTTTCCGGCAAAAGAATGTGACAAATCATGGTGGCTGCATGGCCTTTTATAAGCTTGCCATGGCCTATAATGTCAGTAACTTTTTTCTTTAATTAATATCTCCTAAAGTACAAAATAGTTTGCAATTTTTTCAAGCGTTTCCTATGATCATGTTCTATCTGTTTTAATTTAACATTCAAAAGTACTTCTATAAGCTTAAAATTGAAGTCTATCACGTGACCAACTTGGCGGACCTTCTCGAACTCCAACAATAATTAGCGACAATCCATATTTAAAAACTTAATTATCTGACAAATGGTTAAATTTTTTACTGAAACCATTATATATTCGTAATCATCTCAATTTAGGCTATCTGCTGATATAAATTTCTCATCTGTATTCCTTTTAATTAAAAAGTTCATTTTTTCTCTTAATTAAAACTGCTGATTAAACTTTGCCAAATTAGTTAATTTTACTGTCAAAATACTTGGAACAATTCTGACTACAGCCGGTGATAAAAGTTCAGCTGTAGCTTTACTCAATTCAAATATATTTCAAATCTTAGATGTGTTTCACAATGTGAACAAACCAAAATATCTCTTAAAATAAACTTTTCCCGATATAATAAATACACTTTAAAATTATTCTAATGATAAGTTTTCACTGTGGAAATGAATTCAGGGAAATTCCTTCAAGTTGACAATTACTTTACATAAAATTTCTAAGTCCAGCATAAGTGACTTCACAATTGACCTATAGAATATTTTACTGCCGAGGGTGGCTAGTGGGAGTGCTTTTGGTGAACTAAAGGGTGCCTTACAAGGTCTTGATGTGTACATATGGTTAACCATTAACATGACTAAGGTTTTTGGAAAAATATTGTAAAGTGTGTTCACGTTTTAGTGTTCATAGTGCCCATCCTGATTTTACACTGCAGAGTAACTTTGATCAGTACTGCAGTTGATGATTGCAACTCCTCATAGATAAACTAGTAAATGCCCAACACAAACAGTAATTCACAACGGAACATTTAACATGTAATTACTGTATGCTATTTGTTCTGCAGTTGCTTGTCAAAATAATAATAATAATTTAAAAAATAGCAACAGTTGTGTCGGCATATTTACAGAATAATAAAGGTAACAATGAAAGGAAAGAAATGCCGCTAGGAAATATTTACATGGAAAAGAAAGGGAAAATACACTCAACAATCACAAAAGTTGAAGGGAGGAGGGCAGCAGCAACACAAAAAAACACACAAACAAAGAAAAAAAAATATTTCGACACGAGTCTTAATCATGCGAGAGGCGAGACATATGGCAGGGGGAAAGATGTGATCACATCCCAACCCACCACATGAATGAAGCACAGGCGGAAAATGTGTGGTGTTGGTAGAATTGCCGGGGGGGGGGGATAATAATTTATTAGTTTAATGCTAGTTCACCCATAAGCCACTACCCCTGTCTCTTGTCTTCTTACTTGATTAAGGTCATACCAAAAATATGGTACAACTGCATTTTCTTGTATAGGGTGTTTCAAGACGAATCATAAATACTGAAGGAGGTGGTAATACGAACAATATAAACAAGTGTCTGATCTCCATTGGTTTTGGAATGTTACACATAAAATAAACCACAGAAAATGATCGACAGCACACAAATAACTTACTGAAGTACTTTATTTATTCAAAACCACACACATTTTGATTTACAACAGTTCAAATCAAGCCTTGTAACCTAGCAGCTATAGTCTTTTTTTTATCTTAGATGTGTATGCATCGGGATTGTACATGTCAACTTCAAGCATCAATAAAGTGCTTCAGTTTGTGTATTGAAGTTGATGGTGGGATTTTTGAACATTTAATTTAAACTATTGTAAAATATGCGTGTCTTTTTGCATGAATAATGTACTTCAATAAGTTATTCGCGTGTTCTTGATCATTTTCTGAGGTTTATTTTTGCACAACATTCCAGCACCTGTTTCTCCAAAATGAATGGAAATCGGACACACGTTTATGTTAACTTTTTTTACTGCGAAACCATGGTACTGACCACATTACCTTCACCGTAGGGTCAAGATACTGAATAAAGAGCTTTACCTCTGCAGTTCTGCCATGGACATGTAGGAGTGATAGGAACACCTTCTAGGGAACAAACCATTCCCTTACACTTTTTAAGTGAAACACAGAATGAGCAACATCATAAGCGAATGGCAATAAACATCGAATATACAGCACACAGAGAAGCAACAGTTGGAGCAACTTACCGAACAGCGACCCAACCTGGAGAACCTGCGGCCGTCTGCTGCCACCTGGTATATGTAAATGTTGTTGTCTCGTGAGCCCAAAGCTAGCAGCTGACCGTTCGGGGCAAACTGCACCACCTGCAGGAAAACTGACTGTTAAGATAAAATCACTCTTACCTCGGTTTATATATGAAAAAACATTTAGTGGTAAGCAGATGACAGCAAGTAACAGAAATATATTAGGGCAGAGAGGGAATCAGATTACAATACTTGGGTCCAATGACTGAATATGGAGGGGTAGTATGGGACCCACATATTGGGTGTCATATACAGTAATTGCAGCAGGTGCAATGAATAGCTGCTAGATTAGTCTCTGGGAATCACACATAGAACACAATAACTGATATGATAAAGGAGCTGGAATGAGATTCATTGGAAGACAGGAGGAGGGTGAAGAGTCATGGGAATGTACAAGGTGTACACTGGTTATGAGGTATGGAAAGATTTTGATGGAAGGATTAGGAAAGGTGAATGGAAGGGAAAAAATGACTGACAACAAGCTGGCACTCGATTTCAGGCACAAGAGTGTGTAAATCATTTCTCTCCTAGGTAAACGATCAGGGATTGGAATAAATTATCAAGAACAATGATGAATAATTTACTAAAAATGCTGAAAGAATTTAAAGTTGAAATTTGTAGAGGGTAAAAGTAAGTAGGTGCAGGAAAGGGTGAAAAATGGATGTGTAGGTAAATTACCCACACAAACAGATACTTCAAAATCTCAGTTGTAAGCACTTCTGATTCAATGCATTTGTGCCAAACCATTTGAGTCATTTCGCCATCAACTGTGGTTAAATGATGGTCCTTTTTCTACACTTTTTTTATTTCTCTGTACTCTATAATTTTGAGTTGATTCATATCAGACAGTTATAACAACAACTGTTGTTCACTCTTGAGGTACAACTATCAATAACCAAATAATATGACAGCAGCAGTAATGGTAACAATGAATTTGTTTTGAATTTTTTAAATCATTTAGGGCTTTCCCATATTCATGTACACAATGTATTACTTTCTAGTATAATTTGGGAGTGAAGTAGTAACTGTTTTGACAATAAATATTATTGCTTTGAGAAAACAAGATGACTAACATTTTTCTGGCAGATTTTTTTTTTTTTTTTTTTTTTTTTTTTTTTTTTTTTTTTTTTTTGTACTGGTTTTTTGAACATTGTACAAATCTGATTTGGCACCAAAGGAGTTAGCTAAAATTCAGAATTCTATGACTTGCTGTTAAGCTGTGCTTCTGATGACTAATATTTCTCTTTAACATCACTTATTCCTTCTATTTAAGGATAATGTTGAAATATTTTATATTATTTATTAATGTTAAGTACTGTGAGACTCTGGCAACAACCAGCCATACTGAATGCTGATTGGCTGAACTCTGTGATTTTCTTTCCTCTAAGCTATACAATTTCTCCCTAGACTTCCTGGTCCCAGGAAAGTCATTTTTCAGGGTGGAAACATTTAACACAATACTTCACAAGTCTGGGGTGTGATGTCTAAATGAGATGAGAATTCATTGTTGGTTTTCATTTATTGTAGAACTTCAAGTATGCAAATTATATACTCAACTACCATTAAAAATCTGAATACTCAACCGATAATGTGATTTTTGAATGAACTAGCGTCATTTGTGTGTGTGCATATGTGAGGTAAAAAAAAAACTTAAAAATTGGATATCAGCACTCTGAAACAAAATGAAAACACATATATCCAGTTTGTTTCCAGCTCGATTGTGTATTTTGAAAATGTTTTACTGTGTTATCCCACTTGCAGTGGAGTAAATGCTGTTGTGATAATTGCAATTTGTTTTTACAACAATCATTTCTTAACCAAAGCCAGTAACAACAGGATACTGACTAACCTGTATTGGTTCATTGCCATCGATGTAGGTAGTGAGTACCTCCCTGGTTTCCACATCGAGGCACAGCCAGCGGCCGGAAAGGCATCCAACCACCAGCCGGGATCCGTCAGGTGAGAATCCTACACTTTGCAGAGGCTCCTGAAATATTTGCAACCACAGTGAACTATTCATTACTAAATACTCAAAGCACTGCGATCTTACTATTTAGTGTTTAATGGACTACTGACATACACTTATAATATTTATTTTAATAGAAGAATAACTGACACTGTCTGAAAGATGGCAGCAGCCAAACAGTTAAAAATGTGCCCCATTCACAATATGCAAATGAATACTTTCAATGAGTGCGAAATAAAACACACAGTGTCTAGAGCCAAGCACAAGTAACACACAAAGATGTAATAAAAGTGGTGAATAAATGAACTCAGTTTTTCTTGGCGTTGTTTATTTATGAATGTTACTCGGTCAATTTTTAAGCTGCATGCTCTAGGCGACAGAGATTTATGTTGCCGAAATATTGCAAATAAATGATAGTATTACTTGGCTTGTTTCCTGAGAAACATTCATAAAAAAGGTGAATTTTGGGCAGAATACTGTGATGTACCATCACAAGAGTGAAAATGTGGCACACTAAAAGAACTGGAACACTTTAAGATACTTGTGGATATATGTAGTGAAACGGAAAAGCTGTTCATTCTTTTCTAGAGAAGCATGACTGCCTTGATATTTGCAACTATACCAAAGAAACCAATACAGCAGACCTAGAGTCAGAGGTCAATTTAATGAGATATGATCAAAAAAGTGTAGAGTATTAGGAGCATGTTGCACATTTTCAGTTCAACTAAAACAATGAGAGAGAGAGAGAGAATCAGCTGTTACAGTTAAAGGCAAAATATCTATGATGAGAGAGAGGTAAGCAGTATTTCAGGTGAGAAAAAAAGGCTTAATAGTTCAGAATCAGATATTTAATATAGCTTCAAAAATTGCAACATTTCTAGTCTCAATATGACATGCAAGTACAGAAATCTTAGTTGTAGCCAGGAGTACGCTAAAGTATTAAATTAGTATGTAATTCATTCCTGTTTACAAAACATTGCAATTATAATAACAAAAGAAAGTATCAAAGCAATAATTTGACAGAATAAGAAATTCTAATAAGATCAAAAAATGAATTACAAATTGACATCAAAATGAAATAAAAAACACGTTAAAATTTGAATGAGTAGAATAAATTTAAAAGAAATCATTGAACTAACAATGGTCATACCTCAAGAATCACTAAGAAAATATACATCATTGGATCTGGGGAGCTTGTGGGGAGGGAAAAGAGCTCAATGCGCACTAATTAATGGATAAGAGATTCAGAAATAAAAAGAAAGGGTAAACAGATCTAGGACCTAGGCCTTAATTGTAAAAATCCTCAATTCTGCAAATAATGGTTAATAAAATATTCTGCATCTTGCAAAACTCACACCAAGGTCCCGGCTCCACACGGACGAATGGCTCATGGAGTCCCAGACGTGAAGCTGGGAGTCGAAGCCTGCGGTAGCAAACTGGGGCAGAGTGGGGTGGTGTGCCAGTCCCCACAGCTCGTCCGCGTGGCCGCGCACTGCCGCGGACAGTCCCAGGCCCAGGGCTCCCGTCAACACCGCAGACCGCGTCGTGCCCACCAGCAGGCTGCCCCGGCCCTCCGATACACATCGCACTCCTCCGAGCTGCTCCGGCACCTGAAACAGTAAACCAGCCACTCTACTAACACAACACTCACTACTTTAAGCAATGTTCTTTTTTACAATATGATACTAAAGAACATTTTTGAGGAATTTAATTTTTTCATTATTATTTTTTTTATTTGTGGTTTTACGCCCTGTCAACATCAAGGTCATTAGAGTCAGGATGAGACTCAGTACAAGGAACAGGGTGGAATTCGGCCATGGCATTTTGAAGGAAGCATCCCAGCATTCACCTGGAGTGATTTGGGGATACCATGGAAAACCCAAAACTAGATGCCCGGATGGGGGTTCGAACTGGCTTCCTCCCAAATTTGAGGCTAGAGCATTATCTGCTCACCCACCACACTCGATGGAATTTAATGTACCTTGATATATAATTTTGTAGGATTTTACTGAGACTGATAAATCAGTTTAACAGGAGTGCCATTCCTGCCACCAAATTCTGGTCTAGTAAGTAAAAATAAATCAAAAGAAACATTAAACAAAATTATATTTTGATCTGACTTTACTTTTTAATTGTTAGAGGAAGTGCTGAAGAATAATACTATTTCACTAGCCAGTACTCACAACTTTGGTCATGTGGACTGTTAAAAAATATTGATACAGCTCTAAAAACTGATTGAATCACACTTGATACATTGCAAGCAAGAATAAAAACTTAATTCCTCTGACACAATAAAGTATTATTTAATGATGCATCAATGCAATTATGGTTGATTTTATTTATTCACAGATACATCTCACCTCTCGTTCAGGTATATTTAGTGTTCATTGTTTTTATTTACGTTCCTGAAGATACCACAACGAGGGTTGAAACTCATCCGAGAACAAATAAAATCCAACAATAGTTACAATGGCTTATTTATTAAACAATACTTTATTATTTCAACACAACTTCGGAAGAAATTGCTTACAATAATTACATATTAATTCCTCTGAGTTATACAATGCCACTCGGACACTGAAATCATAATAAATATTTTGATTTTGAGAAGTAACTAAATCTGGTCAGGAGTGCTTGCCTGAATCTTATTCAAGGAAATCAGGATACTAATTTGTGGATACATATTTCCCAGCTTTCCAATTTCACAGTAAAATGAAACATACATTATTTTATCCAAAGAACTGGGGGCTGTACATTGTTAAAATCCAACCAGTAGTTTTTGCATGAATCCTAGTCATCCAAACAAACATATGGGAAAAAACTGTAAACAAAATTTATTAATTCTCTGTAGCTTATGAAGAGCGTTCCAGATTCATTTTTCCAAAATGTTTAAAATATAGAGCCTTTCTTCCCACTTCAGTGTTATAAGTATAGATTTCACTGACATTTTATGTTACCCTAATGCAGAGGTTTCAGTGTTTTTCTTACCATGCCACCCCGACAATTTTTATTTTTAAAAAGGTAAATGTTTGCTTCTCAGTCCTAACAGTAACATCTTAGAGAAAACCTATGAAGTATGTGATGTTAGAATAAAGTTTTTATTCTCTAAGAGGTGGTGAAGGGGACATAGTACTTCCAACGATGTAGAGCTAGGGTATTGCGAAGCAACCTTGCACCCTGCGCCCCCCAGTTTGGGAATCCTTACTCTAATGCCACCTCTAACTTCTCATTTCATAAGTATTAGTAAACCTGAAATATTGCCTTGTAATAGCAATATGGTAGCCAACAACTGAATGGAAGAAATTTATCGAGTGTTGTAATGTCAGAGTGGTCTACCAAATGTAGTTTTTTTTTTTAATAAAAGATCAGAAAGATGTACAATATTAAACAATAATAATAACCTGAGTTTCAAGTCCTGTAGGACTGAATCCACTGTCCAACTGAACCAAGCGTCCATCCTTGCCACCTCCTGTCACAATGCTGCCATCCTTCAGCACACAAATACTAAATACAGAACCCTCGTGTAAGCCTCGCACAAATTTGGAGATAGTGTTTGTACCTGGAAAAATAAAAATCAGTACACAGATGTGGAATAAACAAAAGACAAAGTGTTACACATTCCACTAATTCTATCAAAAAATTCTGAACAAAAAAACTGCTAGTAGGATATTTTGTTAGTCATGCTAAACTTCCTAGAGCTTTCCAACTTAGTTTATGCTCTATATAAATTTGTTTTAGTAAGTATTAATTTATCACCATTTGCAACTATCATTTGCTGAATCCATTAAAGAAATAAAAATAAATATATACAAATGTCTAAAAATGGAAATGCACTGTATCCCAGCTATGAGGTTCACCACAGAGATTTTTTCAATACTGGGAAGAGGGGGGGGGGAGGGGTTAGAAGCAAAGCACTGTTGTAACTGGCAGTATGTGAATTGGGGCTTAAAATACGTTATATGAAACACTGTTCAGTAATTTAATTGTTTTTTACTCCCATTTGTTGCTATTCTTATGAAATATAATGGTTCCTGCCTATACGTCTTGGGTAATGTTATTATAAACCCAGTAAATGGTGTTAAAACAGCTACATTGCAGCCGCTGATTGAGTGAATCAAAGTTAACGAGTATGGTAATAACAAAAAGGATAATAAATGTGAAAAAAATATGAAAAAGTGGAAAAGCTTTAGGTGCTGATAAAATAACAGCTGAAAAAACAGTTGACTATACTGGGAAAAAAGTGCAGTGTGTGAAAGTGTTGTCAATAATAACCTAACTTTATTATGGCCTTTCGCAAATATTAGTGATCTAAATGTTGTTCAACAAATGATGATACAAATACTACTGACATTTCTTCAAATAACTGTCTGAATGATTCAATTCTGCTGAACAACTGGATGGTCGTAAGGGATAAAAATTATACTTAAATTGTTAAATATTTTCAAGAATAAGGCCATAGCCCAAAGGTAGTATGTTTTTGTGTTTGTGAGGTGTTTCTTGTTGTTGCTGTCCACCTCTCTTCAACTTTAGTGAGTGATGAGTGTATTTTATCTTTTATTCCCATATTAATATTGTTTTTATTATTATAATCATCAAATGTACTCATAGAATTTTGCCAACATCCTGTACTTTATATTATACTTATTACATAGAGAAAATGGTGCAGCAAGTAGCAATCTCACAGTAGGAATTACAGGTCAAATGTGCAGATATCACACAATACCTCATTCTTATTTTCCTCTATACTTAAGCAGTGTATACAACTTACCTCTTCCCCATACGATAACATTCCCATTGGAGTCTCCAGAGATGACATCACCCTGGGATGTAAATGCGAGGCACGTGACGTACTTAGGCTTGTCTCTGTTCTCGAAGACCCCCATTCGCTTGTAAAGGGTTCCACCTGCGTCCAGGGTCCAGAAGTTGATGTGGGACTTGCCACACGTCACAATGTTGCTCCTGTCCAGTGGATGGAACTCTGCTGCTACCACTGTATCAGCTGAACACTGCAAGTATGATGTCACACATTATAACATGGTTTTGGATGTTTGTTACAAAATTTGGTTTATTGTATTAGGAATTGTGAAGAATTGCCACATGACTCACAAAAGTGGGACCAAATGAAATACACCCAACACTCACCAAAGTTAAAGATAGGAGGGCAGAAACAACACAAAATAAACACAGAAAACACAATATTTCAGGGCTAACCTTTTGTCATGTTAAAAGAAATAAGTGGCTGAGCTCTTTTAACTTGACGAAGGGTTAATTTTTCTTTTTTTTCTGAAATACCTTACCTCAATGAGAAGCAAGATCTGCTCCAAAGCAAATACAATCACTTTATTACCACAGTTAATTCTATAAAAGTAAATGTATCAAGTATTTTTAACATCCTAATAACAAATATTAATAAGCTAGGATAGGATAGGATAGGAACAATAACTCATCACATACAGTTGAAGGCAGGAAGGCCAAATGAACACAAAAACACGGACTCACTTTATAATGGTTTGGTTTAAAATCCTGTTCAGGTACACAGAACTGGGCCATTTGGCAAGGAGAGGTGCTGCATGACTAGGCTAGTAACAGGGGCGTAGCTACTATGGGGCTAGGTGGTGCGGTTCATAGGGGCCCCTATGCCTAGGGGACCCCCAAGCATACCTCAGGGGACCCCTAAGCGCAGTTCAGAGGGCCCACGGGGGCCTTCACGGCAAACTGGCAACCTTTTTTTTTTAGCTCTACTGTCGTCTAAGGGGGCCCCTGAGACACAGGAAGACCCTCACACTGCTCAGGGTCCCTCAAGCACAACTCAGGGGCTTGTTCATGTTCGTTTGGCCCTCCTGCTTACATCCAAGGTAAATAAATTGTAAAATGAATTTATGAACTACAAACAATCAGTGACATCAGAAATGAAAAGTAATTAATCAGGGGTGGCAGGTCATCTTGCATGTAAACAAATCTGTAATAACTACAGCCACATTTACAGCCAACATAGTCAAATAGTTCCAAGTCATTCCATAAAGTGAATTAATTTCATTACACCATCTCCTGAGAAACGTCACAACTTTTATAATCTGCATATCACTTTTGGAACAATCAATGTTTATCTTGTATCACCAGCTTATACTTGGAAAATTAAACTTGGCTAACCAAAAACACTAAATAGAGTGACATTTTTATTTTGCCACTGCATATGATTCCCATTCCAAATGTCTCATCTCTAAGCATGTATAAATTCATCCTTTTTGTGTTCATTGCTGCCCCTGCCTTCATCTTTGGTGGGCAATGGATTTACTTTCCCCACTGTTCCCAATTTGAAAATTCACAACTTTTTGTGCACTTCATAAGTTTTTATTAACTCTTTTGCAAATAAAATCTCTACAGCTCTGGAGCTTCTTTGTTGAAGGTGGAAAGGAACGCAAGCCTACTATTTATTATTTAATTGCCAAATGATGTTACAGAAAAAAAAACTGTTTATTTATAGCTTGATATTTCTGTTAGATGAGGAGACAGTAACATATAGAAAAAACAATACATCTCAATAAGGATTTTCTGCATATGGACTTACTTTTGTTTCTGTTATTCTATGACCCTTCTGCCAATCCCAGATGGAGATGTTATGATCAGGAGCTTCATCAATGGCACACAGTAGAGTACCACCATCCTGCAAACAGATATTAAAACTTCAAACAAACTGCAGCAATTGTGCATGTATTGGAATCGCTAAATAAAATCTGAGGGGATATGTTCACATCAGGAAAGCTTAAATCTAGCATTTCTTCTTTCTGTTTCTGCATTTTGCTGCCACAATATGTGGTTGATAGTATATCCTTCTATCATCCCTCTTCAATTTTTGTTTTGTTTAATTTTCTGTCAAACTCCTAGTAGTCATTATAAAAAGTTACATGCTTAATATGCAATTCAGTCTAAATTTAGCATATTCTGTGAATAACACTGAAAGAAAATCTCTGAAATATGGAATATAAGCTAAGAGCAGGGGCATAGCTATCATAGGGCTTGGTGATGCAGTGCACCGGGGCCCTCACGCTCAGGGGGCCCCCTGAGCACAGTTGAGGGGGCCCCCAAGTGCAGCTCAGAGGGCCCACAGGTCTTCAGGGTAAATGGGCGACCTTTTTTTTCTTTTAGCTGTGAAGGCCTTGTGAACCTAGATTTGCTACTGCTCAGGGGGCCCCCAAGCTCTGCTCAGAGGGCCCCTACCAACAACAAGGCAGAGCTTTTATTGCTTTTTTTTTTTTTTTTAAAAAAAAAAAAAAAAAAAAGGTAGAAAGGTCGCCCAACTGGACTGAGGGCCCAAAATAATTTTATTTTGCACCAGGGCCCTTGTTGACCTAGCTACGCCACTGGCTAAGAGCATAGTATTAAAATCATTTCAAGTCTTTCATTTCTTTTTCTACTTACATAAGAATGTGTATATAGTACTGAGCTTGCCAGTTACACTGAATGAGAACATTCATCTGATTACAATTGTAACAATAATACTGTGACAGAGATCTTAAATTCATCTTCCTGCATCTTCCAGCTTTTATGTAATTATTTTTACAAATATATCATTTCTGTGAATCAACATTTAGGTCATTGACGGAGGCTGAAAGCAGTGATAAAGTTAATTATATTCAATGACATTTTCGTGTAGTACACTTTTTTTTCCTTGACATTGACAGTATGGTTTTTTGTCAGACATTATTTCTTTCTCATACTTGATTCTAGCTGCACCTTTTTCCAGGTTTCTTTTCCACCCTTTTCCATAATTGGTAAGTTTAATCAGTCAGCCATTTTTCTATTCTGAAGCCATCTATAGCATTTAATAGACATGTCACCTAATATTGATAGACAAAGACTGACATATGACACTAGGATAGCATCAAATGTCAGTGTGATCCAATCAAATTACTAGTCAACATTTAACCGAATAATGTAAAACGATGCTTCAATTTGTTTACAGCTAAATAATTTTGAATTTCAAAAAATTCAGGAAAAATTCAAACTGATCTTTACTCACAGCCTTGGAGAAAGATAGGCAGCTGATGGAGCGTTCAAATTCACCAATTCCGATGACGGCAACTGTAGCCAGGCTCACGGAATTCCAGATCCGGACATGGGGCTGTGGGAACAGTACGTTATTTTAGAAAATTGTAAACAAATTTCTTACTTTGTAACATTTAAACTACATACTTCATGCTTTAATGGCTAGTTAATTTTCGTAATTTGTATTTTAAGGTCTCATTCACTACAATGTGAGACTATGAATCTACTATGCAGGGGCTAATTTGAATAAATGGAACACGTTTAAGTAGGTAGGCGATTTCAACACTTTTAATATCATAATTAATATGTTGTCTCACAACTAAATAAATAGGATGCATGTCATTTCATTTTCAATGTTTAAAATTAATTCTAAATATCCAAATTCACCACAATTTTTCCGAGTGTTGGTTTTCCAATAATTTTAATGTCAAACCTCCTTATTTCTACAATGGAGGAAAATTAATAAACATTAAATGCCTTTTTGCCTTAAAAATTGAGCCAAAAATGTTTTTGTAACAAAAAATTTTAGTTACATATTTCTGTTAAAAAAAACCGAATGTAACTCCTTGGCAACACAAAACTCAACCTTTGCATTACACCTGTAGTTTAAGCTATCTCCACTATACATTTGTTACTTCTTATAACAATCCTTCCTGTACAATGAAATATTACTTCAATGTCTCTTAGCAGCAAATTTGAGTAGCTCTTTAAAAGAATTTAAATTTAATATTTGTAGAGGGCAAATGTAGGTGGGTGCAGGATAGGGGGAAGTTGGGTGTGTAGGTAAATTACCACCAGAGTGTGTGCTCCATTGCAATTAAATTAAATTAAACATCCTCTATGTATTTCACCAAAGTTGCCGTTTCATTAAGTTGGGTCAACTTATGCTTTCTTCAATGTAACATTTAGAGTTCCATACAATTTTCCATCTACTACATCAAGCAGTTAACATTTACTTGAAAACAGACCTATCTAAATAAGTGAATGGCAATTATATTGAAACAGGAAATGATGATACAATGCATTATTAACTGGAACAAGGCTAGAGAAATTAAACTGACTGTATACTAAAGCTTAAGGCACACAGGGAACTAGCAATATAATATTCAGGCAACGTGGCAGTCATGAGAAAGAGTAAACATGACATATGGAAAGTGTAAAATAATGAATGTTGAATCACAGGTGTAAGACTTGCTGGGGACTGCACCACTTTCTCCACCTACCAAAAAATGGTACCGACCAGTTTAAATTTGGTTTAACTGCTTTCATATAATGTCCTCTTCATGGTACTCACTCTCTTTTTGCAGAAAATTTGCCACAAATTGAATTAAAAAGCAGTAATATGAGATGCTGTGCAACTGAAAAATACCACCTGCAATGCAAAAATGACACAAAAATTATCGCTGCAGAGACTATATCAACCTAAACAGTTTTTTTCTTGCCATAGAGGTTGTGGTTAGCAGTGGCGTAGCTACTAAGGGGCTAGGCGGTGCAGTGCACCGGGGCCCCTACGCTCAGGGGGCCCCAAAGTGCACCTCTGGGGGGCCCCAAGTGCGGTTGAGAGGGCCCACGAGCCTTCATGGGAAACTGGCGATTTTTTTTTTAGCTCTACAGTCGTCTAAGGGGGGCCCTGAGACACAGGAAGCCCCTTCCCTAGGGCCCACAACCACTGCTCAGGGGGGCCCCAACCACTGCTCAGGGTCCCCTAAGCACAACTCAAGGGCTCCATCCTCAGGTCATGGGGCCCCTACACAAAGCAAAAAAAAAAAATACAACCTAGATCGAGAGAAAAAAAAAATCAAAAATTTAATTTGCCTGGGACCCATGTATTTGTTTACAACAGAACTAATTGATTGTGCCCGATTGTGCTTACTGATGTAACATGGCAGGCTATGCTCCAATACAGCTCATAAAAATATTTTCTGTTTGTAAATTTTGGGCGATGTTTCAGAATGGAAAGAAGTTGAAACACCAATAAAACATTAGAACAACAATATTGCAGTGCTGGCAGCTTGTGATAGTTATGCGAAAGTCATATTTTAATTTAATTTGTAGTGACTTTTCTGTAAAAACAGTGGAAAATATGAAGAGGACATTATATCGAAGCAGTTAAACCAAATTTCAACAGATTAGTACCATTTTCAAGTAGTCCTCAACTTGCATATGTAGATTCATTGTAGCTATCATACATTCTCTCACACGATGAAATATCACAAATTAAGTTCCCAAATTTTGTCTTTATGGCCCTTTTGCCATCAGCTTTGGTAAGCAGCTAGTTTCCCTGCCATTGTGCATATTGTTATGTCATTCATTCAAATGTGTAGGGCTAATGAGAAGCATAGGTTATTACCACCTACAAATTTAATTGGTGTACTACAAAGATTTATTACTATTTGTGCAATTGCTAAAAGCTTAAATGTCATATTTCAGTCAATTATTACCGATAACATCCGAATCTTCCAGTAGGCATTATAAAGGTAGCATTCAAACACTGGTATGAATATGTAGCTAATATTTCAATTATTAACAGAATAAAATGTAAAAAGATACATTTTAAAGCAGAAAAAGCTGCAGATCATCTCCATCAGTTAGAATCAGGATTTTCATCAATTAGTAACACTTATGTTAACAAAATTCTAAAGGCTATTGGTGCATCTTACACTAATAATAATTTTATTTATTTAAACAAACATGTTGCAACAGTGACTGCAGAAACCTTTCACCACCGTAGTTATTGACACTGTTAAACTGAAATTCTGTTAAAACAAGCATTAAAGCACCTTTTGGTAGACTGTTGCAGAAAAGATGATTAGTATAAGTATGTTGATTTTAATTTCATCTCTGCAGAATTTTTTTACCAGTAAAAATAAAGACGACTCACACATTATACCTAATAAAAATTTCAAAAGATTTTTCTGCCTGAAAACCACACAAAAAAAAAGGATCATACAGAATTCCATGATTGTCACCCCCCCCCCCCCAATCCCGTTATTCACCTGATTTGACACCTTGCAACTTTGGACTGTTCTCCCACATTAAGTTAAAGAATCGCGAGTTTGAGACTGTAGAGGAGAGACAATGTGAATCACTGGAGGTTGTGACAGAAATGTTCGAGATCGGTGCATTTGGGAACGGGGACTACTTTAGAGGTGATTGGAGTTACAACATTTACAGCTATGTATTTAACATTTTATTCTTCTATCCAGGAATTTTTAGATATCACTTAGTAAGTTTAATTGTATTTTTCTATTTGTGTTACTTGTGTCTTCATAATGGAAGTTGATTACTAGCCCAGCATTTATGTGGATCAGGGGCAGATCTGGGAGGGGGGGGGAGGGGGATAGGGGGCTCATGGGGCCCTCCCGAAAGTATCAAGCTCTTCTGATCTTTTAGGGGGGCAGCAATCCAAGGAGACTATAAAGACTACCCTTGCCCCACCCAAGCCCCTCCCGAAACCGAAGTGCACTCAAGCCCCTCCCGAAACCGAAGTGCACTCAAGCCCCCCCCCCCCTTTCCCCAAAAACCAAAATCTGCTCAAGCCCCTCCCAAATCAAAATCCTGTATCCGCCCCTGATATGGGTTATTAAAAAACATTAAGACGGCCACTATTTGTGCAGCAAAATGTAAAGGCCTGTCAATTTTCTAAAATCCAGTAATGTTTTTGATGACAGGTTGAACATAAGCATAACCCTACAATTTCTTGACATACAAATTCCTTATAAAACATCTAGAATGTAGCAGCATTGAAACTAAACACTCCTATCTGGCATACTTCAGATGGGACTACCATATTTCTTAGTTTTGGCTTTGGGTATGGTCATTTTCCATACAATAGGACCTGAACATATTAGTTTTAGTAAAAATGTTTCCTAACAGTATTTGTTTAACGTGACAAAAATAAATGTAACTGATAATCAATGATGCTCAGGTGTAATGAATAAAAAAAATTAGAGTGAAAATGAGAAAAACGAAAATGCTTTAAGGCAACAGCAAAACAAAAAAACATTGAGAAAATAAGTCAATCATCAAATATGGAGGCAGGAGAGTTACGATGACAAAAAACCAAAGACAAATAACTATGCATAGTTTTGGAAAACCATAATCATGCAAGGATAATGTGAAACAGATGGTAAAGTATCATCTCCGTGTAAAAGTTATACTTGCTGTGATTAATCACCTGTTGCAAGGTTTCAAAAAAAAAAAATGTAACTGTGTTTGTCTACTTCTCTCTCTTTTCTTGTCTTTACATCCCTCCTTATCGACTTTGAGAAGTAATGAATTTACTTTCCCTATACTTTAGTTTTAAAAGTAGGTCTAATTTCTGGTATGAACAAACATGTGGACTGGATATTTATCGTTTATTGACAGGTAGTATTTGCTTTGATATTCAGGGAGATTATTTCACATCCCTGTCATTTATTGAGAAACGTGCATGAAATGTATGTATACTGGAGAAAAAAAAACTTCACTACAGTGAATGCATGCTACATATTTCTGACTGATATCACAAAAGCACATTTTTCAGGGATATGTCGCAAAACTCAGATAAACCAGTAATCCTTTAATTAAAAAAAAAAAATCAAAACCAGTGAAACAGATCAACTGATTTTGTTCTCTGCAGTCCCATATGGGAACAAACAACTGCATACACATCCACCAATGGAACAGTATTGCCTCTGGATTAGTCCATAGATTCTGTCTGGCCAACCAAATAATATCAAAATTTCTTCATTCATAGAAAAAATAAACAGGACTAACAACCACAATATCATAATTTTCCAATTTGCAAATTACATGTAAGAATTTCATGCATTCCTTGAAGGCAGTACATAACCACATACATTAAAAAGTAAGCTAGAGTAAATGTGCTCTTAAGTTTGGTGTATGCTAGAAAAAGTATGAAAGAGACATCAGCAAACAGTAAAGATAAAACACAAATATATGGTTAGACACAATTGCTCCTGAAAGAAAATTTAGACACAAAAGCTCTGGATGGACCCAGTAGAAAGTAAGCTTTGAGAGTAAGACAGAGATGCAGCTGGTGGCGTGACGCGTCGTTGACATACCCACATCTCAGCCTCCGGAGCGAGCCTGTCGGGCGGCGGATTCAGCCTCCAAGACTTCACAATATAAACACAAAACACATATCTATTTCAGTATTACTACCTGTCGCAAACTGAATGCTGTACTGGTCTGTATGAAAAATGTGTGCAGCTGAATAATCTTAAAACTAAAAATGATTGATTAGTCAATAACCTGAAGGATTGATTCTTGGCTGTCCGGGTGGTGCCGCGTCATATTTCATGTAGCCGATGTTTCGACCCTCATTCTGTGGTCTTCTTCCAAGGCAGTTCTGCTCGGGAAGAAGACCACAGAATGAGGAAGACCACAGAATGAGAGTCGAAACGTCGGCTACACGAAATATGATGCGGCGACACCCGGACTGCCAAGAATCAACTGACTCTGACCGCAGAAGCCTACGATTACAACCTGAAGGATTGTTGGATCTCCAAAGGAGGGTATCTTAAGCCAGAGGTGGGACGGTGAATTCCTTTTGTCCATACTGTAAAGTATTCAGGTGTCAAGGTCGCCATGAAACGCGCTTCGCTGTTAACTTCTTTCTTTTAGTTGTAATTTTTAGAACTAGAAATAATTCATATATATATTTTCAATGAAGGAAAGCTCGTTTTACAATAACTCAATTTTAATAACAACGATTCCTAAAGCTAAACCAACACCAGTCATACAATCTACTTGGGTTGTTGTTTAACACTTCCTTTCCGAAAAGAATTGCAGGTTCATGAATTGGTAATCTGTTTTCACGAAGCGACGTCTACTTTTCAAGAAGTTTTGAGTTCATCTGTCTGTTGATAATAACCAGCGAGAGGTAACAGGAAATCCAAAGCACATATATTTTAATGTTCTCCATTTTAATCTTTCATTTAACTTTCTTAAATTGTAAATTTTATAAAGTTATTGCATTTTGGTATTAATCAGCCCCGTTACAATCTCCAACAGAGGGTATCTTAAGCCAGAGGTGGGACGGTGAATTCCTTTTGTCCATACTGTAAAGTATTATGAGAAATTCAATTTTCAAAGTGTATGTCACACAAACAGTTTTGCCAGATGTGAATGTTGGGTTTAGGACCAGTAAAAATTCCAGGCTGTCAGAAATTGAAAAGAGTACCAGTCTGATATTTATTAGTGGGACCAAAAAATAATGGTTTTGTTTGACAACTGGTGCTTTTGCAAAAGTGATTAGCTGTAAAAACTATTCTGCAGTAGGTGTACAAAGAAGAGCAGTTAAATGTGTTTGTGGAAAATGGGCATAATGCAATCAGTAACAAATTTGCTGAAAGAACTGGTATGGTAGTCATTGGAAGATAAAAGGTGGGTAAAGAGATAGTCTGGTCTTATTCATAGCTTATAATTGCAATAATGCATGGATGGATATTAGTAGAAGAGTAAGTAGTTATATGTATAAGGGAAAAGATGGCCATAATCATGTGCTGGCAGATGAAAGAGTGGGAAAATTTTCTTTTGTAGGTAAGGGAGTCACGGACTGGAATAAACTACCAAGGGAAATAATGGGCAGTTTACCAAAAAGACAGGAGTTTAAGTTGCAATCTGTAAAGGGCAGGGATAGGTGAGTGGTGAAAAATCATGACAAGGTAGGGATGTACCGACACTGCAACCAGAGCATGTGCGCTCCATCGCAATTGAAATTACATTAAATTATAAATATAAAATTGGTAACAATGGAAGGAATGAACTGCCATGTGGCAAAATTTATATGGAAAGGACAGATAAAATACATCCAACACTCACCAAATGCCCTCCTCCCTTGAACATTGGTGAGTGTTGGATGTATCCTTTCCATATAAATATAAAATGATGGATGAAGGAAGGCAGAGTATGTTAAAAGGAGATGTCTGTGAGATTTGACAGTCAAGAATAAAGATAAATGGGGAAAGAAAATGATTAAGAATTTGTTTCAAATATTCATTCTTAATTTATCTAGGAAGTCTGCTTCCAACTATTGTCCTTTTAAAAATGTAATTAAACCTCCTTGAATTTATGCTTCTCTACAATTATATATCTTATGAGTGATTGTCAAAAGCCACAGCTGAAGCTTATTTTTCAGCACTGTAAAGAATTACATAACTAATGTTGAATGAATTTTCAGCATGCACACATTTCTCAGATAAACCGGGTGGAAAGTTGTGATTTCATAATCTTGATTTAACTGCAATAAATACCAAAGTCGGGTCTGCAGCCACAAAATATGATGCACTATGTATAATGACTACTCACATGACTGTATGCTACATACTAGCAGAACACAACACAGTTAAAAATCACAATTTACTGAACAATATATTACAGATGCTTTTAACTACCAAATAAATTAGGTGTCATTTGCTTAAGAGAAATAAATTAAATATTCATAGTCATTGAAGAACACAAATAACAAACACTAATACTACAAGTTTATAAGGAAATAAACAGACAAAAATCTATCTATAATCAACAAATTAATATCTTGGACAAACGGCTTAAAAAAATTAATATATTAGTGATAATATTTTCAGAAAGGTCAATGCAAAGTAAACAATGTAGTATTAAAAATCTGACAAAACTGATGTTGAGTGTTGACCAATGTTTTTACAAAAATTTTCACAGAATACAAGAACTTTTAAAAGTCATCGTTGGAATTGAATTGCATAATCATTCAAACAAAACCAATAACAAGAGTGACAGCAAAATTAATATTAAGAAAATTTGGCTGAACCGGGCTTCAGCCAAGGAACAATGAGAAAGGTCAGAAAGAAAGACAAAAAGAAGTGATTAATGTAACAGATGAAATATGATCTATTACATCATCCTTATAAAATAATTATATAGAAAGAACTTGTTATACTAATTTAGCATTTAAAAAAAATAATAACTGTATAATCTGCAGTCGAGCATTGCTGCATCAGATATGTACTCGAACACTCACCCGTCCTTCTCGACGATCGTGCCCGGCAGTCTGCCCAGTCGCTACCAGCAGCTTGTTTGGGTGGACACACAGGCTGCAATGACAAATATAATCTTTGCCAACTTCTGAGCCATCTAATTCAGCTTGGTGAAAACATTCTCACCATCTTGGAAGGTTTGGCACACTTTATCCCAACAGCCATTTATATTTCAATAGTTATATTATAAGGGAAATTTGAAGTTAAATTATTGTTTATTCAAAAAACAGAGTACTTAACCTCAATGAATGAAATGCTGTAAGGTGACATTAATATTGAAAGGAAATATAAAGTAAACTTAACAATAAGGAAGGAAGGCTGCAGAAAAAAAAAGTACAATATTTTGAGATATGCCCTTCCCCATGAAAATAGAGGATTTATGTGAACTTAGCAATATGCTTCAATTACTATTTTCAACAGGAATGGCATAACCCAAAATATTTTGTTTTTGTCAGTGCAGCCCTCCTTTCTTCAACTTTGCTAAGTGATTGGTCTTTGATTCATCTATTTAATCTTTCTTTTCCACGTAAATAGTGTACAAAAATTGTACTGTATACCTTGTTACATAGGAAGGGCAGCATATTTGTTAACATAATAAATACAGAGCAAAGAAGTGAGATTTACTGCAGCAAATAAACACACATTTAAAAAAAATCAAGCAGTTCCAGCAGTGCAATGATGCAACCATGAAAACTTTCTCCTTACAAAAAATCCTTCTGTGTTTTCAGACATTCAATGTATGGTTTGTTCTCCACATGTTCTCAGTCATCATTGATAGTTTTACTTAATTTACAGACAAGAGATGGCTTATAAACTTATGAAACATCTCAACAAGGATGAAAAGGAAAGTGCTAATATAAATGTTATTGAAGAAGAGGCATGGGTAAAACACTACAGAACATTATGGTACCATAGTAATTATAAAGAAGAAGAAGAGAAAATAGGAATTGACCACGTGGATACTAAAGAAATTGATCCTATAGACATAGAGGAGGTTGATGCAGCACTAAAATCATTTAAAAATAGAAAACCTCCTGGACTAGATACAATTAATTTAGAATTGATTAAGTATGGGGGAATGATTCTGAAATTTAGATTTTTACACTTAATTAATATGTGTTGGAAAAAGAGAACCATCCCAGAAGAATGGAGGAAGGCCAAAGTTATTTCACTTTTTAAGAAGGGAGATAGGAATTCATGTGATAACTATCGAGGAATTAGTTTATTAAATACGGGATACAAAATATATGCAAAAATAATAAATAACAGGCTAAAAGTAATAGCAGATGCTCTCCTATCAGAAGAACAATGTGGGTTTAGGAAAGGAAGGTCCTGCAAAGATAATATATTCTGCCTTAGACAACTATTGGAAAAGAGAAGAGAATTTAATTTAAAGACTTTCATTGCTTTTATAGACTATGAAAAAGCGTTCTATAAAGTAAATAGACAAAAACTATGGGAAATAATGCAAAGAAATGGATATCCACAGCATTTAATACAAGTTATTCAAGATATGTATAGAAGGACACAAATCGTCTTAGACCTAGGAAATAAACTTACAGAAGAAATAGCAATTAACCAAGGAGTGCGGCAAGGTTGTAGCCTGTCTCCAACACTTTTTAATATACATATATAAGAAAATGTCCATCCTGGTATAAAAATAAGCAACAACACTTACATAAATACTATGTTGTTTGCAGACGACCAATTAATCCTCCAGGAAAATGAAGATGGACTTCAAAAAGCAATTCATATACTAAACATTATCAGCAAAGATTACAATCTGCAGTTGTCTCGTGCAAAAACGAAAGTTATGGCATGGCAGGGGAAATATCCTATCAGAGTTAAAATAGTGGTAGACAATCAGCCAATAGAACAAGTCTCCAGCTTTACTTATCTCGGATGTGAATTATCTTTTAATGAGGATAACGAGGTGAAGAAAAAACTTCACCGATTTCAGTATATGTGTGGAACAATTCGACGAACACTGAAAGGTAAAGCACGAGAGGAGACTCAACTCAAGTTTTATAAAACAATGGCCGTACCGACTCTGCTATATGGCAGCGAAACATGGGTAAATAAAACGCAATACAAAAGCAAAATTCAATCATCTGAAATGAAATTTTTAAGGTCAGTAAAAGGGTATTCCCTAAATGATAGGAGGAGGAACGAGGAAATAAGGGAACAACTGAATATCTCCCCGCTAAATGATAGAATTACCCAAAAAGGGATAACTGGAAGAACCACGTCCTACGGATGAGAAAGGACAGATTTCCTAAGCTTGCCCTGGAGTACCATCCCACAGGCAGAAGGGACATTGGAAGACCTAGGAAGAGATGGTCGGAAGAATGAGGTCGGAACAGGCTTTTGGCCTATCCATGAAGCGGAAGTAAGTAAGTAAGTAACTTAATTTACATATCATTAGGTCTGACTAATTCCTCATCAAACTGTCTTAATTTCTACATGAATTTATGGAAATTTCATATTTTTCTGTAAGAAATTTGCTAGTAGTTTTGAAATTGATGGGTGAGAAAAGAAGTTTGTGGAAGAGGCTTACAGAAAGAAGAGACAGGATATTTTGAGACATGCAGGATTGGTTAATTTGTTAGTGGAGGGAACAGTCAAACGTAGGAACTGCAGAGGAAGACAGATATTAGAATAGATGAAGCAGATAATTGAGGGCATAGTTTGTAAGAGGTACATTGAGATGAAAGATTAGCGAGATAGCAGGGAATGGAGGATTGCATCAAACCCGTCAAAAGACTGATGACAGCAAAATAATAATGAATAAAATCTCCAGTCTTACAAAATAATAATAATAATAATAATAATGCACTGTTGAATCCTTTGATGCACTAATTGTAAAGTATATGCCATGGCAGCAGTTTAGACAAATCACCTACTGTGAGATCAAAAGCTTTCACGGCGTATCGCCTACTTTCACATTTGATTTTTTTTTTTAGTTTTTAATCTTAAATTCTTTGAGAATGATTTTACCACACACATACTTTTTTCCCTCTACAAATTTTAATTTTAATTTTGTATGTGTTAACTGTTCAGAATTTTCCTTGTTAATTTATTCCTAGTACTTCATTAGTACACATCAAGCTGAATCACTGATAACTATTTCCATAAAACAGACCAGCATCATCTTCTCTGCTTCATCATTTGTGCCGTATATTAGTGGCTGAATTCATATTGCAATGTAAATTAGAAGGAACCTCACTTTACAAACTTCACAAGATAACATCGTTTTGTTCATCACTTTACCTTTTGACGTCATCGGTATGTCCCAGATAATGCCTCTGGCTCTGCTCCTCGACATTGTGCAGGACGACTACAGCAGCTACGAAGTAGACCATCTCTCCCGTCGGCAGCAGCTGCAAGTTCGACCGACAGTCACGACCCCGGTACCCATAGCTAGGTATCTGTCAAGGTTCAACTTCTCTCTAAAGACAAAATACTGCCAGTGCTAGTAACTCATTACTTACAAAATACTTATATTACAAAATAATTATTTAGCAAAACTTGTGTATAGTAGTATTTCCTCCTTGTTGCTCACGTATCACAGCAATACCCAATTATTGTAACAATTTTATAATGTTCTGTACTGCTTATGTATTCTCATGCATTCTATAAACTATGAAAACCACATTGGAACCATTCTTAAATGAATCCAAAACCACACTGAATGAAAGCAAGTAAATGTAGAGTAAGTTTCATATAACATTAACAATGTATTGAGTGGAAGATGATGAAGAAACTACACAGGAAAATTTCATCAGCTTGCAACAGATCATACTCAATATTGTCCAAAATCTGGCCTCTAAGTTTCCAAGTAACATAATGTCATAAACGCACTGGAAGATTGTTGGAAGAAATGTATATCTGGAATCCTGAGGGTACTATGTCAAAAACAGACCACAGCTTTTTACTGAGAAGCATCAGCGTTATGCCATGAACTTATGGACCAACCCTTGACCAGAAAACAGAAATAATTCCTGGCGTCGTGGTATGAACTCCAGTCCTAAGAAAGATTATCAACAGAAACTGAACTTGCATCTGCCATGTAATAAGACTGATTAATAACCAAAATAAGGAACAAATTTACAAAGTGTATATGAATATACAATGTTGGTAACAATGGAAGAAAAGAACTGCACGAGGCAATATATTCATGTGGAAAGGAAAGATAAAACACACTCAACTTTGATGAGTGTTGGGTGTATTTTATCTATCCTTTCCATATGAATATACAATGTGTCACATTAAAAATAATATATGAAATCATTAAGCCAAGTGACAGATACAATATATACAAAAAGAATATACAAGGCAAGAAATTACGCAATGCAAAACAGGTTTATCTGTGCAGTTGTTCTTCTACAGATATATAGTAAGTACCAAAAGAAGAAAAAAATAATACATTTATGTTCTATGCCTATTGTCACAGACAGTATGATCAAAGGATACACCCACTCCAATTTGAGCCTGGTGTGAGGAGCTGGGTTGACCTTGGCAAGGTCATAACTCTCGGCAACAGGCGTTGGAGCGTGGAGGATGACCGGCCGTCCTCGCAGAAAGAAGCGAACGGTGCCCTCCTCTTCATTGTAGCTCGCATCACGAGTTCTGAGATGCAGAAACAGGTAGCTCAGTAAGTTAGAATTGAAACTGTTCAGCTCTTTTGATCACAATCTTGAAGAGATCTTACAGAAGACCAGATTGTCAAACAACTTAGATTAGTTTCATATACACTGAAGTGCCGAAAGTCATGGGATAGGAAGATGCAAATATCAAGATGGTGGTAGCACCATGAAAGAAACAAATGTGTTGTGCAGTGATGGGTCTTTGATTTTTGTTATCAGGAGTCATGTGAAAGGTTTTCAAACAATTACGGCCGTGAAACATGAATTAACAGAATTTTTACACAGAATGGTAGTTGGCACAATACGCACAGGACATTCCATAATGAAAAATATTAATGAATTTAATCATTAACTCACAATGTCAAACGTGTGACAAATACATAATTACTGGCATTATCTGCATCTACCAAACGACCGACACCAGTGACAACTGCTTCGAAGAGCAGCAACACTCAATGTGGGACATACGACAGACATGTTCATGTAGATAGTGTAGCGATATTTTACACTGATGGGATATGGCAGCAGAAGGCTGACATGAGAGCCTCTGCTAGCGAAACAGCTTCAGCTGCAATGCTTCTTCTGGGCTCGTGAATGTATTGGTTGGACCCTAGATGATTGGAAGATGGTTGCATGGTCAGATAAGTCACAATTCCAGAAAGCTGACTGGAGGGTTCAAGTGTGGTGTAGACCCATGAGGGCATGGAACTAGATTGTCATGGAGACACTGTGAAAGCTGGTGGTGGCTCCATCCTGTGCTTACATGGCATGGACCTCCGCTCAAACTGAATCGAGCATTGATTGGGTATGGTCACTTTCAGCTACTTGGAGACCATTTGCTGCCTTACATGGCCTTAATGCTTCTAAACAATGATGATTTTCCACAGCAATAATATGTCAAAAAATTGTTCACTATTGGTTGGAAGAACTTTCTGGACAATTCCAGCGAATGACTTGGCCACCTACATCAGCAGACATGAATCCAAGCAAACATATCTGGGGCATGATTCAAAGGTCAGTTTGTGCTGAACGTCCTGCATTGACAACACTTCTGCAATTTTGGCCGACTATAGAGTAATTGTGGTTGAAAATTTTTTGTGTAGTCAATGCCACACCTGGTTGCAGAAGAAGATTGACCCCATGATTTAGGAGGTATCCTATGACTTTTGGCACTCAGGGTACTTAAATACTAATTCTGTTAAAACAGCCTATATTATTTATGATAAGTTTCTAATTTTTTAAAAAAGCTTACAACATATAAGTAACAATGGACAATATATTCCTATTTTTAAGCTCACTTAAGAACATCGATTACTTAAGCAAGAACACTGGAAGAAAATAACAGTCAAGTTTCCACGTGTTTTCGTGACAGCTTTATACCTCATTAATGTTGAGGTCATTAGAGACAGGAAAGAATGGGAGCAGGGAACATGAAGGTATTCAACCATTGCCTTTGATATGAACCGTCCCAGAATTTTCTTGGCGTAATTTTGGGAAGCCGTGGAAAACCAAAATCTGAATGGCTCGACACGGATCGAATCGGCATGCCCCAAATCTGAGGTGATATTGTTACTGCTATCCCATTCTCTTTTCCTTTATCAAACTAAATTATATTAAATTAAAAAATTAAGGGTATACCATGTACCAAATTGGTGACTGAAGTAATTTCTTTTTTTAAATGCTATGGAGCCAGACTATAGCACAGTGGTAGAGTGCCTACTTTGAGAGATTATGGCCTCAAATTAAACTGTAGGTCCCCAAGAAAAAGAACTGGCTTTGCAATGTGCAACACATTACCTCAGTTTGCCTTCTTCCAGTATCCAGCCAATCTTCTGAGGCAATAGGTTACATTAATGTTAATTTCACAAAATAAATTTTTACTCCTTCAGCTTAATTTAGTTTTCAAAGCAGCAGATACAAAATGTTCAGTAGATACATTTTTTAATTCCAGACAGTTGTCGTGCATCCAGCAACTGATTCCGAGGCAATACTGATTTAATGCATCAACAGACAGTGTAATTTCCTTTCTGTGCCAAACAGCAAACACTAAACGGAAAGGGAGGATTCAGTTGAATAGCAGCTTTGGGGAACCAGCCTACTGCTGTGAAACAATAGCCTTTTATTATTGTCAGGCGGAGCGTAGAGTCGCAACTATGTCGCAATCTGCGGCACACCTTGTGGAGTCTACTATGTAGAGTCCATTACCTGCACCACGAGTAGCGTGAAGCTTATTCGGCAGACCGACACTAATGTTGTCTCACTGAAGCGCGACTGCCATTTCCTGCTCTTCACGCAGATGCTCATGACAGCTCCAAGTCTCTCCCACTGCCTCTCATTCACAAGGTGCTCAGCATCTTACTGAACATTTGCTTATAAGTTCGGCATTGTGGTATAAAATGTATACTTTTCTGGTATTTTTTATTGGTAAAGTATAATCAGAATGTTATTTAAGCCAAAGAATGTTTATTAACAGATTTTTTTTAGAAAAAGTAAAGGGGATTGGGGTTTTTTGAAAACAGTGAGAGGAACTTTGTCGCGCTCCTGATGTTATAAATATAAATAACTCAGTTCTACGCTTTTAACAGATTAACATTTATTGTTCCCAATTCTTATTCTTCTAGGAACTACATCGGTCTTAAAGTATCCGAAGAATGCAAAGTTCTTAAGCAGTGAACTGGTAACAAAGCAACCGTTCGGTCTGTACGTCGACAACCTCTAGCTATCTCTTGATTTTTCTTATTGCCATGGCAACTTACATTTCCTTGCTATAGGAGTAAATATATCAATCTTTGTTTAATTTCATGGCACAAAATATGATTTTCTTATGAAATTATCCTGTTCTGTCACAACTTGGTACATGCTAATGAAAGAATGGACTGAACTTTTATTATTACTGTACCTCAAAAGTGTTGAAAATGTGCATCCAAATACATTTAGACTTGAAATGAATCTTTGACAGTAAGTATACTTCCTGGATGATAAGAAAGAAATTTTCAACACAATATAGATTCCGTTTTGAGTTAATAGACTCCCTTATGTATCAAAAGTCTCTCTCATCTTTCTATGATGTAAGGGATAACCATTTAGCCTTATATACTACGGGGAATTTTTGTCCGGGCATGAATATTTCTATATGTTAAGTGTTAATTTGAATGTGTAATTTTTAAGGCAGAAATTGGGGACTGCTCCAATGATTATAAAAAACTACCAAAGAACCACATAGCTGATACATGAGGCCAAAATTTGAAAACACCCCTATTGTACATCCCCATTTACAATATGTTCTCACATTACACCAAATGGCAGATCAGTGCCTTACAGCCCTATGATTATATGTGAAAGTAAATTTTGATAAAAATGTTATATAATATTGACTTAAAATTACTGTTTATTAAATAACTTGAGAACATCTGAAAAAGTGTCTTATTCATATCTTGCTGCCAAACTTTAAATGCAGCATGAAGTCTCTTAAAGCAGGTAGCAACATAACTGTAGGTTAAGGGTAATTTTGATTTAGAATTCATCCAGATGTTACAGCAAATTTTTAAATGCATTGTATAGATATTTCTCACATAATCAAAAAATGTTCTGTACCAAAAAAGGCCTAAATTGAAGATTTCTAAACAATAGTGAAAGAAATTAATAATCCATTCAATAGATATTCACAGAACTGTGTAACTATGTGCAATGATTTCATGTCGCCATACAATACTTCCTACATATTATATCCTGTACAAGTAATTACATATCCGAACTAATAAACTGTTGGAGAGATATTGTAAATCACCAATATAAGCCACCTATATCTTCAATTTTTTATTTGTGATTACTACATTTTCATTTGTCAGAGTTAATTTAATTGTGCCACAGCATATGATACGGTGGAAATTTCCTTACTTATCTATTTTTTCATTTCTTAAATTTTTTAAGAGCGACTTCCCCACCCACATAATTTTTTCATTTACAAATTTTAAATTCTAAGTGTGTTTTTGGTAAATTTTTCATCACTGTCCTTGGTAATTTATTCCATTCCCAGATTCCCTACCATATGAAAGATCATTTTCCTACTTCCTTAAGCCTGAAATCGTCTGCCAGCTTGTAATTGTCACTTTTTTCTTCCATCCACTAATCCTAATTCTTACGCCAATATCATTCCATGCCTTATCACCAATATGCAACTCATAACATTCCCAGTACTCTTTTCATTCACTTCCTGTCTTTCAATGATTACCAAAGCAGCTCTTTTATCATATCAGTTGCCCAGGGGCGTAGCTACTATGGGGCTAGGCGGTGCAGTGCACCGGGGCCCTCACGCTCAGGGGGCCCCCAAGAATACCTCAAGGGGCCCCTAAGCGCACCTCTAGGGGCCTTCAAGCGCAGTTTAGAGGGCCCATAAGCCTTCACGGCAAACTGGCGACATTTTTTTTTTTTTTTTTTTTTTTAGACTTTACCGTCGTCTAAGGGGCCCCCTGAGAACACAGGAGCCCCCCACTAAGGGCCCTCGCTGCTCAGGGGGGCCATCAACCACTGCTCGGGGGCCCCAAAAGAACAATTCAAGGGCCCCCATCCTCAGTTCAGGGGGTCCCTACCAGCACACAAAGCAAAAAAAAAAACGTCGCCCGTCTGGCCTGAGGGCCCAAAATAAATTTTTTGCACCGGGGCCCTTGTTGACCTAGCTACGCCACTGCAGTTGCCATAAGTGTTCTGCAGTAATTTTCACAGACAATTTCAGCTGTTCTCCACAACCTTTCAAATTGGTCTGACCAAAATTTTGTATTCCAACTGCTTCACATTTCTGGTATGTCCCCTCATCCGGCTCTACAATTTCAATATCTGTAACTATATATGCAGCACTAAATAATGGAATTCAGTCAAAAATGCTTAAGGACTTTAGAATTAAAATTTGTAAATCATAATAGTAAATGGGGGAGGAATTTAACTCTCCAATTATAAAAGAATTTAAAAAAAAAAAATTATATAAAAAATGGTTAAATGGATGACTGGGAGAATTGCCACCAGAGTGTTAGCTCCATCACAATTAAAAATTAATAATAAAAAATAATAATAAATTAGGAACAAATATAGAGCAATTTCAAACATCTTCAGTTTGGCACTTTCATTGAAGGCAACTAAAAATTCAGTAAGCGAAGATGCAACTAAAAAATCTCAGATACCAAAATGTTAAACAATTTGCAGAAACATCTGTCAGTACTGTCAAGAGATATTGTGCTGACAAATCTATAATAATAGTTAATGATTTGGTATAAGGAGACGGTAATACTGCTAAAATTGATTATGTCAGAACTTAGCTGCATAGTAACCGAATTTCGTAGATAAAAATCAACTGTGTACCGGTATGGCATTATTGTTTCAAACATCCCGAATGATAATTCCGTCACCAAGCGACAAGTGTTCCCCTTGTGGTGACTGGACCACGGTATTTCGTAGATGAAAAGAAAAATAGTACAAATACAGGTGTATTAATACTCTCACTGAATACTGAATGATTATCGGCAGGGGAATTGCGCTGAAGCGTTAGTTCCTTCACAAATTAATAATATAATATAGTAACAATCTTCCACGACTTTAATTAAAAACAGCATCTTTTTAAATTAAACTTTTTATCTGTTTAATTTGAAGAAATACTTCGTCTCCAGTTTTAAACCGTGAAAACCCCATAAACTGCGATTAATTTTTGCTCGTGAATAGATAGTTCTGTGGAATAGTTAATATATTGATGACGCCTCGTTTCTAGTGATTTCAGTTTTATCCAGATATATGGATTCGCATGTTCGAGAATATCCGAATCCATAGCTTAAAAACTTGATCTTGCAAAAATTGCAAGACAATGCGACCTTGGGGTATTTCTTCACGGTGTTTCTTCCTGGACTAAACACAACAGGAAAAGCTTAAAAATGCAGAGGAACACTATTAAACATTTATAACTTTCGGGCGATTGTTACAAGTCGTAATTTATTTATTATACATAACAATTCGTGCAACATGAGACACCACAAATTTCATGAAAACTGTTTTTCAAAGGAAGAGCTAAAATCACTATAAACATAGTGTTTTAAAATAGATAAACACTTCCTAATTTTAATCACGAGAATTAAACATATTGAGGTTCGATTCTGACAGTTTGTTGTCAACTGTCGTATTTATAAAAAATAATAAACACGTTTTCAAATCTCGAAATAATAATTTTGACCGTTTGCAATAGTTACCTGTATGTCACATTTCGAAATCGACGTTATCCAAGTGTAGGAAACAAAAAAGAAAGGTTGAAAATCTCATTTTCTTCATAAAAATTGGTACCATGTTCGCTGCATTAAAAAGACTATTCAGATCTCGGTGAAATCTTCAGTGCCGTAGTACTCTAGAGATGAAACTTAATTTTTGTGTACAAGAACAGCTTGTACAAAAATGTTTCAAAATGTACTAGGTAATACTAAACGGTTAAAACTTAAAACCGTACTAAAATAACGTAATATATAGTGTCTGGAATCACAAGGACCATTCCTGAATATGAAAGATTATTTGTATATAGTGTTCAATGTAACATTTAAAAAAATATCGTGGCATATAAATAATTCTAACAGTTAGTCTTCCAACTCCAATACAGAATATGTTGGAATTTTCCAGCACGATAACGCTTCTTTAAAATTTAAAAGAATAAAGTACCGAGACTTTCGACGGGCCTTCCGAAACATTTGAATGTCCACTGATATGCAAGCCGGGTTCCAAACTTTAATTGCCTCCACATGGCAGAACTCTCAAACTGACTCACACTTTGTAAACAGACCTATCTTATCGTCAGCAGATGGAAACTGAGTATTATCTCTTCAGTCAACAATCTGTCATTCACTACAAGTGCAATTACCGTGTCAGCTGATTAGATATGAACCGTAACTTATTAGCGTGGAGAGATATTGAAACGGAACTTTGTGCAAAAAGCTTATCATGCATGTTACGTGCCTAAAGTTTTATACTATAGCACGGCATATGTTTTTATTCTCGTCCACGATATATTTCCACCTAACCACAATTTCTAGTAAAGTTTGCTTCTTGATAATTATAGCGTTTACTGCTCTAAACGGAAAAGCATTTATTATCTATGGCGACTAGAGCCGTCACAAAACAGCAATAAGGTTAAGTTGGTAACAACCGCAAGTCTATGGAAGTATGCCTTCTAATAGTATTTCAGTACATGTAAGTTTAATGTTACGTTGATAATTTCAAGTCTTACATCACATGTCAGAAATTACATGCAAAAATTAAATTAAACTTACTGTCGCTGTAAGGATTTAAATTTTTATTCTTTAACATTCAAATATGTTGTTTTATTTTTACAGCCACAACTGTCCGAGTATTCCATCGTGTTGTAAGGGGCATTTAATCGTCTCTCCTTTCAGTAACACAGCTTACGTAAATGACAGCATTGTTGGTTACTCGCTTAACTATTATTAGAGAAAAGTGAACTGTGTATACACATAGAAACTCACGCAAGACTAGTTTAAATCATGGAGAAGGAATTATATGGAGGAGAAGTGACGTTAAATCGGTGAAGCAAGCACTAAACTCTCCCGCATGGTGGCAGCACCGGCAGCGACCATATGGCGCTTCCCAACAATTAAGGTGTTCACATTGTGGTAGATGCAGTGATTATTTCATTTAGTATTGTGTATAAGTGTTTAAAAATGCCAGCTTGTGTTGCGTACGGTTGCACAAATAGGCCAGACAGGAAAGAACCTGGAATATCATTTCATAAGTAAGTTGAATTGTAATTATCGTTGTTGAAGTGAGCGGTAGACACCGCAAACTTTGCAGCACGTCTATAAATATTTAGTCATAGCTCTCAATGGGATGACTTTGTTCTCAAATTTTTCTTGGTGTAGTGTAGAAAATCAGCAAACTTGCTATTTTGCACATAATAGACTAGCATTATTTTTTAACGAGTGTTTAAAATGAGATTTAAAGGGGCGTGTTTTACTTCGCGATTCAGTGAATTTACTATTACGATTTCTTTCGTCACGTTGCTGATTATACTGACAATGGATGATGAAATTAACTGTTATGTGAGAAGCTGTGAGTTTTATTAATTTTTTAAATAGCTATTTCAGGCCATTGACTTAGGTTATTTTTAAAGCTTCATATAAGACTTGTTTCTGTTTGTAAATACGTCTATACCTATTTTTACCGATTTTGAAATCTTTCTCATCTATTTATGTCGAAACAGGTTCATGCAGAAATAAAAATGGGCTTCATAAATAAAGAAGTTATTGGCCTTTGAACAAAATCAATTTGGGGAATGTGTTTCTAATTTAGTCTCTTTTTTTTGTACAACATTCTCCCCCCCCCCCCCGTATCTAAATCTAACTGAGAGATAATTTTTTTACAATTGTCCTAATAAGTAGGGCTGTGAAATTAGACAACACATCTTGATCAAGAGAATGTTCATTAAGGTGACTGAATAAACATTTTATTTCTGGTACCAGCCTACAAAATGTCTGGGTTGCTCATCCCTAGAGTGGGTCCTCTTACTTTTTTTCTGGTCTAGGACACATTTCAGACTAACCACAAGTGGTAGTAATAAAACTGAAATATCCATTCTGCATGTCAACCATGTAATCATTGTGGCTTTGACAGAATTAATTTTTGGTCCAGCCTGCATCCAAACCTAAACCCCTCAATTTGGATGTTGTATATCCCCCAAACTAAGCAAGATATCGAAAACATTTATTCCTTATTATCGAGTTTTTTCGTCGTGTTACATAAGAATCCATCATTAAATTTGACTTTTGCGAAATTTTTCTTCTGCATTTCAACTCAAGACACCTCACTTTTGAGACAGTATATCTCGAGAACTAGGTGAAATATCGAAAAATTTTACTCTTTATTTTTTATTTGTCTCGTCTTTTTAAATAAAAATTCATCATAAAATTTGACTTTGAATAATTTTTTCTTCTGAATTTCAACCAAAACCATTTCACATTTGAGACAGAATATCTCGAAAACTAAGCAGGATATCAAAAAATTTTATTCTTCATTTTTTATTTGTCTCATCGAGTTACATAATAATCCATCACCAGATTGCGGCGTCACGTTTATCCTAGAGTCCCCTTGAGGTGTTTGTACATATTCCCCGTGTTTGTTGGGAAGCGGTCAAGCCCCCACCACTCCGGCCATGCCCCCCCACTCCTCCGCCGGCCTGCTTCACTCCCATGCGTGGTAAAGGTCTCTTGCGTCGTCTCCATATTATTCCTTCCTCCATGGTTTAAATCATGGAGGAAAGAAATACACGGAGAGGAAATACCGCTTATCCTGTGACGCCGCCTCTAAACTCTGATACTGCGCATGCGCAATGGCGGCAACGGCCATATTACCTATCCACACAATTGCTATTTGGAGACAGTATATCCCGAAAACTAAGCAAGATATCGAAAAATTTTATTCTTTATTTTCGATTTTTTCGTCGTGTTACATAAGAATCCATCATTAAATTTGACTTTTTGCGATTTTTTTTTTCTGCATTTCAACTCACTTTTGAGACAGTATATCTCGAGAACTAGTCAAGATGTCGAAAAATTTTATTTGTCTCATCTTTTTAAATAAGAATCCATCATCAAATTTGACTTTGACCGATTGTTTCTTCTGAATTTCAACCAAAAACATCTCACATTTGTGACAGAATATCTCGAAAATTAAGCAGGATATGAACATATTTATTCTTAATTTTTTATTTGTCTCATCGAGTTACATAATAATCCATCATCAGATTGCGGTGTCACGTTTTATACTAGAGTCCCTTTGAGGGTTTTGCTCATATTCCCCTGTCTGTATGGGTAGGTAATATGGCGGCCACGCCTCACCACTCCTCTCCCCCCGGCGTCACTTCAATGCGTGGTGAAGGTCCCTTACGTAGTCTCCATATATTTCTTTCCTCCATGGTTTAAATGAGGTTTGCATAGTGCCGAATCTGGGAGGGTGGGGGAGGGGGTCAAACCAAGTCGCTTGCCTCGGATGGCAACTTTAGCGGGGCGAAAAAATCGTGTTTTATGTATGAAGGGGCAGTAAATGGCAAATTCATGTGGTGCAATCATCAGAGAGTGGCAAAATAGAAAAACAGCTTTATCCGGCACCGGAAAGCAAATTCATATTTGAAGGGACGGCAATCTCAGGTTTTTGCCCTGCTCAGAAAATTCGCAGCTCTCCCACTGGGTTTGCATACCTACTGCGGTACACAGCCAAACAAAAGTATTTTCGGAATCGGGAAGTATATTCTGGAGCAAGTTTCCGATCAAATCGGGAGTACGTACCTCAGCATACACAATATTTCCCGAGAGATTGTATCTAATTTTACACAAATGGAAAGTTTGATAAAGAAAATTGAATATGTCACTTAATTTTACATTCAATCACTCGTAAATCAGTAGGTAATCAAAATAATACGTTAGGTTTAAAAAATGAATTTCCAGGGAAATTCTACGCCAATTTATAACAATGATCGTTCGAACATCACTTTTTCATAATACTGAAGGGAGGATAGTGGAGGGAGTGGATGAATGGGGAAGATCTTTTATCGTGACTAAGAGGGTCGGGGATTGGAATTAGTTACCAAGAGAAATGATGAGTAATTTACCAAAAACGCTGAATGAATTTAAAGTTGAAACTTGTAGAGGGCAAAAGTAGGCGAATACATAAGAGGGGAAATATGGGTGTGTGGGGAATTTGCCACCGGAGCGTGCGCTCCATTGCAATTAAATTAAAAGCCAAGCCTGGTTCACATATCCAAGCACGTAACCAGCACGTAATGTGTCCAGCACGTAACGTGGCAGACACGTCACAGACACAACTTTTCACATTCATATAACAATACACTCATAGACGCCATCAGATAAACTAGCAAGTGCGCGCACGTATCTACTTATGTTTTGATAGTTTTTCAATGGGCTAGCTAGCCATGATTGACATTTTTTTCAGTAGGCTAGCTAGCCGTGATAGAAATTTTATTAGAGGAAGAAGAATCGACTTGTGGAGAATAGCAGCAGAGAGAGAAAAAAAATGCTGTATACCCCATGAACATAAACCAATAAAAGAATGCAAATCCTACACATTATACAAGGAGATCGTAGACTACGGGGACAGATTTTTTAGAAATATTTTAGGATGAGTAAATAGTTTGAAACCATTCTAGCCAGAATTACCAGTGATAACTAAGCGATAGACGAAGTTCAAGGTATCTTTATGACCAAGAGAAAAAGCAGCCGTTTGTTTGAGCTAATAGTTTATTTTTGTATTTAATATTAAAATTCTCCGTAACATCACAACTGTTTAGGTTTGGTACAAAAATTTGGTTTAGTACACTTATTACTGTCTACATAAAAAAAATAGTTTCATTGTGAGAGATAATATAATCTAAATGCTTCTGTCTAATTCTCGAAATCCTCGTTCTTGAATATTGTTGAATCGTTGTAGTCCTGATTTATTATTGTTAAAGCCCTTGTCCAATTCAAGTGGTACTTTTGATGGTTTTCTCGTTGACAGTGCTATGAAAATCATTTCGTTATTCCGAGCCTTGCGATTCATACCATGCAGGCGAACTTAATTTTTCCCTCTTCAGATTGGATCAGATTACACACACACACACACACACACACACACACACACACACACACACACACACACACAGAGTCATGCTCAGACGCGTGCCGGCATAGACAAAACATCCTCGCCTATAATGCTTAGGCGCGGTAGATGTGATACGCCTATAGATAATGTATGCAATCATATTGTTTTGTCTGTGCTGATACGTGTCTAGTACCTACGCTGACCGCAGATGTGAACGAGGCTTTACTCTATGTAGAAACGGAGAGTTTCCCAGGACACGGTTGCAATAAAATCTTCACAGGTTCACGGATTGTGTTGTAAAAATCGATTTTTCATCGGCTAGCTCCGCCGTCAAAATACTGTTTTTGTACAATACAGTCTAGCGATTCACTCGTGACTGTTTCGTTGCAAGTTATTCTAGTTATAATGGTGCATGAAATGCTAGTTCGAAGTTAAAGACTTAATTGTAACATTTTAATGATAGTATGCTTCATTCAATCCCCCCCCCCCCCCCACACACACACACACCTCTCTTCCCAGATAATGGTTCCCTTCACTTTCATAAGCAGTCCTTGTATCTGCGCCGAACCGTGTAGCGTACGTTGGTATCATTCGTTCTTCTCCTGGTGCCTCCTTCTTAGAGGTTGGCGACCCTGATGGAACAGCTCTTTCTGTTATCTGATACTCTTATTAAGGATTCAATTGTCGTGGATGGCCGAACCACTGCCGTAGGTTCTGCGGCCAGAAAACTCTCCTTCGTCCAAGTCCCCGTTTTCCTTGCATATTGAATTCAACAATAATTATAATCTGCAGAAATCTGAACTTTTTAGTTCGAAATAAGGGACGAAAATACTCAGCTTGCCTGGGTTTTGTGATAGCCAGATTTCCCCCCTTTTTTTTTCTTTTTTTCCTCACAGCACCAGGGCCGCATGTAAGCATAGGCTACCTAAGCTGTAGCCTATGAGCCCGCACCACAAAAGGGGGCCCGCACCACAAAAGGGGGCCCGCACCACAAAAGGGGGCCCCAACACAACACCGGGTCCCCGCCTGAGCCAGTAGTAGAGTTAAAAAAAAAAAAAAAAAAAAGTTCGCCGAATTTAAGCATTGATAGCCGAAGGAAGTCCCTGGTCAGAGGGGCCTCTGTCGACAGGGGGCCCACAGCACATGTATAGTCTAGGGGCCCACAAAGCCTAAATGTGGCCCTGCACAGCACAGTGAAGGACTTCTTTGTTTATTATGTGATTTGTCAACAATTTTTTACAGTTGTCAGTAGAGCTAGATTTAGAAACCTCAGAATTGATTAATGGCAGCTGTGGCGTAACAATAAGGTGGCAGAAAGGGCAAGATGCTGCCTCTTCAAACAGACCTCACTCTGTCACTGCCCAGGGCAATAGTAGAGCTTTTCTTAAAAAAATAAAAAAATAAATAAAAACAAAAATCTGCAATAAAATGGGTGCCTTGGTTTACGCCACTCCAGTCCCCCAATATCCAGCACCAAAGGAAGGCCTCATCCGATGAATTTGCTTCGGGTCTCAAAGGTATCGTTATGCTACTGAATGGAAGAGGGCCTTAGTGTCCAGGGTTCATCGCTGCACAGTAATACTGACAGCTCATAACATTTCGTGACTCAACAGCAAGTGCTGATCTACAGTACGTGACAGCAGACAAGAGTTTAAGATTTTGGGATGCTGCCCTAGCAGTGCTAATCCTACAAGCCTTTTTTTAATAATTTGGATTAAAGTGTTCAAGTTGTAATAACAAAAATAAAACTTTACCACAATTTATTAATTTGGTAGCAAATATTGCCTTCCGTATTTCTGTAACAGCTTTTCCCAATACAAGCTGTCACTGCTAATGGTATTTCTGTGTATTATCTGTAATCAACCTTCAAGAACTCTTCTTACTACCCCTCATGTTAGGATATAATAGGAGGTGCAGAAAATTTACTAGTTCACATCTAATCTTTTGATATGGCGCATTTATAATCAACAATTACTATAGATATGGGGAAATGTGATTTATTAATCACCATTCAGTTAGGGAGAAAAAATGCCCTTTTTTTTTTTTAGTAAAACGGTCATCAGCTGAGTAAAATAGGGAGTGATCTGAGAAAATTGGCGGGGAAATATGTTATAAATGCTGCAAAGCCAAATGTGATGGACAGTAAGGTAAGTATCATTCTTTGATTAAGAAATTAATTTTTGAAGTTGATATCAAGGTATAAAGGTTACAGAGTTTAGTGGTGACATCTCCAGAAAAAAAAATTAGAGCTACTGGAATAAATAATTCATGAGGGGACTTTAGTTGATGTGTAATAGGAAATTTCTACCTAAATTGCAACATATGTCCAACAATGTGTAAAAAAAAATCAATAATAGAGACAGTGAAACTGTAATTAGGCAAAGTATAAACAATAAGTTGCAAAATGGGAAGTTAGCCATTTCATACAATTCGTAAAGGTGAGTCTTAACAGCTGAATAACCAATAAGTAACCTATTAAAAAAAATGTTAACTCTATGCAGACAGAAAAATAAATGGTTGTCTGGATCCAATTAAAAATAATAAGGATGAGATTTAAAAGTTCTCAAGATTATCAGCTCATGCAACTTCCCAAAACTGTAGTTTATCAACATAATAAAAACAGGTGATTTACTGTCAAGAATTTATTTTATTACAGTGCAAACACATTTCTTACTTATACTTTCAATGAAGGTGAGCAGCATAAAACAATAACAAATTTTTATCTCTTGATACTGTATATAATTTTTACTGACAATAACACCACCATATATAGTGTACGGGCTATCTGAATACCTAACATTCACTTTTATCGTAAGAGGAAATACTTTTGAAGTCTTAACTAAAATAAGAAAATGGTGTGTGTTTACAAGGACAAGTGCAACAAAGTTATAATATTTAAAAGGAAACAGACTTGTGTGTGACATTTAGAAAATATGATCCCCATTTCTTGAGTTTTTCCTTTGACAGTAGTTGTCAAGGTCCCTGAAGCTATTAACACGCTGTGGGTAATTATCACCCACACCTCACACTTCCTGTGTGATAACATTTCCTTTCACACCGGGCAACATTGCAGTTGTGTCATTTCATTGGTTTCGCAGGGGGATTGTAGTACAAATTTTTATTCATTAAAATAAAAAGGAATAGAAGAGTACTTTACAACTGTAAAATCCTATATAAATGATCTATTTATTATAAAAACATGTGTGAAGTTGTTAACAAATTGTAGAAACCAAGAACTTACTTTAGGCAACAAGGTGTACTACATAAAATGATGGGAGGGAGGCGGAAGGGGAGGGGGGGGGGCAAACGTAAAATAATGATAAAAAAAAGCATAAAGAAGAAATTTTAAAATAAACAAAGATGTTGTGGATGACCTAAAATCCTTCAAGGCCACTTTTCTTTAAGCTTTGTAAAGTTAAGGGAAAGGATATTAAAAAAGAGAGTAACTTTTTTTTTTTTGGTTTTGCGGGCTTCAAAAGTATTTGGCATAACAATAGTAGCATTTATGATTTTTTAGAAATATACGACTAAATACTCTTCACAGTAACATAGTAAGAAAAAAATTCACTTAGTAACCACTCGTTAATTTCAATAAAGCTCTCATTCTCTATATCTAAAAGATTTTTTTTTCTCCTGTCATAAGTCTGTCGATTTGTTCAACTCGATCCTCAATATCTTCCTATCATTAGCTAATCTCTTTATCTCAACATATCTATCACAACCTGCACCCTTAATTATCCTCCTCATATATTCTAATCTTTGTCTTCCTCTACTGTTTGCTCCAATAAGAAACTAACCAATCCTGCACATTTTGAAATGAGTCACATCATCCTGTCTTTTCTTTCTGTCCGAATCTTTCATAAGCTTCTTTTCACACTCACCATTTCTAAACAAATATTTTTTTATCTGTCCACTTAATTTTTAACACAATTCTACAACATCACATTTCAAGAAAGAGAATTTAAAATTTTGATCAGAAATACAATCTTCAGCGAACAATTAAAAATAAAGTTTTTTTCACTTCATTTTAAAAACCAAATTTCTTATAAAGGAATTAGAGAGCAAAAAATTTCTGTGAACAGATGTCAATAATTTAAAACAATTTTAAGAACCATATGCAAGTATTGAACACACTATCAAATATGGGGTGGGAGACAAAGCATTTGAAAAACTTCAAGGTGCTGTAAAAGGCCATTTATAACCAATTAAGACTGTACAATTGTTATAAACAAATTATCAGGTTTGAACTCTGTTAGCATTGTTATAACTGTAGATGGATTTTTAAAATTATATTCCTGACATCCTCTGCTACATTTCATATGTCAATATTTTGGGTCTACTAGCATAAATCAATGAAATAACATTTTGGATACAAAGTATGCAAGTTTATGTAACTTGACATCTGCTGAATAGGAATAAATAATTTATATCATACTTTAAGTGAAATGAAGAAAGTAAGTTACCAGCTACAAAAGGGGGAAACACATCAATTATATGTATACAAAAAAAATTAGATTTTGGGAAATATTCCAGCTCTCATATTTTATGTGTGTTTTATTATGGCTATTTTCCTTAATGAAAACTAATTTTCAACAGTTGAGTACTAGTGAAAACATACACTCAACAATATTAACCAGCCTCAAATACAGAACTTTCTAACAGAATACATTTGTTAAATGATTACATAGAACCGAGTTTTTACAGGAATTGTTACAGTTGAATTCAAGAGAACTAGAACATCAGGTGATGCAGTCATGAGTCATGCAGGGAACTTCCTCTAATGAGGTGTCAGTACTAAGAAACAAGAGGGAGATATAATACGACTTCAACCTTCCTTTTAACTGATAAATGAGAAGAATTAGAAATATAAGTTAGAGAGTGTAACTGCAATAATGTAAACAGAATAAAGCCTGAACAAAAAACGAATAAAACAAAGTACATGACCACATTTAACTTAAATCACAAAATTTTAAATACCACTGAAGAAATTCAGAAAGAAAGTAATTATTAGATGGAGAAGTCTTAAAAAAACTGCATACAGTGTGTATTAAATAAGCCCAATAATGAAATAAGTACATCTAATTTTTAAAAATATCTCTCTCTCTCTCCTTTTTATATAGAAATAAAACTCAAGTTATGTCAAGACTGTCATATGGCAACAAATAACCACAATTTATGTTATATTCCTACAATGTTCATTATAAAAACACACAGAACAAGAGAAGCTGTAGAATTGGTGTATGTTTTCTGATAATCCAAAATGTCAGCACAAGATAAAAAATAAAAATTGTGGTATCATAAACTAGCTTCCTTAATTTTGGAGAAGCCTATGAAAAATCATTTCTATTGTTAATTAATTAAATTAAATTTCAATGGAGTGCATGCTCCGGTGGCAATTTCCCTAAACACCCATCTTCTCCTTTTCTGCATCCACCTACATTTACTTGAAGTGCAAACACAAAATAACTGTTATAAACAGAGTTAAAAGGGGAAGGAAGCAATATTTTTGTCTGTTTTCATTATACAGTCACCAGGGAAAGATACAATCCTAAGAGAGAGTTGTGCGATATGACTCACGGTTCCATGATGTGAACCTCTCTCCAGGGAAGCTGCTGCCTGACTGAGCTCTGACAACCTGTTGTCTGCCACAACACTCTCCCCTCCCCTCCCCTCCCCCTCCAGTCCCCCACCAGTCAGAGGTACAGTCACAGGAAATGCAATACACATCAAGGTCACCCACACCAGCAGAACTTCTCCACAGCTCTGTTTCAGCACTTTACCTATCTCCACAACACATTTACCCACTGTGTTCCATATTTTACTTTAAACTATAACACCAGTAATCAATGCCAGCTGCTGTATTTCAAATAATCATATAAAATTTCCTGCATCTCATATTTTTATCCGAAACATACAAACCCTTCATTGCTGTTGGCATAATCAAGAGCTAGTATATCTGATGTCACCAGGACACAAAGTATGAAAACTATTCTGCAAATGATTGCTGTTCAGTTACACAACTGTCAAATGGTGTCTTATAAATTAATCTTTAGTCTAAACAAAATTCTGAATGAATTATTAATTCTCAAGGGGAAATGGATGTCCATAATTTGAAGGTTGGATGGATCTAGCCACACTAAGTCATCATGTCAGAGATAAAATAGCTGGTCACCTTACTCTGGGACCCACAATTTTATGTGTAATATGAATCATAGGGCAATACAAATCACAGATAAATGCGAATGTAGTTGACGCCCATGAATCAAGTCTGACCAGTGATAAAGGTTACACCAGAGGCTTTTAAAAATTAAAGACTGCACTTCACTTTACAACGCAGGGATTTTTAGTAATTATCTGCTAGATTGATACATCATAACACTGTTAAGGAAAATGAGAAAGTTTGTGCGTGTCTTGGAAATGTACAATAATTTTTGCCTCAACCTGCACTGTACAGTGAAGCATGCTGTGGAAACTAGAGAAGGGGAATAAACTATTACCGAGCGTGGTGGTGTAACGGATAGCGTTCTGGCCTCGCATTCGGGAGGACGGCGGTTCGAATCCCCGTCCGGGCATCCAGATTTGGGTTTTCCATGGTTTCCCCAAATCACTCCAGGCGAATGCCGGGATGCTTCCTTCAAAAGGCCATGGCCGAATTCCTTCCCATTCCTTGCCCCCATCCTTTCCCGTCTCTAAAGACCACGTTGTTAAAAAGGGATGTTAAACTGTTACAAAAAAAAAAAAAAAAAAAAAAAAAAAAAAAAAAAAAAACTATTTGCTGAAAAAATGTTATTTAAAAGCTCTTCCAAACACTTGTGGGTCTTTACAGCAAAGGAAGTACCATAATTACAAGACTTAGTATATCTGCCAGATACAAAAAGATGCTTATATAACGAAAAAGTGTTAATAAAAATTGCAATGGTCAAAAAATTCAGAAAACGTGTCAATCAAATTTTTAATCAATCTGTTTCTTATATATACATGCACCTGTCATATTTCCATTTTTTCTGATTTCTTTTTTTATATTTCAAGCAGCAATTTAAACTTTGTTTTCATATCCATGCTTAGATAGCATATTTCTTAAATCAGTTTAATCAGCACAGACATATAATGATATACCTTCGATGGTCTCCATGCTCAAGAAAATATAAAAAACAGTTCAGCACTGCCTGCAAACTAAAATGCTATTTTCAATATTTATCAACTACACCCATAGTTCAAGCTGCAGAATATTTGTTTTTAACATACAACATTTCAGATATTTTCTATGTTATGAATACCACTCCCTAAATAATAAATAATTGAATAAACTGAATCTTCATATAGAACATTCTTTCCCATATGAATAATCTACCAAAGGAAAAATCACTAGACATATTAATAACATAATTCAGTTATTTTATCTGCAAGAAAATAAAGTATGAAACAAAGTAGTCATATTCACAAATTTTTTGTAGAGTTTCAGACTGAAAATATAACTGCAGAAAGTAAAACCTATACCATTATAAATCTATAAGCAAGCTGCGTGTGTCTATTTGAACGGGAGCCGCTCAGAAACTATCACAGCAATCTGGATGGGGTTTTCAATTTTTTAGAGCTAATAGTCCAAATTAAAATCCATGGAAATAACTAATGCCTTATATGTACCAAAGTACAGAGCAAAGCGGGCAAATGCTAGTTTAGGCATATGATAACTACAATGGTTAACTTGCCATGACTGTTTATTGTTTCAAACTGTAAATGGAAACAAGTAAAACTCAGCACTTGAGAATTTAGAATTCTAAGAATGACTTCAGATTTTGTCAGTAGCTAATACACCTATGGAAATGACACATTTAAGAGAATTATTGTTTTATTTCTATGCAGATTTATTAAAAATGATTAAATATTTTTCAAAATTTAACTGCAGTGAACTTAATACCTCCCACAAAATTCTGTAACCAGTATTTGAAATATCTGGTGAAAATTTTCTATAACCCTACTGAAAGTACTACCAAAATTCTGTAAGGTGTATGTTAAAAGAAACCTCTTGATTTTAAAATATGAGATAAATATTTGACATTACATATTGAAATATTTCCAAGAGAATGACTACAGTCAATTGTAGAGAAAACTGAACAACCATCTTCTTGGAATGAGACGGAGATTAAGAAAAGTATACAGGACTGCAAAGATAATTATATGATATTCCAAATCTCTTCTGTTCTCAGAAAGTAATTCATGTGGAAAGATTATGAAATAATCTGGTTTATTCATTAATTTTTGCCTGCGTTTGAGATTGTGAATAATAAATGATACGACAAATTATTTTCACTTTCCCATTATATAACAGCATAAAGAAAGAAGAATATAGAGTACAATTTCAGCAACTGGATTTGAATTGACTTTATGGGTTATGTTGAATAAAACTGCTTTAGATATTATTGATATGGCACCTATGTTTATGTGAGTATGTGGACATAATATTAGCCACATTTTTTACTGCATATTGTAGCTTGGTGAGTAATCAACCCATTTTTTATTTGTAGTTTATTTAATAAGACATTACAGGAAAAATTTATCAGAAGATGCATCTGAATTTATTGGTTACAGCTAATCACAAACATTCATAATGCTATTGTAAATACAAAAAATTTCAGGTCATTTTCAAGTATGATACTGAACTCCATTTCAATTTTATTGAAGAAACTTGTAATTAGGATACAATGAAAATATTTGTGAGCCACAATATGCAGAAGAATTTATTGCCTTCATTTGATTTCTTAAACAAAATGGATTACTGATACTGGTTTCAGACATTTTAAAAAGACTTTTTCATAAAATACTATTCCATAGAATATAAGTATGCAACTAAAATGATCAGCATTTTTGTTCCTTGCTGAACACAAATGTCGAAAAATTTTCATGATGATATATCAGTTGATGAAATCAATAAGAAACTTATAGTGGTGCTCCATCACAGAAGAATGGTTACAAACATCAAAATGACAAAAAAGAACACTTCAGTTGCCTCAATACAGTCTACACCATTTCACATGTTTTTATTTCTACTAATATTAAACATTAAGCTGAAAGGAGATTCCATATCTAGTGATAGGAAAGCCAAAATCACTGGAGGTATTTGATAAAGTGTACCAAACAAGTCCTGAAATATTCTGAAGTACTAATAATCTGAATCAAGAAAAAAGTAATTTGATGAAAAAAAAATTCACAATTGAAAAAATTTAATCACAAATGAGAACAAGCCAGTATGCTTAGCACTAAAAATGAAGAATATAGTGGGACACATGGGAGTAATTAATCGACATACAGTGAAAAGGGACTAGAAAATAATCTTTGATATGTGAAGTAATGCCAAATTATAGCCCACATTTCAAATTTTAAAAGAATATGGTGAAAGCAGGTAAGTTAAAAAGTCTGCTGAGAGCCTAGCTTCAGTAGAGAAATTTTATGTGTGATTCATGTAATACATAAGAAATCGATTGATAGTGATGACTGTAACAAAATACTGTTTATTTCAAAACTGAATATATTGATTAGACTACAATAGACAAAAGCCTTTCACTGATGCTGAACAGTTAACTCCAACATTCTTTTTTGACTGCTCCTCATCTATTTGGTTTCTTGCTAGTGAAAATAAAAACAATAATAAAGAGGCTGTAGAGAAGAGGACACAAGCATAGTTTTGTAGCGATATGAGAAATTGTTATCACAGATATTCTGCACATTTTGAAACTTTGTGTTATTGTATGTACACAGAGTAAGACATACTGCAAGGCTAGAACATAATTTCCTGGTGGAGTTATGCATGGAATTCTTCATTAGTGCATGTGATAGGCTTGCCGTATTTCTCCCTGTATTACATAGCTAAGGGGTTTACCTGAAGTATTGTTTATGTTGGCAATTATGCAAACATTTGTGATGTGGCTTGGAAAGATATTGGTTGAAGAATTAGGAGTAGTATGCGGAAGAGAAGAGATGATTATGATTATAAACTAGCTCTTTGTTTTAGTTTAAAGGAATGGGAAAGATTTTATTTGCAGGTAAAAGTCATGGACTGGAATATATTACTTAACAGGAAAATTCTGAAAAATTTAATTTGAACAGTGAAAGAATTTACAGGAAAAATTCAGGTGGTGTAGGCTGTCTTGTTTTTAGCTGTCACATTCTTCCTGCTTTAACTTTGGTTTACTTTATCATTTTCTTAAGATACAAGCCTTACAAAGGCACATGACATCATTCTTAATATGACCTCTTCGATTTTCAAATATTTCGAACTTAACTGAAATTTTCTTAACAATTTTCTCTGTCATTAATAGTAGTAATTACTCTGTTACAGAGCTAAGATGTTTATTTGCAGTTATTCCAGTGGAGTCGAGAAATGGAATATGGTAAATGAAAATATTATACTGGTACAAAGTACCTACCAGCATAATCCCTGTCACAGAAGATTAATAGAGAAGATACAAATTTTGAAAAAATTGACAAGGAATAAATTACTTCCTAGACTTGACAGCGTACAGAAATTGTAGACAAAATAAGCCCTTGCTTGGGTGAATAAAAGCAAATGGCTTAAAGGCAGGTAACCATTACCTCAATGATGCACATATTACACTACTACAAACTTTCAAATAAATTGATGATGAAAATTGCACATCAAAAAGAAAATTATGAAATTACATAAAAACAGAACAGAAACAAACACAATGTAAAACTTGTCATATAAGGTAATGCTGTATGATATTAAATAACAATAGAAATGTATGTAGCCTCTCAATGGATAATGTCTCCATTAAGTTGTCAGTTCTACTGAAAAAAAGTCTTCCTTACTCATCATCACCATTTTTTAACATTTCCACTGTTCCGAGGCTGTACTTATTTAAAGGCAAGATTCCATCTACTACTGACTTGCTAAGACTGTCAAAGTTTTAAAGGGGGAAGAGGATGTGTTGCCAACTGTCTGTGGAATGCGTAACTTGCATTTTGTGTGATAATGTGATAAAATAGCTGGAATGGGATTTATTGGAAGACAGGAGGAGTTATGATAAAAGAACTGGAATGGGATTCATTGGAAGACTAGAGGAGGGTGAAGAGGGTCATGGGAGTGTACAAGGCATATATTGGTAATGGGGCAAGGAAAGATATTGGTGTAAGAATTGAAAGTAATGCATGGAAGGGAAAAGATGACATTGACCACAAACTGGCACTCAATTTCAGGCACAAGGGTGTGGGAAGATTCTCTTTTTTAGGTAAGGGTGTCAGGGATTGGAATAAGTTACCAAGAGAAATAATGAATAATTTATCAAAAATGTTGAAAGAATTTGAAGTTAAAATTTGTGGAGGCTTAAATGTAGGTGGGTGTGTAGGGAAATTGCCACCAGAGTGTGTGCGCTTCATTGCAATTTTAATTAAATTCATTATATTTGGATATATTATGTGTAGTTAGTCTTCCATAATGTACAACGAAAAGTTATGATTCAAATGTAGTCACTGAAAGTATTTTTCCATTAAAAAAAAAAAAAAAAGTTTAATTTTATGAGTCCTTAACAATTTTGAGGCAGGAGGGATCAAGGCATAAACTAATTGAATAGTCTATGAAGTAAAGGGATTTGACAGTTTTATGCAGAACGTGAAACCTTGGAACACCCTGAATAGATTGCCAAGGGTAAAAATCATTTTCAGCCAAGATCATAATTCACATGAGGGGACCATTCATTACTTCTACAATAACTGGTGTCCAAAATCTGATTCACATCAGTAAAATGTTGTAGTCTTTTGTATTTCTGTGGGAGAATAAGTTCATTTGAACAGTCCCTTTAAAACAAACAAAAATAATGAGAACAGTGACCTAGCATTAACATGATCAGAACCTGTGTCATGTTGTATTTTCAATATAAAAGCAGTGAAAACTCTTAATTTTTTTATCAGTCTCGGTCCTGAGCAGCGCACTTCAGTCACTGCAGTGATATGGGCAATTGTAAAAGTATTTTACCTGCAAAATTTTATACATTTGTGTGTGTGGTTTTTGTTTGTGTCACTGTGCCCTCTACTATGGTAAATGTTGACCTGCTTCTCTATCCTTAATCATATTACACTAATAAAAATTCTCTGTAAAGTAAACATTACTTTGACTTGGTTGTTTTCTGTAAGAACCACACTTGGTAATGAAACAATTCACTTCCAAATATAGGCCGTTGTTTGCAGGTGAAAGAATGTTTACTTCAGGTTTCCTGCAAAGGTATCAACATATTCAAGGGATTTCAAACTTGCAGTAATGTCAGTACTTCTATAGGTACTTGAACTTCTTTTCTTAATAGCAATTATTGTATACCACTAAATAATACTCAGTTATTCTTATGTTAATGTGTTATCACCTTGTTGCTGACCATCAGTAATTGGTAAACAAGGCAAGCTTCAAACAAATTAGGCCAAGAAGGATAAAAAGAAAAGTGGTGGTTGATGGTTGCCTCTCATATCTTTCACTGTATACATCGTTTGCAACTGACCGAGTAACCACGGAAAGATTCCCAGTGACAGGGCTTGCCACTTGTGTATGCTCCCAACTAATATATCATCAATTTAAATTTGTATTTTTGTAGAGGGCAAATGTAGGTGGGCACACGAAAGGGGGAATAAGGGTGTGTAGGGAGATTGCCACCGGAATGTGCACTCCATCACAATTATAGTTGAATTAAATTAAAATCGCACCTTCAACCATAGCCCAGCCTCATACATAGGTTATTCACTGGCCATCAGAGTATTTTTTTTTTAATCTGCTTAACGTCTCTCTAACAACGAGGTCTTTAGAGACGGTAAAGGATGGAGGGCAAGGAATGGGAAGGAATTCGGCCATGGCCTTTTGAAGGAAGCATCCCGGCATTTGCCTGGAGTGATTTGGGAAACCATGGAAAACCCAAATCTGGATGCCCGGATGGGGATTCGAACCGCTGTCCTCCCGAATGGTCATCAGAGTGAATGGACTCAGGCAAACAGCATTTACCCAGAACCCTGACCGGCCAGTATCTTATATTCACGATACCAACAGTTTCAATGCTTACCTCACTCTACATGTAATCAGACAAAAGTAGCATTTCTGAACTCAGAACGTGCATACTGGTTTTTCATTGTCAAGTGGGCATTGCCAAGTCTTATGGGTTATCAAGTCTTAATTTAAGATACCACCCAGTAATCTTCTTTATTTTCCACCCTTTATCTTTTCCCACAGAACCATCACTCATCAGAAATAATCTTTTAGTAATGAGTAATATTTTTTAAAAATTTATTTTTGTATTTTCTTGTGTATGTATATGTTTTATATTCATACAAAAGATAAAAAAAATATTATCTGCTGACCTCTACCACATTTATGTGACAGATTCCTGCAATTTGTTTCATCATTTTCTGGTTTATGCTCATCAACTCCAATCCACATTTCTCACCATGTTGATTGTTCCCCTCCATAAGCCACCATCCTACATTATGCGCATTCAGTTAGCTTACTGGCTTCCATCAAACAGCTACCTAATTCTATTGTTGAAGAAGAGATACGAGCCCAAATATTTAATTGCTCAATGTGTCTACGCATTTTTCCATGTGTCCACACTAAAGCAATCTTCTACTTTGGTAAGTGACAGTTATTCTCCTATTCAGATTAATAATGTTTCCTAACAATATGTGTGTTTGTGTGAATTGTTTGATTCTAAGAAAAAAAATGTGCAATTAAATAAGGATGCAGCAAATGACACAGCAACTGAATTAAAACAGTAAATCAACAGCTTTAACTTCATAAGATTAATGAACATCTCTAGATGGAGAAAAGCTGCAAATGAAATCTTTTGACTCTTAATTAGTGGCTTCTTATAAACCCAGCAAGAGTGCATATTTTTTTGATGTTTAGCATCCAAATTGAATGTTTCCACAACAGCACTTTAAGAACAAATCTAAAATATATATATGCACTGCACTAAAGTAGCCAAATACTTGTCACTGATAACTCTGCACAAAGCCTTAGAAGTGACAGCCAAATCTTATGATTTACCACAAAACTTCAATTAAAAAAAAAAGTTAAATTCGGAAACTTCACAGAGGAAATCAACATGGACTGGTATCCAAAACTTCTACAATCTATATACAGTAAACTCTACAAAAGCACTACAGCACAGAAGCTACATTAAGAGTAATTTGATACTATATCCCACTATCACAAACTGGTAAAAGAAATCATATTGAACACACCTGATATGAAATTTAAATCCCAATAAAAAGCATACAATATCACAACAGTTTTGTATCAAATAATAAATAAATATGTGGCAACAGTGTAAACAGTACATAAAATAAGCATACTGACTACCAAAGTATGAAATAAAATAACAGCCAAATAATTACATATATACCGATATTCATTTTCACGTACAATTGCTGATAAAAACAAATGACTGATCATAAATAATTTGCTTAATCTACGATTGTATATTCCTTCACCTTTAATATATACACTGAACAGAACAGAAACCATGCAATATGTTCAATAATCAACTGACCAATCTTATATTAGGGAGATGACAAGTGTGTTTGTATAATCACTAATGAATGTCTATTACATTATGGTCAACAACATTTTTAAACACTAAATTTTTGCATCCTTGATACTGACAACAGCCAGTCAGTTGTTTTGACCAACATATCGTCACAAAATGTATCTCATATTTTAAGTCGGAAACAAATCTTTCAAATTGTGAAAACTACATCAAAATCTGTAATTTTTGCACGATGTCACAACAAGATATATTTATAGATAATAGAAGATTTATAGAACATTATATATGTTATATCTGTTATCGTCAGACAGTTTTCATAATAGTGTTCACGGTTTGGCTGCAATATTCAGGAGAACATCACGTGAACCACACCTCTGCTAAATCATTCCACAGTTTTATGGAAAATTTACTGACAACTAACAAAATGCTTGGTTTCTGTCCTGTTACTCAGAACACTAATAAACAACAGCTGTGACAAAAAGTGCATACCCGTGCTTAAGCATCTGGTGCTGGTTCTGCATCTGTGACCTCAAGTGCAGGTTAAACAGAGACTTTGTTGCAAGTCTAGAACAAGAACACCACAACAACAAAAATACATGCAACGTGCAGGAGACACGACAATAGAAGCCTCTCAAAGCAGATGATACATAATTCATCTAGAATATTTCAAGCATGAAATAGAGCTACTATCAAGCACATCAAAATGCATAAACTTCTGTATTTACATAAGCAGTGTAATCAAACATTTTGTATCTCAGTTGAAAAAATGCTGAATTAACAACAAAAAAGTACAGAAACAAAACGTTCTCAATGGGATTTTACTAACCCTTGCATTCCTTAAATTGAATATTAGGTTTTTTGGGTTTTTTAATCTACATAAACAGTTTACCATTTATATCGCAAAAAGCTTTTTTTTAATTTTCTTCACCTTTTCAAATTGTACATATTTAGGATTCCTCATTACTATCATGAAACAATTTCAGTAAATATACATATGTTCTTGGCATATGGTTTAATGTAAGATTAAGAAAAACAAATAAATGTGTTTTATTAAATAGAAACTTTTTTAACTATTTCTATTTATGAATTTACTGTGTACTGTTAATAACAACAATTTTATGTTTTCACATTGATTAGGGAGTTGTTGGTATAATATGTAGATGTTTGTTGTTAATACGTAAACCAAAAATAATTTATGTAAACTCATTGTATTTAACTTTTAAAAGATTTATATCAAATAATTGATGTATATTAAATACAAAATATACCCCGGTATCACACAAGCTGGCTTCTATCTACATATGAAGACAATTTTTAAATTCATCATTTTAAAAAAAAAAAAAAAAACATAAAAAAAACACGCATTATGTGCTGCATTAAAAAATCAAACCAGACTTTATTCTAGCTGTGCAGAAAGAGAAATCAAAAAGAAGACAGAGAATAATTTTACAGGAAGAATCTTAATTTGATAACACAGTGCAATAAAAGACATTTTAAAGATTTAGATACCTGTGCTTTAAGCTTAGCTTCAACACTGGAATATTAAGCTTTTGATACTGTTACAAGGAAGAACATACAAATCAGGTTTATTGACATACCAACATTTAAAAATCTATTACTCTAAAACTATCTATGACATAAAACAAAAAGTTTATAGACTTTATCACAATGCTCACAAATGTAATAGTTCTGATGATACTTCATCAATGATCAACATATTTTTTTTTTTTTTTTTTTATTTTTTTTTTTTTTTTTTTGTGGTATTCCATACAGAATGAACATTATCTGTGGTTATATTTTGTTCAAGGGATGATATTTACCTCTAATGAGCAAGTCAAATCAAATTTTCTCCCCTTTTTTCTGTTTTTTTTTTTATCCCAGTCTTTATCATCTCAATCATAAGATGGTGCCTTAATATTTTTCTCTTGACACAACAGAGTTAAGACAATTAATGTTTTCTGCACGAGTAAAAGTTGTGATACAACTTTTAGAGGTCTTTTTAAAAGCCATTAAGTTCCTACAAAACTGGAGAGAAAAAGTCATAGTCACTTTTACAATTACAAGTCTTACTCCAAATAGCAAATGATGAATGAACTTCCAGTGGCAAATTGTTGCTATGCTATAAGCAAAATGCTTCAAAAGAAATAAATTTTTTGTTCCTTTGGAATTGTATGGTGGGGTCATTGGAACTGGGAAACGATCCCGAATGGGAGGAAAATTTCCACATCCTTTATGAAGGGGAAACCTTAGAGAACATAATCCGGGATGACAAGACTAAGGATTGAAGTTAGATAGCTCACCCTCTGTTCAGATCGTGACAGTTCATGATTGGCTAGCTTGGACAGCAAGCAACTTGTAACAGTACTTTGTGAGAAGAATTGTTTAGTGATGGGCAAATATCATACAACTCAATGTAGTGCCACATGCAGTAGCAGCAGTTTAGATCATCTCTGGTATGAAACAAAACAGTCACTGGAAGAACTGCCAGGATGAAATTAAAACTGCCATGGTCAAGGCCTGCATATAGTGTTGTAAATAGACACAGTAAACACATGCAAAACAGAGTCTGTGTAGCAGGTGTTGAGAGGAGTAAGCCAGGCGAAGTGACACCATTTCTTATAGTTTAAAACAAGAATGAGGCTGGAACTTGAATCTCACCGATTACAGTTAATTTTAGGGTCGAGAGCAACATTCAATAATTTTTAGGATCTTGTTTTGGATGAATGTGACAAAGGGTCAAGAAACATAGCTGCTTACACTTTATGCCTTCAGGGGTGTAGCTACTATGGAGCTAGGCAGTGCAGTGCACTGGGGCCCCTACGCTCAGGGGACCCCCAAGCATACCTCTGGGGGCCCCCAAGCGCATTTCAGAAGCCCACGAGCCTTCACGGCAAACTGGCGACTTTTTTTTTTTTTTAGTTTTACAGTCGTCTAAGGGGGCCCCTGAGACACAGGAAGCCCCTTACTAAGGGCCCTCTCACTGCTTAGCGGGCCCATAAGCACAACTCAAGGGCCCCATCCTCAGCTCAGGGGGCCCTTAATACCAGCAACACAAAGCAAAAAAAAAAAAAGGTCACCCATCTGGCCTGAGGACCCAAATAAATTTTTTGCACCGGGGCCCTTGTTGACCTAGCTACGCCACTGTATGCCTTGTCGACATTGACATTCAGGTCATTATATGTGGGATGGGACAGGTGAGAAGGAACTTGAAGGAATTTGGCCATGGATATTTGAAGGAAGTATCCTGAAATTTGCCTGGAGTGATTTGGGAAAACCATGGAAAATCCAAATCGGGCTGCCCAGATGAGGTCAGATATATTATAATTTTTTTTATATTCTAAGAAGTCATCAAACCTCCTTCAATTTTTACTCTGTAAAAGAATTTTCTTCTTGAACTTTGATAACTATGGATGACTAAGAAGATACTGTAAGTTTGATGTATAGAAGTGGAAGTTGATCACAATCACCTAAAATATAGTATATGGTTTTTCTTTGTGATGAAACTTTACAAATGTAGCAATTAAATTATCTGGAAATTGCATTCATGTAGAGTAAGAAGCATGGGACACTAGTTATTTACAGTTAACAATGAAACTGATTATTCTAAAGCATTTTTAAATAACTAACCGGTTATCAGCAGTTGCTAACATTATCGGTTTGTTAATAACTGTATTTACTGTTCCACATCCCTGAGACTGTTTTTACATGGTATCAAAGTGAATGTATCTCATCTAATCTGAGACACTGATCCAATGCCATTAGGTTTCTCAAAATTTTCTCGAAAACTATTAAGGGTTTACCTTAACCCTTTTACAGGGAACAAGACTATTAAAATTAATTGAAACTGCAACTAGCTGCTTCCCCTTGAAAGTGGTGACTGGCCAGTGGGACACAGAGCGCTGGTTCAAAGTCAGTATGCTGTATCCCCACCCTGCTCCCCTTATTCCTACGTGCGAAGGATAATTTGTCAACGCCTACCTGGACAAAGCGGCCAGCTTTGAGAAGTAGGAAGGTACGGATTGGTAAAGTGAGGAACAGTTCCATATGTAGAGTTCCAGCAGTGCCGGATTTAGACAGTGCGGGGCCCGTAGCAAATGTCAAAAAGAGGCCCTAGATTTTTGCCGTCTGGGGGAAATTGTAGAGCTAAAAAAAGTCACCCATCTAGCCTAGGCACTAGGGCCCCACTAGGAGGCGGGAGGCCCCCTAGAAGGCACAAGGCCCCTAGCGTTTGCTACCTCCTGCTTCGTGGTTAATCCAGTACCGAGTTCCAGGGATGTTGAGATTGCAAGAAGGGAGTATCTGACTTGATGATCATTAAACGTGCCTCACATACCTCACCCAAACCACCCACCACCCAGCAGCCGAATTTAGCCATCTGAAGAATTACCCGCCATTAAAATAGGTATGGTGAGGTGAGGCACGCTTCACCAACCATAAAACGTACCCACGGGGAGCAACGTGGATGCGGCGCACGCCACGAACCAGGCCGAAGGTCAGGACGACATGACCTTCAGCCGCCAGTAGGGAGTGAACACTACTTACCTCGCCGCCATAGCAGAGTGCTGCTGGTAGTGGTGCTGCTGAGGCTGCACCATACCCGCGTGGTTGAAGTCGCCGGTGGAACTCCAGCGCTTGGAATGGGCCAGGCTGGAGGCGGTGGGGGCGGCAGAGGGGACGGGCGAGGGCTGCGACACCCTGTGGTGGGGTGGCGCCGACCCCGCAGACAGCGGTGGCGGAGACGTCGGGACGGGAGAGGCACTACTCGAGCTGGGAGAGTCCGAGTGTAGCGACCCTGTAGACTGGTAGTGCACCGCCCGCCTGCAGATACAACCCCCGAGGAACATCAGCAAGTGGCAAACTATATACCTCACACTGTAAAGGATTTTGAAGTAAAAATGTGCATGAATCGCAGGTAGGTACCTTGGGAAAATCCTCCCTATTGTGTTAATAACTGCCAACGATAGTTCATAAACATAAGGTGATCCCATCCATGATAATGTTACAAACTTTCAGGGATGATGTATTAATTTGGGGAAAGGGGCCCTAGTCAGGAAACGACCAAGTCGAAAGTTCTGATACAGTGCAGCAGTGTTTATCAGAGTCATAGTACACAGGAGAAGTAAATGAATTCTGCCACTTAGAAAATAAATTACAGCTGATGGTCAGGGCAGGAATCACGTTAGACCACTTTCGCGAAAAAGAGGAATCTTTTAGTTTCAAATATTGATCTAAGACTCAGAAAAAACTTTTTAAAACACTGTGTATGAAGAACAGCACTTTATGGTAGCGAAGAATGGACTTCAGGAATAACAGGGGGGAAAAATAAAACAGAAGCATTTGAAGTGTGGTGCAATACAAGGATGTCGAAAATTAAGTGGACAGATAAAGTACGAAATCTTTGGGAAATAATGGGTGAAAAAAGATTATGGAAGTGCCTAACAGAAAGAAGAGACACAGCGGTGAGTTATATTTTAAGACATGCGGGATTGGTTAAATGGTTTGTGGAGCGAACAGTACGTAGAAGGAAATAGGAAAAGAGCTGTAGAGGTAGACAAAGATTAAAGTATGTGAAGCAGATAATTGAAGACGTATGTTGTAAGGAGTGTTTGGAGTTCAGTGCAAAACAGGAAGAGATGGAGGATTGCATCAAACCAGTTGAGAGACTGATTTCAGCAAAAAAAATCTACCCTGGTTTCTTGAACATATCCCACTTGTTATTTGTCAACTGGTGTGGTTGCAACATAGTGGAACCCCACCTCACTTTAGACTGAGGGTTCGTGAATACCCGAGTCAAACATTCCCTGAAAAATGGATAGTCGGAGGAAGTACTGTTGCGTGACCAACACATTCTCCTGATCTCACTGCACTTGATTTCTTCTTGTGGCGCCGTGTGGAAAGTCATGTGTATGAGACGCGTGTGGAGTTTGAAGAGGATCTCCTGGCAAGAATTCTCATTGCCTGTGACACTGTTCAAACGAAACCGCGGATATTAGAACGGATAAGATAGAACTTTGTGTGACGACACCATTGACACTGAGCTACGCCATTTTGAACAATTGTTGTAAATGTCGTTGCTGGTAATACTGTACAGGTAAATGGAATTCATTATTACTGTGCCGTAGAATTAGGATTTTCGGTCTCTCTGACATCAAGTTGCGAACACCGTTACTAGTCCATTGACTGTGAAAATTATCTGAAGGTATTGGGGAATACTCAGCGGGAATTCTGTACGTCATGATGAGGGTTCGAAAATTGAAGCGCTGCACGAGGCTAAAACAGAACTTAAGTAGATTCTCGCTTATAACTTTCCACTCAGTCGTTTCCGGACCAGAGTTCCTTCCCTCAAATTGATACATTTACCCATCTCCATCATCCCTGACAGTTTGTATCATCATCAAGGAATCATTCTGTATAATCATTCACATGGCGACCGTGACAGGACTCTGAATCTTGAAACACCTGTAATGTGACGTGATTAACCATACTTAAACTCATTCCAAGTTACTTTTTTAGTTCCCACACACTGTGACTCACCTCTGCGGCAGAGAGGACGGTGCGTAGGTGGAAGCCCTGCGGACGATGTCCCTGCTGGGCTCGTGGTACGACCCTGGAGGCCTTATCCTGGACGCGGGGCCGTCAGTCTGCGACCGACTGGACGGAGACGGGGAAGAGTGGTTCATGGCGCCTGCAACAAAATAACACACTCCTTAGTTTTTACTTAAGCCATGGCGCAGAAGTACACACGCGAGAGCAAGCACACACAAACACGCGCATGCGCACCCTCGCACACACACTCACACACACACACACACACACACACACACACACACACAGAGAGAGAGAGAGACACACACACACACAGACATAATTTCATGGTTCAGTACTTGTCTTCCAGTTGATATTACTCACAAAATATGCAGAACACTATTGAGCTATTTTCTTATCGTCCCAAAGTCTTATGCAGCCAACACGTGTTTCTCAAAGCCAGTCCCATATGGGACTGCCGTAATGCGGCAAGAAGTAGAGCAAACGAAAAATTACTTAAACAGAAATTGTAATATTACAGTAAAATGTATAAGGGGACATCCATAAATTACGTGATGTGAATTGGGGGGGGAGGGGTCTGGCGAAATCTCACCAGATCTCACCAAGGGGGAGGGAGGGGGGTCTACGGCAATCTCACGTGAGATTTTGCGAAAAATTTATGGACAGTAGAGCTAAAAAAAGGCCTGCAATTTGTGCCAAAGTCGATTTTAGGCGTCAAAAAGTGAGGCTGTGACCTAAAAAAAAAAAGCTCCACAAATGTTTCCAGGGCGATTTCTAGGGGGGGGGGGGGTTTCTCACGGACCAGATCTCACCACAGGGGGGGTCCGGCCAGATCTCACGAAATCTCACCAGGGGGGAGGGGGGGTCCAGAAATCCGGAAAAACACCTCACGTAATTTGTGGATGCCCCCTAAATGGTTGGAGTGAATGATAAAGCAACTTTACATATGTGTCGAAGAAGGTAAGGTATGCCTCGGGCTACTTGGAATTACAAAGACAGTTTCAAATACACTCGCGTTATTAACATAGCTCCCCGTACAACACCACATTCAGTCACAGTGAACTAGTCCCGTGCGGCTGGTGGTGGTAATCTGCCTTCCACAGGAGCGTCGTGCCTATCCTCCTGGTGGTTTGCTTGGTTGCCACAGTGTCTGCAGTCTAGCAGAGAGACTTCAGCTCCACCGCCAGGTTTTGGAGTGTGTTCGGCCTGGTTCGTGGCTGGCACAGCGTCCACCCTTAATGGTGAAGCGAGGAGCTCTTAGGGCTGTAGTGAAGGGTAATTCTTTAGAATGACCTAATCCCGCGGCGGGGGCGTCTGCTGGTTAGCTGACCAATTCTGACGTCGGGTTAGTCATTGATGACCTACGGGTCGGCTACTGAATTAGCCCCACCAGGTCCTGCAAGACCAAGCAAAGTAACCACGTCTATCTCTAGCGTGTTTATGTCGGTAATGCAGAGTGGTGCGAGGGCGTGGTACCCGACCTATATACGAGATCCGACCCTGAATTTCCGACCAAGCACAGTGGTTCAAAGGAAACATTCGGGCCTGGCTGTTCAAATCTCAATTCCAATTATTTCTGCTTGTTCCCAAGGAGAATTCTTGAGAACGAAAATGCAGGTACTACATCTCGGATATCTCTCGCTAATATCATTTGTGATATATCGAAGCTTCAAAATTGCTGATTGTGTTTTAGCAGCAAAACCATTTTACTGTAGCATGTTGGGACGTCACGTTGTATTTCTAAGTATACAGTCGCAGGTTCGATCCTGATCTAGTGTATTCTTTTTTTTAGTGAATTATTTTTCTTCACTATTTATTGTTTGTACCATTACAAATTTGTTTTTACTAAAATTAGCATGAATACTAATATACTTTTCGCACCAGCAAAATTTGATGAAAGCATATTTCAATAGTGTGACTACATCTCAGATTTCATTCACTTTTCTGCATTCAGGTTTTTTTCCGTTAATTTTGAACTATACCAGACACACTTCAAATTCTTTTTTTTTTTTAATTTAATTTAATTGCAATGGAGCACAGGCTCCGGTGGCAATATCCCTACACACCCATCTTATCCCTATCCTGCACCCACCTACATTTGCCCTCTACAAATTTTATCTTTAAATTCCTTCAAAGTTTTCGGTAAATTATTCATCATTTCTCTTGGTAACTCATTCCAATCCCTGACACCCTTACCTAAAAAAGAGAATCTTCCCACACCCTTGTGCCTGAAATCGAGTGCCAGCTTGTGGTCATGGTCATCTTTTCCCTTCCATGCACTACTTTTCATACTTATTGCAATATCTTTCCATGCCTCATCACCAGTATATGCCCTGTACACTCCCATGACCCTCCTCATCCTCCTCCTGTCTTGCAATGAATCCCATTCCAGCTCCTTTATCATATCCGTCACTGATGGCATTCTGCGATAATTTCCAGAAACAAATCTAGCAGCCCTTCTTTGCACCTTCTCCAACTCCTGTATTTGATACGTAAAATGAGGGTCCCATACTACACTACCATTTTCGAGCAATGGTCTGACTAAAGTCTTGTAACCCAATTCCTTGACTTCTCTCGTACATCCCCTCATCACTCTCTCCAACAAGTGCAGAACTTTGAAACCTTTTCCTACTACCTGTCCTATGTGTCCTGCCCAGTTAAGCTTGTTATCAAAAGTAATTCCAAGATATTTGCATTTCAAGTCTTCAGCAAGCAATTCTTTCCCCACCTTATATTCATAATTAACCTTTTGTTTTTTATTTGTGTATCTAATAAGCTGACTCTTCTTTGCATTTATCTTCATTCCATGTTTACCAACCCAATTAGATATCCTGTCCAGATCACCCTGCAACTGTTTACAGTCCTCTATCGTTTTGATTCTTTTATACAGCATTATGTCATCTGCAAACAATCTAATTTCAGATAGTAAACAATCAACACAATTATTCATCTTCACACCTAGGTCAGCGTGGGAAAATGATAATACAGTACAACGATCAAACTGCAGTCACTTAAGTCTTGTTATCAGTACTAATAAAATGCACTGGATCGTCGTATCCGTAACGCTGACGTCACACTCGCGGCCTTCATTGCCGAACTAACAACGGCCATAGATGTTTCTGCAAAATCGAGGTTATGAGCGTTGTTTAGTTACAATTCAATTCAGCTAAGCAACTGTGAAGAAATTAATCTACAGAACACTAAAATTAAACAATATACTTCGTTCAAATTAACATAATAATTAATTTTTGTTTTTGTTTATTTATCACTGTCCAAAGACATTGATGTTACAGTAAACTAAGTAATATGAACCACGTTACATAATTTTAAGGTTATGAACATTATTTATTAAACAACGAACAGCCGGAATACAGCGTTGAACAATTATCTCTGACGGGCTTACAAGCAATTTATTTTATATGTAAATGTTTTCGCCATATTCTGTCACTGTTACAGTAAGCTCAAAGAAATGATTTGCCAGAACCCGGGGATGCTATGTTTCCAGCAAATTCGTCTGCTTGCCAGTTCTGTCTTAGAGGTGTGTTCTGATTGGGTAATGCCTCTGCCCTGTGGATGACGGCGGACAGCTAAGGTCAGTCTTCGAGAGGAATTGATCGACCGCTCTCAGGCTGAGTCAGCTAGTTTGTTTATCCCCAGATACGAAGCTTCGGAACAAGTATTGTACAAGGATGAGTCAGGAACTTTAAGCAACAATAAAGAAGAATTTAAAAGAGTTTTATGAAGCATCATTTATGGGAAACCATAGTCTTCGTAAAAGTCGTAATGGGATATTGTTGCGTGGCACGTAAACTTGAAGACAGTATTAGATCGACGCAGTGGATCACAGGTTAAGATTGACCTTCCAATTTTTAAGTCTCTAACTAAATAAATTCAATAAAACATATTCGTATTACTTAACTACGGAAGAACATATGTTCCTGTAGTAATTTGCATCCACTGCATTTTTGCATAACTCAGATGTTCACTTTAAATTGTTTCACTGTTTGAGTTTACTTCTTCACCATGTCCCTTATAACTTCCAAGAATATGGTACTCCCTTACATACAATTGAAAAATTTCTCACTCCCCATATGTCTATAAACAACAGCTGGCATATGGTCATGGTCATAACTTCCCATACACGTACGTCTCCAAATTTTACGACCAATTTCCCTCCCAGGCCTGATCGCCAATGTACACTGATCAGCCACAACATTATGACCACCTTCCTAATAGCCGGTATGTCCGCCTTTGGCACGGATAACAGCGGCGACTCGTCTTGGCATGGAAACAATGAGGCCTTGGTATGTCGCTGGAGGGAACTGGCACCACATCTGCACACAAAAGTTACATAATTCGATTCCGGTGTGGAGGGCGATGAGCTCTGACGCCACGTTCAATCACATCCCAGATGTGTTCGATCGGGTTCAGATCTGGCGACTTGGCGGGCCAACACATCAGTTGTAACTCGCCACTGTGTTCCTCGAACCACTCCATCACACTCCTGACCTTGTGACATGGCGCATTATCTTGTCGAAAATGTCATTGCCGTTGGGAAACATGGTCGTCATGAAGGACTGTACGTGGTCTGCAACCAGTGTGCGATACTTATTGGCCGTCATGGTGCCTTGCACGAGCTCCACTGGATCCCTGGATACCAACGTGAATGTTCCCCAGAGCATAATTGAGCCACCGCCAGCTTGTCTCCGACCGAGAGTGGTGGTGTAACGGTTAGCGTTCTGGCCTCGCATTCGGGAGGGCGGCGGTTCGAATCCCTGACCGGGCATTCAGATTTGGGTTTTCCATGGTTTCCCAAATCACTCCAGGCAAATACCGGGATGCTTCCTTCAAAAAGCTATGGCCGAATCCTTTCAATTCCTTGCTCCTCATCCTCTCCCGTCTAAAGATCTCGCTGTCAGAGAGACTTTAAGCAGATAAAAAAAAAGCTTGTCTCCGTCCCGCAGTACAGGTGTCAAGAAGCTGTCCTTCTGGAAAACGACGGATTCGCACCCTCCCATCGGCATGATGGAGAAGGCATCGGGATTCATGAGACAATGCAACGCTCTGCCACTGCGCCAACGTCCAGTGACGATGGCCACGTGCCCATTTCAGTCGTAGTTGTTGATGTCGTGGTGTTAAGATTGGCACATGCATGGGTCGTCGGCTACGGAGGCCCATCATTAGGAGTGTTCAGACACAGTTGAGCTCTGCCCAGCACTAAAGTCTGATGTTAGTTCCACCACAGTTCGCCTGCGGTCCTCTTTTACCAGTCTGCCCAGCCTACTACGTTCGACATCTGAAATGAGGGGTGGCCGCCTATTCCCCCAACGTTTGGACGTGGTTTCATCTTCGTTTCGCCACTTGTTGAAGACACTCACCACAGCACAAGTTTCTGAAATGCTCGTGCCGATCCCCCGGGCCATCACAACCTGCTCTCTGTCAAACTCAGATAAATCGCGCACCATCCCCATCCTAAACACGGATAGCACGCCCACTGATACTACATGCACCGTGCGTCATTCCTCGTCAGGCGACGCTGCTATCGCCTGGACGGGTTTATACCTATAGTAGGTAGGTAGTCATAATGTTCTGGCTGATCAGCGTATATACACACAGCAATCTTAGTCTATAAAACACACCCAATTTATCAATATCTCTGTTATATGTGGTGCTGCTATCTAGCGGTAATGCGATCACTCCTTACCGACGCCAGCGCAGCCTAGCAGTTAGGCTCTGAACTGTCGGATACGCGAGACCTTCATTGTTCATAATTTTGCCATTTGCGTGTTAACTTACAAAGAATTCATTACTTAATTAATGCTGTTACCAAAGTGGAGAAATTTATCTTTTAAATCATACCTTATTTACCGATTTTTGTTAAGTATGAAAGGAGATAAATGGCTCGCGACAAGAATATGAGTAACATACATGGTTGTGCTCACCTCTGACGCCGTTCCTGGCGTAGTGCGGCGTGGCGGGGGCGGCCTGCGGCTGGGGGATGGCGCCGGGGGCGGAGGAGCCTCCCCCGGCCCGCCCCTCGAGCGCCGCGAGGCGTCGCAGGGCGTCGGCCAGCGTCGCGCGCAGACAGACCAGCTCGTCCGCCTGCGACAGCGCCTTCTGCTCCAGCTGGGAGACGCGCTCCCGCAGCGACTCGTTCTCCGTCTCCATCATGTCGCCTGCAACACACCACAGCAGTCCAGTCAGCCCCGCAATCTCGCGCACCACCAATCATTACATTATTACTAGCTGGTGCCCACGACTTCGTTAGTGTTTGTAAAGAATTTGGATTGACAGCTACCGACATATAACCACAATAGTGCACGATGGGAGACTCGATGCTATTACCACACACAAACGCCAGTCATCTGCACTATGTAGTTCAGGCAGCAAAGTAAAATATACGGACATACATGTCTTTGGTAGAAATACGAAAATGTCCGTGATCGGCCACTTTCAACCACCATATCTCCCACACCCCCATAGCTATCGACATCTATTCACCATAGTACACGATAGGAGACACGATACCACTACCACACACAAACACCATTATTCTATGCTATGTAGTTGTGGCAGCAGAGTGACATATACGGAGACACATGTCTTTGGTCGAAATACGAAAATGCCCTGCATCGACCACTTTTAACCATCATATCTTCCACATCCCCACAGCTATCGACATTCGGACAACGTTGTGCACGACAGGAAACTCCATGCTACCTCCACACGGAAAGACCAGTGATCTGTGCTAGGTATTGGTGGCTGAAAAGTGAAATGTAGAAAACACACGTCTATTTATATATATATACTAGCAATTGCCCGCTGCTTCACGCGCGCGTGCCTTGGCAGGTGTAGAAATTATTTACCGATTTTATTCTCTTATCAGACATTAACGTGGAAAGGCATGAACTGCTAATGTATTCTGAATAGTTTCGTTTGTTTCGGTTAATACGTTAGGTTCGGTTTTCATACTAATGTCAGAGAGTTGTTTTATTCATATTTTAACGTTATGCAATTGATTCAATAGTAGAAAAGGTTCCTGAAAAATTAACAGTAGTAATTCGTGGTTGTAATTATTGTGCGAAGTATAAACATTAATTGTTTAGAAAGGCTTTCACGGTTCAAACGACATTCTTTCTTCTGTGCGTTTTCATAAGCTATGGATTTAGCGTATAGAACCCGGTTATAGGTCAATCGCTTTTCTCAGTGCAGGTTACTTTCATTTGCTCTAGCTATTTCATCTCGTTCTCTTTGACGTTGCAGACGATGTTGTCGGTCTATTTCACTCTCATTTAGCCGATTTCGGCGTCATCTTTTAGCTGCAGAAGTTGACCCCGACAGATTAGATCTCTTTCGTAAGGGCATATCATATACTTACCCAACTCACAACACTAACAATTAAAACGTTTTCATAGCTGCAATTATCACTATGCGTGAACTTTGGCTGCGAGTATATAGATGAGCATAAACTTGGTTACAATATAGAATATCTGTGGTAGTAATAAATAATATTATTTCTGAAAGCAATATTTAACTCAGCTAAAACATAATATTTTTAAATGCTGATATGGAGGATTCCACGTTAACCGTGGTACCGAAAATTTAAACGTTAAGAAAGCTGATATTATAATCATTATGTGTAAATTTTTTTGGCGATTTTATGTGTAAACTTTGCCTGGGATTATATAGCTAGGTATAAGCTTTGTTAAGGATGTATCTGTGGATATAATGAAAAATATTGTTTCCATAATACTTCACTAAAAAAGTTTATTTTTAAATGTGGATACCGAGGATTGCAACATAACCGCGGTGCCATAAATTTATGTAAATATAGCAGTAATCTACGACTTAGTCCTCTTGGAAGTGTGCTGAAATATAAAAATTCGTTACCAATAATCACAGAATCTCAATTTTTCTGATTTATTTATTTTTTGTTGTTTGGATATTGGTTTTATTTTATGTTGATACACCATCAATTATTCCTGCTTTAAAATAGAAATTGGAGCTACTCTTGATTTCAAATCGTCGTATCATTACTGTCATTATTTCAGTCAGATATAATTAATCCAAAAATGTCGAGATGTGATCATGGTACAGTTTATGTAGTAACGTGCATGTAACTGAAACAATTATTTCTGAGTGGCAACATTATCGCAAGTTGTGAATCGCTTGAAATGCAAGCTGACAGCTGATATGATGCTTTGTTATAGGCCTAAGAGACGATGCCTGCAGCTTTATAATCTACGCCAGTGTTTCCCAACCTTTTTTGGGTCATGTCCCACTTTTAACATTTTTTTTTGCCCCCCATACATAATTTTTAATAAAAAATATTTTTTATTAAAGAAACCCATATAGGATGGTTTTTGAAAGAAAATACTTTAATATTGTCATAAAACACAATACGTAAAATTTAAAAAAAAAACATGTAATGGAATACTATAATTCAAATTCAAAAGATTTTAAATAAACATTTATTATGGCAGTTTAGTGTGATCCTTGCGCTTGATGCTTGCTACATAGAGATTTTATATTAGGCTCCAATTTAGTAAGCTTTAATCTCAAGTCTCCACGTTGTGTTATATCCAGTCATTTTTTTTTTTTTTTTTTTTTTTTTTTTTTTTTAAATCATTTACTACACTAAATCCAGATTCGGCTAAATATGAAGATGGAAACGATAATAGAAGTTTCCTTGCACATTCTGTTGCATTTGGGTATTTGATTTTAGTTTCTTCACAAAGCCATGCCATTGAACCTTTTATATTAAATAAAGTTTTAACTCATTCTGCAAGTTCTTCTTGATACTGAACATCTGATGTATCTGACAAATCCACTAATGTTGGATGCATCATCCATATTGGGAAATCAATTTGTTTTAAATCAGAAAATCTTTCTTTTAAATCATTAGATAGAATGTTCAAATGATTGACAATAATAAGTAAGGCTTTATCAGTAACTTCACATTTTTTGAGCCAAAAGAACTGTTCAAAGTTTTTGTTGTTAAGGTTTTTTCGATATAACTCTATATTGGCAATGAAACCAAATATTTTTGCATTTGCATCGACAAGTGTTTTATTATTTCCTTGTAGTTGCTTATTTAATGTATTCAACTTTCCAAAGATATCTGCTAAATAACTCACAAAAGCTTTACCATCGATTGTTAAAAGATACTTCATTTGGGGTTTTTCTCACAAAAAATTACTCAGCCTATCAAACAGTTCCATAAATCTTTTTAAACAGTTTCCTTTGGACAGCCATCTTACTTCAGTATGAAGTAAAAGTCTCAAATAGTGTTCATTTTGTTCTTCACATAATAACTTAAAGAGGCGCTCGCATTTGGAACTAGATTTCATTGAATTAATACACCTTACTACAGTATGTAGTGCTTCATTTAAAATGGGCGAAATATTTTTTGCTACTAGATTTTCTCTATGAATCACACAATGTACGACAATCATTTCTGGATTCGCATCTTTCATTAACTTCAAACAGCCATTTTTCTTGTCCATCATATTAGGGGCGCCATCCGCAGTACAAGATGTTATATTGTTAAAAGGTATACAATTGGTGTCTAAGTAGTTTTTTTAACTTATTGTATATATCCTTAGAGGTGGTGGTGCTTTCTAATCTTTTACAAAATAACATTTCTTCAGCAAAAAGAGCTTTACCAACATATCTCACATAAACCATTAATACTGACTCACTGTATCTTAATGTCGATTCATCCATTTGCACTGAGAATTTTCTTGTTTTCAACTTTTCGACAAGTTGTTTTTCTATATCCTCACTCATTTCATCTATTCTTCTGCTACTGTATTATTATTAAGAGTCATCTTTGTCCAGAACAGTTTGAAGAAATGCAGATATACTTGGTTTTATTATAGTATGACTTTTTCCAGTTTTAGCGATGAGCAAGGAAATCTGATAGTTAGCCTCAAGATTACGATTATTTGTTAGAGTTCGAGCTGTGAATAGAGATTTTATAGCTGTCCTTTTTTCAAAATTCTCCTTTAAAGCTTGAAAGTAACTCAAATCAGAATTTATATGAGCACTATGTTTCACCTTTAAATGCGCCTCAAGACGACCACGTTTCATTGATCATTACTCAAGCACATTGATCATTACTCAAGAATTGCTGACACAGAAGACAAAACGGCATCCGCTCATCATGAACAGTGGGTATGAATCCTAATTTTAAATATTCCTCTGAATATTGACGAGTTTTTTACTTGCTTGGTCCAATAATTTTTTTATGGGCTGAAAAAAGAAACAAAAAATTTATTTGGGTAAAATATATTTTGTATATTAGTTATTTTGTCTCACATGCGACTGAAGGAAAAGTTTAGAGCAGTGGCTCGGGATTTATTGTTACCATCTGCTTTCCTTCCTGGAGTGTATCAAACGAGAGGGACCTTCTTCGGGCTTTCATAGACAAACTTGCTTCAGAATAAAGAGAAAAGCAAGGTGATTCTTGAATAAATGCTGCAAGTTTATTGCTCGTGCATACACAGCTTAAATCCGAGTGAGCAGTTAAACACAAAGAACTTGAATACCTAATATATGCCATCACAATATGTCAGAAGTAACCTTACCTGCTCATGAATGTGCGGGAAACAACACGGATTCACTTAACTCAATCTCGGCGAACTCAGCTGGTGATCACACACGAGCCATAAACTCACACGATGTTAACCGAACGACGCAAACAAATCACGAACAACGACGTTATTGGCGCGTTTTAAAACGTCCGGGTTCCTGAGACAGGCGGCACATTACGCGGTGAATCCCAAGAAGGTCAAGTTGACGACTCGAATCATCCAGATGATATATTTTGCTAACATCAAACGAAACTATACCTAATAATTATTTACAGCACTGTTTAAAGAATTTGCTTTTTTCCTATATTTTGTACCTATATCTAGCATTGCATTTAAATAACCCGAAGAGAAAGCGGTAAAGCCTTATAAAGTCAATTTCTAAATTGCCCCCCTAAAAAAACCAAATTGCCCCCCTGTGGGGCGTGGGCCCCACGTTGGGAAACACTGATCTACGCGGTGTAGCATTAGGATATGAAACATTTTTAATTTAAGTTTCTTTCAATATAGCCGCATTTTCTATGTTATTTCAGTCACATGTAAGTACCTGGCGAAACAACAGCCTGGACCAGATGACAATTGACTCGTTTTGTTTAGCATCAGGCATAACGGGTTTAGTTTTAAAATTTACGCGGTGTAGAATAGAATTTTAGGATGCCTAGTTATATTTGAAATAAAAATTCGTTACCAATAATCACAGTATCTCAATTTTTTCTGATTTATTTATTTTTTGCTGTTTGGATATTGGTTTTTATTTTATGTTGATACACCATCAATTATTCCTGCTTTAAAATTGAAATTTACGTGAATTGGAGTTAATCTTGGTTTCAAATCGTCGTATCATTATTCAAAAATGTCAAAATGGATCACGGTACAGTATATGTATTAATGTGCATGTAACTCAAGCAATTATTTCTGAGTGGCAAAATTATCGCAAGTTGTAAATCGATTGAAATGCAACCTGGACAGTGATGACAGCTGATATGCTTTGTTATAGGCCAAAGGGACGATGCTTTTAGCTTTATAATTTACGCGGTGTAGCATTAGGATATGAAAATTTTTTTATTTGAGTTTCTTTCAATATATCCGTATTTTCTATGTAATTATTTGATTCGCATGTACCTGAATTTTCGGATGCCTAGTTATATTTGCACATTATAGCCACGAGACATATTAATCGAATAAAGTACTTCCAAATATGTGCAATTCCGCACAAGTCATTATGAAAGAAGTATGTTTTATTACTTGCTGATATTTATAATAGCTGTTTTTCAGACATCGCTCTTCGAGAAAAAACTGAATTTCGTATTAAGTATTGGCTTATTGTGGCTGTATTGTACAGCGTTCACGTAGCAATTTTGTTCCAGAGACAAAATGTATAACAGTCTACCAGAGACAATACATGTCGTCTTCAATATTAGTAATATAACTTTTTCGTAATTCAACAGACCTGTTACGATTCAAGTAAATGCTGATTATACTTGATTCACGTATTCTTTTTATTTTGAAGTACTGCGGTCCAGAAAAATGAATCGCAGAAGTAAAAAAAAAAAGGGAAATCCTAAATTTTGTCAGGTCTCTTTATGAAAGGAGTGACCGTCTGAATGTGTATAATTATCTGTGGTCTACAGTTTCACATTTCTGAAGTTTTTTACTGACTTGCTTCTTCCCATGGTACATATTAGTCGTTAGCTACTTCTGCAGATGTTGATCAGCAACATTAGCTTTAAAAATTTGGAAACACCATGCAAATTCATGGGGTAGTTTTTGCGTTATTAGAGATCAAGCCTCACTACAAACGCAGCTTGCTTACAGATTTATAATAGTATAGATATATATATATACATGATTACATTATTTTTCCTTGATTAATTATAAGTTTTTTTGAATATGTATTGTGTAGGGTTTTCATAGGCCGTAGTTTTGTACAGTCTAAGTGTAGCGTAAGTTAGTTTCGCTAGCTTATATAGTAGAATCTTTGGGCTGCCACCCCAGCAACAGTGAGCGGGCACTGTATGGTTAGAGCTTGCTTTGTCATTAAGGGAGCGTCCATAAACTACGTTGCTCCATTTTGGCTTCCTGTTAACTCCCGCCTCCCCCTCCCAATCCCCCACGAGGAAGGTAGTTTTTTTCCTTATTGATCCCAGAAGACATTTGAACTGTTTTCTCTTGCCAGACTATCGTAAATTACATACGGTAATAATTAAATGACGGAAATAATTATTTACATGCTGTTATGTGTTCTGTACCTTATTTTAACTGTGACAAATAATATGAATGAAACGCTATGTGTCAAGCTCGTACAGGTGTCCATATGGGGGGGGGGGGGGGGGACCAGGTTGTGGTGAATACAATCCTGCGCTTTGAAGCGTCTGACCTTGTGTTTTATTAATAGACATAGCGAAGGTTACTTTTGTTGGGAATTGTTTGCTTATCATTTGGAAAGGCACGCTTGGATCAGAAGATGTGAGATTAATGCGAGGTAAGAGCATAGTTTTAGCGGAGTTAATGAATTTACGGATGATGTATTCGTCTAAATAAATTACCACCAATCTTGGACTATTGATTAATCCCTGATTAGTATTAAGATTTCAATTTAACATCATAATAGGATTTTTCTTTAAACCTCGAAAATGGCTCTAGCGATTTGGATGAAATTTTATATGTAGATAACGTTCTGATTTTCAAGTTTGTAACACGATTTTACCAAAAAAGAGAGCAACTCTTGTATTCCGTGTCTCCCAAAAGGCTCTTAACTTGTAGAAGTTTTACTGATGTTTGTTAAGTTTCTCTTTAGACAGAGCAAGGAATTTTACCGTTTAAAATGTATAGGAAGCCTTCAAGAAAAACGTTTAAATTGCATCAAACTTCACGCAAAATCTTACACGTTGAACTGAAATCCAAAGATGCCGCAAAGATCGGTCACCCAGGTACTTATCATATGTCCCAACCATTGCAAACTAATGCATCTATTAAGTTCTCTCTGCTGTCTTCATTTCATATCCTGTCCTTACTTATAGCGTTTTCTATTACTCTAAGTAACCTCAAATTTGCTCCCTGCAGGTTCCGTAAATCTCTCTTCGTCCATCTCAATGATTCTGAGCCATAGGTCAATATTGGTTGGTAATAAATAAACATTATAAACCACGAATTCTTTCCCACTGACCCAGTGCCAGGTGATCAACTATAGGCCCATTTACACTAGCGGCCAGCTCAGGTCAGCTCAGCTCACGATCCAGGATAGCATTCACGCTAGCGGTCAGCTCAGTTCAGGTCAGGTCAGATCAAGTCGTAGACGAGGCCATTTCATTTCAGTTGCTCATATTGAACAATGCCGTTTTCTACGCCAACGTCAATTAAATCGCAATGATTTTGGATCAAGAACCTAAAAATATGTCAAGATCAAAAAGAGGATGGTTCAGAGTGTATCCAGAGTTTCAAGCGCAAACAGATCAAGAGAAAAAAGAATGCCAACTACCGGCTATGCCGTGCGAGACGACTGGTGGGAAATGCTTTTGATACTTTACGGATCAAAGATTTCGAATTTTTTTTTTTTTAAATAATTCTGGTCCAGGATTAATTGATAACATAATTTAACCAACATGTATTTTGCACAATTATTTACGGAAGGATAAAATTTCATGCCAAGTAGAATGTGAATTTCAGGATGAACGAGAGCAACCCTATTTCACAAATATTCTTTGTTTGGGTATTAACGCCCATACAGAAGCCTTTGATTCCAGAAATAAATTCAATTTTTTTTTAAATTCGTAAACAGGGTCTGTCTCTTGGCAGTATTAAAATGGGTAATAATATTTGAATTATATTAAAGTTTGCAGACTTCATAATAAACAGAAATAACATACCGTTACAATATTTTTTTATTTATTACTCTTTTCTATTGCTTACGAGCATAGTTTTTCAGACGTTCGCCGCCCATTTGATCTGACCTGACCTGACCGTTGCTCGTTCACACTAGCGGTCAGCTCAGCTCAGCTCAGGTCTTGACCGTTGTTGATCTTCAGTTTGAGCTACCTTGCCCTGACCTGAGCGGACCGCGTAGTGTGAATGCTCCCGTTCGATTACGTGTATTGCGATTTCTGACCTGAGCTGAGCTGAGCTTAACTGACCGCTAGTGTGAATGGGCCTTAAAGGTAAGCATGGTCCTCAACCCGAAAGTTGGTTGAACCTTCCCGAAGAAAGAATATTAAGCATGGTATCATGGGTAGAAAAGCCAGTTCCTTTCCTCCTTACCTAACCTAACCCGGATAGACAACACCTACAGTTTAACGTGGAATCCGAACCACGGAAGCGTTCTGGCGTAATTCACACTACACATCTAGTTGTGCCTGAAATGAAGATCGTGTTAAATTTCTATGAAAATCCCCTCCTAGACAGGTATTCGAAATGTGGACCTTTCAGTCTCCAGTCAGACATCTTAAACACTGCACCACCAGACCGCTCCATCCTTAATCAGATGATGATAAAATTATCCTCTCTTTCTTATTCTATGTCAGCGTGCACCGACATGGTAACTTACAGATCCAATAGGCGCCGTAGGGAAGCTATGGCAGTTGTAGGAAGCAGGTGGTGGACTGGTGACAGTTCCAAAGTCTTTGCTAGGACGACGACCAAGATGTTCTGATGTCTCCTGAAGTTTCGTCTCCATGCCTGTTCATATTTACACACGATTTCGAAGCAAGTTTTGCCAAATTGACGCCACGAAAGTATTTATCTTTATTAGCATCAACGTATTCTGTTAGTACCGCAAAAATACTTTTATCGGAACATGTTCCTAGGTTTTCTGAGGAAATTTGAACAGTATAATAAATTATTATTTAATAAATATGCCAATGCAACTGTTCTTGGATTTTATTTATTCTTGAATACGTTTCGCCTCTCGCAAGCTGAGTCATAATTTATTATTTTAACAAGGAACTGCAGAATAAAAGTCCAAACTACGATTCATAGGACGTATTTTGAGAAGTTGTAATGCTCTTACAAAGGAAATAGCGTACAAAACACTAGTACGTCCACATTTGGAATACTGTTGTGGAATTTGGGATCCGTATCGCAAGGGATTGATTGACACATTAGAGAAAGTACAGAGAAGAGCCGCTCGATTCGTGACCGCTAGTTACAGTCCTTACGTAAGTGTCACAGAGCTAATTCGTGGGTTGGGCTGGGATTGTTTGGCGGATAGACGACGTCGTTTTCGTTTGAATTTGCTGGAGAATATGCGAAAATCTTTAAGTTACGAGTGCAACGAAATACTTCTTCCGCCAACCTATTTAGGTCGCAATGACAGGAGGGATAAGATTAGAGAAATAAGATGCCGTACTGATTCATTTATATATTCCTTCTTTCCTCGATCTGTTCGGGATTGGAATGCGCAGAATTAGGATTGTTGCTTAGCACCCTCTGCCACCCACAGTATTTGTGATTTGCAGAGTATAGATGTAGATGTAGATAATAATTAAATAATTTTCCAGCTCTGCCAGGCATAACGTCGAGGACATTACAGGATGGAAAGGATTGGGGGCAAGGAACGGGAAGGAAATCGGCCATGGCCTTTTTAAAGGAACTATCCACCCATTCGGCTGGTGTAATTAAGGAAAGCTATGAAAAAGCGAAACCTGAATTGCCGGACGGGGATTCGAACCCACGTCCTTCCAAATGCGAGGCCAGAGGGTTACCGCTCACCCACCACTCTCGGTGACGAGAGGCGAAACACGTCCAAGAATAAATAAATCCAGTAACAGTTACGTTGCTGTAATTATTAAATAACAATTTATTATTTCAACAAGTAACTGCAGTAGAAATGGCCTGCAATAGTTACATATTAATTTGAATAATGTTTTAAGTGCTTGTTTTCCAAATTTTGAAGGAATCTCATCACCTCATGCTGCTTGCACTGAGGCTGTATTTACAGAACTTATTTACTTCAGTATTTTATCTTTTCAATTCATGTTACGAATTCGTCGATGTCATTAGCGCCAAGAAAGGATTGCCAGCAAGGAATGGGAAGGCGTATTTTTTTTTTCTTACTGCTTTACGCCTCGTCGACGGGTAAGGTCATTAGAGGAGGGAAGGGACTGGGGACAAGGAACGGGAAGGAAATCGACCATGACCTTTTTGAAAGAAGCATCCCGGCATTCGCTTGTAGTGATTTGGGGAAACCATGGAAAACCCAAATCTGGATGCCTGGACGGGGATTCGAACCCGCGTCCTCCAGAATGCGAGGCTAAAACGTTAACCACTCACCCACCACGCTCGGTGGGTAGGCGTAAAGCCATTTCTGAAGGTTTTTTTTGTTTATGGCTTTACGCCTCGCCTACATCAAGGCCATTAGAGGCGGGAAAAGAATGTGGGCGAGGAACTGGAAAGATTCGCCCATGGCGTTTTTAAGGAACTACCCCAGTATTCGCATGGAGTTATCTCGGAAAACCAAATGATTTGCCGAACGGTGATTCGAGCCCACGTCTTCTCGAATGCGAGACCAGAACATCACCGTTCACCCACCACACTCGGTATTTTGAAGGAACCATCCTGTCATTCACCTGGGGTGATTTAGGAAAACCTGGATTAACATACTAGGTATTTGAACCCACGGCCTCCCGAATGCGAGACCGAACCTTTGTAGTGTGTCAATACTACAGCAGCTTATTTGTGATGGTTTTATCTTTCTCGTTGCCAATGACCTGGTGCTGAGTGAGACAGTGTTTTCGGTTTTGCGTTCGTCCTGTGCCGTTACCTGGTGCCGTGATAACGAGGTGTTGCTTGCCGTTTATATTTAGCGCCGGCTGGCGTGAGATAGAGACATTGCTTCTCACTGTACAGTGCAAACTACAGCGCGGACACCAGACGGATGATCCATCAGCGCGTTTATCTCACAAAAAACATGTTCTGGTGATTCTCTCATGGATTAGAATTTTTCTCGTGTGTTTCCTTTAATGTACCTTCTTCCGAATCGCTAGGTAAAACACTGAACAATAATTATTGTTGCGTTAAACAGAAGTTTGAGACTATTCTAATGCCATAAGAACGAAGACTTTACCGGCGTATGACTGCAATGTAGTCTTCACGGGTGTACTGCCGGATTGTGTTGTGGAAACACGATATTTCAACGGCTAGATCAGCCGTCTTCTTCAGTACAACGTTCTCTGTACTTCAGTGCAGCTGCCGCCGTAGAGGGCTCCATATTAACCCGGGCCGGAACAAAAACCATAACCACGCCCACTGGCAGCCAGCCGCCAGTTGGTTGCGGGCCTGGCTCATAGTAAGCGATCGCCGAGGCCACGTAGCCGCAGGACGGGGCATGTATATAAGGAAAAGCGGCACCCGAACCATCTCAGTCGACTCAGACTGAGACAGACTCAGACTGAGACAGACTCAGACTGAGACAGACTCAGACTGAGACAGACTCAGACTGAGACAGACTCAGACTGAGACAGACTCAGACTGAGACAGACTCAGACTGAGACAGACTCAGACTGAGACAGACTCAGACTGAGACAGACTCAGACTGAGACAGACTCAGACTGAGACAGACTCAGACTGAGACAGACTCAGACTGAGACAGACTCAGACTGAGACAGACTCAGACTGAGACAGACTCAGACTGAGACAGACTCAGACTGAGACAGACTCAGACTGAGACAGACTCAGACTGAGACAGACTCAGACTGAGACAGACTCAGACTGAGACAGACTCAGACTGAGACAGACTCAGACTGAGACAGACTCAGACTGAGACAGACTCAGACTGAGACAGACTCAGACTGAGACAGACTCAGACTGAGACAGACTCAGACTGAGACAGACTCAGACTGAGACAGACTCAGACTGAGACAGACTCAGACTGAGACAGACTCAGACTGAGACAGACTCAGACTGAGACAGACTCAGACTGAGACAGACTCAGACGACGAGACGGACTCGATTGAGGGTGAGCGCGCTTCAAGGTCTGCAGCGGCGAGCGATGCTGATTCGACGGCTGTCGACGAATCAGCAGAGAGCGATGAGCTCTACTTGGAGGGTCTTCGCGATCGTGACAAGTTCACTTTTCGCGTTGACCTGAAGAACCTAGCTGCACGCCCGCACCCAAGTCTCTTCAGCGAACTACAGTGGAAGTACAAATTCACTTCCTGGTCGCTCTGGGTCGTTCATGCCGGCCTGAAGTACGGCTGGTCATTACCAGCTGATACTAGCGATTTCTATGGAACACTGATGATCACTGGGGACCGCGACGAGGACGTCAGCGTTATCCATGACGATGCTGAGGCCAAAGGACTAAAGCGTCCTGGGGCCCTAGCATCCATGCCGTTGGTCTTCGACAAGGACTTCTGCGCGACTAAGTTTTTCCGCAAGTTAAACGGCAAACTGAAGCGGCAGCGCAGAAGACAGCAAACTACAGCGACTGAGGACTGGCAGATTGCTGGAAACAAGATTCCCGCCGCCTCAGAGAGGCTGCCGGTTCCAGAGAAGGAGGCACCTGGCCTCCAAGCTGCTGAGCCTTCCACGCCAACCAGCCCCGCCAGGGACGACGCGGAGGCACTTCGCGAAACCCCAACGTCGCCCACGCCATCCCAGAAGGAAGGGGAGGCACCACTAGCCACTGAGGAGGGACCAGTCCAGCCACTGGTGGTGCCATATGAAGGGAACTGAGGCAGCCTGTATGTTCAGCTTCTGCTGGCTACAGAGTTGCCGCTGTTCTGTTGGCCGGCTGAAGGAGGCATCTCCATCTTAGCCTCCTGCCCCTCGGACCTGACGAGAGCCGCCGCCATGTTGAGCGACATGGGCGTTAGCTGCACCGTGGAGCAGCCCAGCCCGCCGAGCCAACCGGTCCCTGCGCCTGCAGCTGTTGAGGCACAGCCGAGGACGCGGGTTAAGAGGGCCAACAAGAAGAAGCCCTCTCCTCCCGAGCTCCGTCAATGCTGCAACTGCCAGCTCCATGGGCACGAGGCGAGGGACTGCCAAAACCAGCGCAGATGCACCAGATGTGGGGCTGATCATCGTTTGTCTGAATGTACCACAGCCAGAGAGGAGGCAGTTTGCTGTAACTGCGGACTTAACCATGCAGCCTGCTTCTCTGGCTGTGAAATGAAGAAGCAGCTTAGGGCGAAACATCGCTCCAAAGCTGCCACGGCGCTCAAGAGTGCCCAGCAGGAGACACGCTCCAGCAAGCCGCCCCACACTGCCAGACCGGCGTCTACGCGCGGGCTCCATACGCGGGCCGCACCGCGTCGCCAAGACCAGCCCACGACGGCTCCTGGGTCCAGTCGGCAGCCACCCCGCCGCCGAGAAGGTCGACCTGCCGACCACTTCCACTGCCGTACCGGACCCAGCGATCAGCTCACGGTGGTGGTTACGCTGCTAACGCAGTTGATCACCGCCCTAATGCCATGTCAAAATCAAGCAAATAACAGACAACCATAACAACTGACGACTTGACCTAAAGACACTTCAAAAAAAGCAATGTAGACAGCAGTCATAGGATTTACCCTGGTACTGCAACAACAATATGGCGTAAGCCATCCAGATGACGCTGTGCTGTGCTGTGAACCATCTCAGTACCTGTGGGTCAGCCGAGCAGTGCAGCGCAGTGCAGATGTCTCCACACCTGAAGAAGACGGTGGAGCTAGCTGTTGAAATATCGTATTTCCACAACACAATCCGGCGGTACACCCGTGAAGACTATATTGTGTTCTGATGCCACTTATCAGCCCCTCTATAAAACAGACAAACGGGTTTAATATAGCAACGCAGGAGATTGAGTGAAGCCAAGTAACAGACCCACAAGCACGATATGTGAGGGAAAAAAAAGATAATTATGAAAAAGAGGAGATAAATTACTCGCCCCTTTGTCTGAGTTGGTTGCGGTGCCGTGATGGTGTCCGGCGCTGACGCGGGGTTAGCTGGTTCCAGTCCTGGTGGTAGAAGAAGTTGGGACTTGATGGAAGGTGACGGTGCGCGGTTCCTAGCCACTAGATCGTGCACCAGAGTCCTGGGTTAAACCTCTGTGCAGTGTGTATGAAGTGACGGCATACGACATAGCTAATGGCGATCTCCCACTCGTGGGGCTCCAAGTATCATTTGGAGTTCAAACTCGTCTGGTAGTCATTATGCTGTTAGAAAACTTTTCACATGACGCTCCCAGGTGAACTTACAGCAGTCACATTCATCTGCCTATTTATAACGTATCGGTGCAATTTTTGTGCCACCTTTCTACTCGTATTTTCATCCTGGGACAACTGTCAACCTGCTAGTGTATGCTGAGACATTAAAATCTGCCGTCTGATGACCAATCTGTTACTTCAGCCTTCGTGTATTCCGTATGTTGACGAATTTTCTTCTAGGATTTTTGTTTATTTTACCAGGTAACGGCGAAAAATATGGAAACAGTACTAGCACATGACTGCAGTGGATTGTCAGTTATTAGGAGCCATCCTAAAATTACGTCACACGTTAAGGGGGAGGGAGGGCGTCAACAGAGTGTGAAGAGTGGGGGGGGGGAATGAGTCATAAGCTTCGTGACGTCATATGTATACTTTTTGTCACGTGGCGGCCGCGCGATTTCACGCTCGCTGTACTACGGTGTCGCAGGTTGGGCTCCTTTGACATACATCTCCTTTGAGGCTTTGACAAAATATGACTCCCGCATACTTTTAAGCGATCGGTATATATCTTTCATCAAGCCACTAACCAACACAAGCAATCACATAAGAGGCTACAAGAGGTTTTGCGCGTCACGAAGAATCCTCGACGAAGAATTGCAGCTAGAGGTGATAGGGAAGTTCTTTGTTTGATAAATGATGACGATGCTATATGGTTGGAAGAAGATGATGATCGAATGTTCCTAACATTATCCAAATGGAGAACGAAGTGACTGCTATGCAAGTCATAAATAATATAAAAAGTACATGGACACAAGATGATTAAATTTTGTATCATTCATCTGAATTGTTATGTTTCGTCAATTTTGTAAAATGTTTGATTTGTTGATTTTACGAAAAAATATTTTGAACAGAAATATATAAATAATTTTGGAAGTGCTGTTTTAGTTTAATAATTTCTAAATTTAAAATTACAAAATATGTGACGTCACACCAGGGGAGGTAGTTACATAAATGTGCGAGGTATCCCTTTATTACTGCTATTTTATCTATATTTTTAGCGTCGATAATTAAAGAAATCCGAGTCGGTCTTACCACTCCTTCCAGGTTCTTTGCAATCTCTTTACGCTCTGGACAGTAAATGTGTGTCCCCAGAATATCGTCACACATATTTTTTGGCTATCACCCCGCAGATTAAATTTAGTTATACACTTCTCTATGAAATCAAAGTATCTGTTTTATAACAACTACTATTTATGAACACTCAAATAATTACACTTCTCACATTAATGAAGTCAAATACAAAGAACGGCGCTTTTAAAACATTCATTAATCTCTCCGCCATCCTTCTTATATCAATCCGCATCTCTTTGGCTAAACTAACAATACCATTACAGTCTACCAACTTCAACACAACAAAACATATTACGAAAACTTAAATTTACCCCTTTTTAGACATACTACTACACTGTATGGCCATTCATAAATTGCATAAAAACGAAGCCGTATAATTATTATTATTACTATTATTATCATTTCAATGTCTGATGACGTGGGATGTCATCTGTCAAGAGGAGGAGGGGGGGGGGCTCCAAAATTCATGAAACTTGTGTGACGTAGTTTATGGGTGGCCCCTTAGTACCGGCAATGTGCTCGCAGTGGGAGTTTGGGGCCTAATAATAATTTTACCAACCATCTGACGTTCTTTGTCCACCAGTTTTCTCGATAACTATAAATAAATGTTTACTCAGTGTGGAAGCTCTCTTCAGGCGCCACAGGATCGAGCCCAGGACCTGGCGTACCGACCGTCCTGACTGCGGTTTATAACCGGTTTACAGCAATCATCTAGCCGAATGCTGGGACGGTCCTCAATCTAAAAAAAAATACACTGATCACACACAGTTAGACGTTTCACAGACAGATGGCAGCACAGCAGTCCTCCAGTAGAGTGAATGCTCCGGATCTGGCAAATCCGGTTCTATCACGAGTAGGGCACGTGTCCTCCCATTCTCATGATTACACACTGGACGCCTGGGAACAGGTGCCGGTGCCACGTGGTCCACCAGGGACGATACCGAAAATAAGTTTACTTAAATTCAGTCTCAAAGAACTTTTTCTTCCATTCCAGACAAAGTATCAATGTTCGAACAACATTTACAGGATAAAATAATAGCATTGATTGAGCGGTATGGTAGCTCAGTGGTTCATGTGTCTGACTGGAGATATAAATGTTCCCGGTTCGAATTCCTGTCATGGTAGGATTTTCTTGGGCCTTAACTCAACCTTTACCTCTGGGACAGCTTCTTGTGACAAGCGGCATTTCCACGGCGCGTGGTGTGGCAGTGCGCGCCTTTCATCTTTTACCGCCTGGCGGTGGGTCGAGTCGGTCAACGGGGTGGAGAAGTTGGCTGGAAAGCTACGCTGGGCAACGTGTGGAGGGGGAGAAGTTCTGAGCCAAGCCACGTAGCTTTTCATTCATATTATTTGTCACAGTTAAAATAAGGGAGCGTCCATAAAACACGTAGCTCCAATTTGGCCTCCTGTGAACTCCCCTTTCCTTACATAGCCTGACGTGGCTTTAGCCTCTACCCCCTCGCGTAGCTTCTTTCCCCACTAATTCCAGGAGACATATTGTACTGTTTTCTCTTGTCAGACTATCGTAAATTACATAGGAGATAATTAAATGACTGAAATAAATATCTCATGCTGTTGTGTTTTGTACCTCGTTTTAACTGTGACAAGTAATATGAATGAAAAGCTACGTGACCTTGTTACTACCACCTCACGTAACCCAGCGTAGCTTTCTACCCAACTACTCCCTCCCCGTAGACCGAGCCACGTAGTTTATGGACGTTCCCTAAGCTACAGAACAAACAACATCACACGAATATTTGAGTCATTTAATTATCTCCGTATGTAATTTACAATAGTCTGACAAGAGAAAACAGTATTAAATGTCTTCTGGAATCAATAGGGGAAAAAAGCTACCTGCCACGCGGAGGGGAAAGGGGGTAGATGCAAAAAAAAAAACAACAAAAAAACGTTGGACAACGTGGGGGTAGGGGGGGTTATATGAGGCCAAAATGGAGCTACCTAGTTTATAGACGCTCGCTAATGTGGCGTACGCCAGAACGCTTCCACGTTAAACTGTAGAACCCCTTTACCCGATACGGTTATCGGGGTTACGTTAAGGCGGCTACGACAGGGGCGGATTGCGCAGCCAGTGAACACCCTATCGCCAAGTCATTACGACTACACGAGCCTTTACATTTACTTCTGATTGAAGACGAAGTTTAATCTCGACATCACCCACAGTGACATTTGCTGAGTGGCGCACCTGGCGAACAAAACAAACTCGATATTGGAGGTGTTTGTGGCGAGGTGCCCTCGGGCGGTAGTTTCAAGGGCGCCGCCACAAAACGACGCCGACGGACGAGTCACGCGATCGGTCGATAGCTCTCGAAACCCTCCTCGGTAAACACGGACCCAGTACGGACCCCTGGGGGGACGCCGCCATCCGAACAATGCGCGTCCACTGTGCAGTTCTCACCGAGAGGAGGGTCCTTTACTGGCTACACAACCAGTCTGTGCTTTCACGGTATTAATGGTTTTAATATGATACCAACATAGTTATTAGAATAATGACTCAAGAGAGGTAGCAGCGCCTCAAGCTCGCGAGGTAAGCGAAGGAAAATTTCTAGAAGCTGAGAAAAGAAATCGAGGAAAGTCTCCCGAAAACATTGTATCTAACACAGGAAATGTAACAGGGTTTACTAACAAGTTAAGAACCATATATCAAAAAACTTGTTGCTCTATGCGAATACAGAGTCAAATACTGATTAATTATTGTTTAAATACAGTATTCAAAATGCAATTGCGATTAAAACAGTATACCGAGAAGCTAAAAACCGAAGATTTAAAGGTGAACAATAAACATTTTCCGATCGTAGCATTCCAGGATGCGACCCATATTTTGGGTACCAAATTCAAGAGGTGGAAGGGGTGCAAAAAAGTAGAGCTAGATATGTTTCTGGAAATTGCTGGACTACACACTGATATGAAAAAGGAGGTGGACTGGGATTTATTGGAAGACAGGAGAAGAGCAAAGAGACTGCTAGGAGTTTTCAAGGAGTATACCGAATATAATCAGCATTTTTCTGTTAGATTAAAAGTATGCGCGTGTAAAGTTCCATTGATATCGTATAAAACTGTGGTTATGTTTAAAGAACATTGGACAAAATTAAGGGGCTGTAAAAGGGGAGAGTAATTTGGTTTTTGTAAAACTAATGGGACTATTTTTCTGTTTGATTTACAGCATACCTATGCAAATTTCCATCGAAATCGGATAAAACTGTAGGTTTTTATGAAGAACATTTGAAAAAATTAAATGGGAAAAGAGGTGATGTGTTGGGTTTTGTAAACGTATGTACACAACATGTTTCTCTTTGTTTTAAAGCATACGTGTGCGGTGTTCTATTAAAATCTTATAAAAACTGTGGGTTTCCCGAAAGAACATTGGAAATTAAGAGGCATAGGGGTAAAGGGGGGTGAGGAGTGGGCTTTTGCAAATCATATGCAGACGGCATGTTTCTGTTTGTTTTAAAGTATAAGTATGCAAAGTTTCTTCAGAATCGGGTAGTAACTGTAGCTTTTTATAAACATTAAGGGGTGTGAAGGGGGCCGAGGGGGTGTTTTTTTTATTTTTATTTTTTGTTCGGAAACCTCCATGAAAAAATACAAATATGTGCCAACTTTCACAGTGATCGGTCAAATGGTTTCTACTGTATCTTTGTATGAAGAACATTGACAAAAATTAAGAGGGTTAAAAAGGAAAGAGGGGTTGTGTTTCTGGAAATAAAATTTTTGCAGTATTTTTCTGTTTATTTTAAAGTATACATGTGCAAAGTTCAACCGAAATCGTATAAAAAAATGTGGGTTTGTATAAAATTTAAGGATTATAAAGGGGGAGAAGGGTGGTTTTTGGATTTTTTGTTAAGAAATTTTCTCCATTAAAAAATATGTGCCAAGTTTCATGGTGATTGGTCAAAACGGTGTCAACATCTATCTCCGATATACCAACATCCACTTTTATATATAAGATACTCGACAAATTTACTATCCGATTTATAATGACATTAAAATTCACGTAAAGATGGCACGAGTGCACGATACACAATAGTTCCAGAGCTTTTTCAGCTTCTTGTTGAATGAATTCATAAACAGTAAGGACCAGCTTGAATTGTTTTGAAGTCTGAGCGAGTATAAAGAGCATTACGTAACCGCAACCATACAACTTTATCGGAAAGATAGAGCTCTAAAGCTGAATCAAATATCTCTGGAAATCGTTAATGAGTTAACACCAAATGTGCAGTGAGTAAATGAAATGACGTCACAACCATAATATATCCAATGGTAAACTATAGGTAGGGTCGCCCAGGAAGAGCCAGATATGGAAGACTTGTTCTGTTCCTCCCTTCTGGGGGCGCGCGTGTGCCACTCCCCCAACCCTCCACTTGTCCCGCGCCCCTCGGGCTGACTGCCCCACAAACGGACACAAAGGACAGCGGTCGATAACTGGCCAGAAGCCAGGCTTACGGCAACGCCGGCCCTCGCAGGACAGTCTATGGACAGGTGCCTCTGATCACCACGTGCAGTACCTCCAGCGGAGTCACCTCGTGTGGTGCAAACGACCAGGGCACAAGTGATCATCACCCGTAACACCATCACAATAAATAACATCACAGACACTACCACTACCGCATTTATCACCATCACCACAATCACCAGTCTATCAACACAGTCACTGTTACCAACACCACAATCACGGTTACCATCACCACAATCACGGTTACCATCACCACAAATACGATTACCATCACCACAATCACGATTACCATCACCGTCATCGCCACCGTCACAATCACCACCATCGCTACAATCACCATCGCTACAATCACCATCGCTACAATCACCATCGCTACAATCACCATCGCTACAATCACCATCGCTACAATCACCATCGCTACAATCACCATCAACGGCACAATCGTCACCATCGTCGCCACAGTCGTCACCATCGTCGCCAAAATCGTCACCACCGTCGCCACAATCACCACCACCATCACCACAATCACCACCACCATCGCCACAATCACCATCGCTACAATAACCATCGCTACAATCACCGTCACCGCCACAATCGTCACCATCGTCGCCACAATCGTCACCATCGTCGCCACAATCGTCCCATCGTCACCATCGTCACCATCGTCGCCACAATCGTCACCATCGTCGCCACAATCGTCACCATCGTCGCCACAATCGTCACCATCGTCGCCACAATCGTCACCACAATCACCACCACAATCACCACCACCATCGCCACAATCACCACCACCATCGCCACAATCATCACCATTGCCACAATCATCACCATTGCCACAATCATCACCATCGCCACAATCATCACAATTATCATGGCCACAACGATCTTCGCCACTCTCAACATCGCGTAGTCATCATCATTGCCACACTCATCATCATCGCCACACTCATCATCGTCACAATTACCGCCGCACTCGCCCTTGTCGCCCTAACCTGCAAACCCCTACGACAGCAGTGAAGGTCCTAAAAGAGCCCAGTCCTAGAATAGGAGTGTCTCGCCGTGAGCGAGCCGAGAGAGAGAAATTTTCACAGAATGGAGTGCAGGCACTGGAGGCCGTGGCGACGACAAGAGGGGGGGAGGGGGGGGGGGCGCTGCAGACTGCTGGAGGAGACGGAGAGCTGCTTGAGAGACACTCTCTTTCTGAACTACGAGTCAAGAATTCAAATTCTAGACCCCCTATTTTAACCCACATGGTTCTGTTTAATGATTTTGATGCATATGGTTTTAGAAAGAAAAAATTAAGAGGAAAAACTAGTAGAAAACCTCACCTACAATAATGTTTCCACGGCTAAATCAGACATCTCTCATCAGAGCTTAATGGAGCGTCCATAACTACGTGGCTGGATCTAGGGTGGAAAGCTACGCTGGGCTACGTGGGAGGGGGGGGGGGGGGGGGAGGGATTTCATTCATATTATTTTCTCATAGTTAAATTATCGTACAGAGCAGACAACAACATGTGAATATTTATTTCCGTCATTTAATTGTCTCCATATGTAATTTACGATAGTGACGAGACAAAACAGCACAAAATGCCTTCTGGAATCAATAGGGAAAAAAGCTACGTGCCATGCGATAGAGGGGGGTAGGTGCAGGGCCGGCGTTAGGGGGGCGTAAGCGGGTCAAAAGTACCCGGGCCCGCCTGGAGGGGGGGAAGGACAGTTTCACAGGAGGCCAAAATGGAGCTACATATTTTATGGACGCTAAGCAGGAAAGTCATCTTTGTGATGAAGCATAAGGAAACCGGGCAGCGACGTATGTACACTGCGTTCAAAAAAAAAAAAAAAAAAAATGGAAGCACGCAGAACGAGAGGAGCAAATGAAATAAAACTTCACGGGATGAGAGTGTAGGTGGTGTTATTTCAGAGATTACAAAATAGAGTCAAATTTACAAAGAACTTGGAACTATCAGTGTGACTTTGCACGCTCTCAGGCCTGGACGAATACGCCCGATACAGTTGGGAAGGGTGTCAAAGTCGTTTTATTCTCTCCTAAGGTAACCTGGTTCACAACTGTTGTAACTGGTCCTTGATATCTAGGATACTGGCACTGGGACGGAGTTGACATCCAAACTGGTCAAACACATGTTCTAACGGAGATATATCTGGGGATCATGCTGGCCACAGGAATAACTCAACATCAAGCAGACAGTCCATAGAGACAAGAACCGTGTGTGGACGAGCATTGTCCAGTTGAAAAATGACACCACGATAAGTCGCATGAGAGGTAACACATGAGGACGCAGGATGTCCGTGACGTACCGTTGTGCCGTCAAAGTTCAATCAATTGCTACCAGCCGTGACCTGAAGTCATACTCCATCAAGACACCAGTAGTGCTTCTCCAAACATTGGAACAATATGACCTCTCCCCTTATCCCCACCATATTCGCCGACGATGGTCATCCCAGATAATGTAAAATCACGACTCATAGCTTAACACAATGCGACGCCATTCAAGGTGCTGACTTTCTCTTTGTCAGGCAGTGTATTAGGTGATAGTACCATCGACTGATTCCGAAAACGGTGGTGAAGCGCAATCTGAACTGACTGATCGAGACTCGAATCCGGGTACTTCTGAGTGCCTCAGCCAATGCGACAGATAGTCTGTGCCACCAAATACTGTTAGTATCAACACGTCTTCTATCTTGCTGGCGCCATATCGACCCAATGCTTTAAAAATTTATCGCTGCCGAGCAATTTCCTCAAGTTAGTAATGGCCTGGGCGCCGTTATCACGGAAGCCTCCAATAATAACTCGACGGAATAGGTCAACAGCTCCTTGCATAACGCCCACATTCAGTCCGTATTGCCGCCGATATGTGCGGACCCACTTAGAATCTCTTCTCTGGAGGAGAAAATAACCGTATATACAGGGTTGTTAAAAAATATGGATCAGATTTTCATTTTTCACACAACTTTTTTTTATTTCACTTATGGCTTTACGCCTCGTCGACGTCGAGGTCATTACAGGCGGGGTGGAATGGGGGACAAGGATCGGGAAGGAATTCGGCCATGATCTTTTGAAGGAAGCATCCCGGCATTCATCTGGAGTGATTTGGGGAAACCATGGAAAACCCAAATCTGGATGCCCGGACGGGGATTCGAACCGGCTTCCTCCCGAATGCGATGCCAGAACGCTAGCCGCTTACCCACCACCCTCGGTATTTGGGGACTGAAACAGTCAACTATTTCAAAGACAGAGTAGAAAAACTGAAGGCGTGTATAGAGACGTATGCATTTTTGAAAGATTTCGAAGAGAAAGGAATGAAAGAAAAACTGAAAGTTGGTAGTTATACATTTATTATTAGTAATAACAATGCAGAATAGTTTACACAATTTATTTTGTTAATTTGATACGGTAACGCGCTCTCGGAGCTGATAAAGTATTTTTGAGTTGATATCATAAATAATTACACAACCAGATTTATATTTTATTTATTTTGCTTATTCCCAGTTTGTAGGTGTCACGTTAGTTAATGTTGCTCCAGAACCGAGATACTTAAAAATCAAAAGAAGAAACATAATAAATTTAAACTTTTGTGTAATATTTGTAGATTCTATTTGGTTAGATCTCCGTTACTGTCACACCTTTTGTATCATAAACAAAAAAATTCAGTTGTTTTAGTAACTGAGCAAAATTATTTAATGGAATAAAAAAAAATATAGCAGAATATTTGCGTACTTAATTTATTTCACTAATCCTTATATATATATATATATATATATATATATATATATTAATCAACAGAGTGTGTATGTAGTAGTGTGAGTTGATTAAATATTTTCTGTATTTTCCACTAGGGTATAATAACCTAATGAGGTAAAGTTTCTTGAATGTTACTCGCATCTTTCTTCCGTCAAAGTTAAAAACCTACCGAACTCGGTGTGAAAATCTCGGCACAGGCTCCGACTTTGCCTGTGTCCGTGAAAACGCCCTAATCTTTTACGTTCTCCTCACAGATAAAAATCGCAGGGGTAAGATCTGACCTGTGAGGCCACAGACAATGAACAAGATCCTCCTCTTCCAATCCATCGTCCTGGAATTGTTTCATTCGGTTAGTTTCGTATCTCAGTGAAAGTTAGGAAGAGCACGATCTTACATAAAAATAAAATCATTCCTATCTTCTTGAAGCGTGCCCAGACAGGAAATTCGAGTAAGCTGAAACAATACATCCTGCGGAATATGCAGCGCATTGAGTATTGCTGCAGTAAAAATGTGAATCATTTGGACGTATCGTTCACAGTAACTTCTCCCTCTTCAAAAAAGTTTCTCTAACCTACAGCGCGTCATGCGCATACAGGCATTTACATCACGTTTTTCGTAAATGCTGTGAAGCGAGTGGATTGAGTCTACTTGGAGCGTTTATCATACTTGCATTGCGAGGTTTAGCTCACGACTATTTTTGGACACTGCACATTACACGAGTACTTTGGCAAAAAGAAACACAAGCAGTCGGAGAAAGGTCACGAGTGCATCAGGCAGCGGCAGTAACGGGTACAGCTTTAGACCACTGTTTCACCTGTAGCTTGTCTGATCATTATATCTCTACATGGAGAGTGTCCAAAACAGAGATACAACATCACAACTTCGGGCGGACAAACATAGCAAAATAATAGAGTCAGGAAGAAGGTTAGGTGATGAAAACGATGCTAGTTCTATAGATCTGGTGAGCGATGTTGAATAAACTAAAAAATCTCGGAAGTAGAATAACAGCGAATGGCTAAATGGACGAAACACTTTGCTACAAGATCCAAGTTACATGTTCAGCGTAATATCACAACTCAACTGAAGTTGCAGCAATCCGTCTATAGAACTTAGGGAGAGTGCATAAACCACGTAGCTCCATTTTGGCCTCCTGTGAACCCCCCCTCCCCCTCCACGTAGCCCTACGTGGCTTTTGCCTCTACCCCCTCCCCCCACGTACCACGTAGCTTTTTTACCTATTGATTCCAGAAGACATTTTGTACTGTTTTCTCTTGTCAGACTATTGTAAATTACATATGATGATAATTAACTTAGGGGAAATAAATACTCACATGCTGTTGTGAGTTCAGTTCCTCATTTTAACTGTGAAAAATGTTAGGAAAGGAAAGCTACGTAGCCTTCCAGCTACCCCCCCCCCCCCTGGACCGAGCCACGTAGTTTGTGCACGGTCCCTTAGCAGTTTTTTTCCTTGGATGAAACATTTGAACCATACGCAACAAAAAGTGACGAGGATCCAAAGACATTTGATGATGGAGCTGTAGCTAGGTGGTTTAGACGCTTGGTGGCGAAAATTCAGGGTCCCATGTTTAAAACACAGTATAAGGGGGCGTCCATAAATTACGTGAGGTGAAATAGGGTTGGGGGGGGGGTCCGGCGAAATCTCACCAGATCTCACCAGGGGGGAGGGGGGTCTAGGGAAATCTCACGTGAGATTTTGCGAAAAATTTGGGGACAGTAGAGCCAAAAAACAAGGGTCTACAATTTGCGCCAAAGTCGATTTTAGGAGGGTATTTCGTCAAAAAAGTTAGGGTGTGACCTAAAAAAAAGGTCTACAAAAGTTTCGAGGGCGATTTCTAGGGGGGGGGGGGTTCTCACGGACCAGATCTCACCAGAGGGGGGGAGGGATCCGGCTAGATCTCACGAAATCTCACCAGGGGGGAGGGGAGGGTCCAGAAATCCGGAAAAACACCTCACGTAATTTGTGGATGCCTTAACCAGGAATATGTAAAGTAGCTTCCCGCTGCTCGTGCATTTACCGGCCACGTTGGTCTAGCTATGAACAGCGAGTCGTGGGAAGGAAGTCGCCTGTGCTGGCTCTACACGTCGCCCAGTCGGTAAACATCAAACGCCCGGGTAGCTGAAGTGACACTAGGTAACGTGGTGGAGAGGTGGCGAAGGCTAGCCTGCGGCGCGTGCTCATCCGTACAATTGGCTGCATGGCGCGGCCTACAAAACCACGGGCCGTGGGAAGCCAGCATTAAAGCTGTGCTTTGTTCGTATGATGCGCGGCAGGACACTTAAGGCGCGTTCCAACGGCGCGTGCTAGGGAACGCCTTTCATCTTTGCCGCATATCTTAGCAGGGACGGCGTTCCTCGACCCACCGCCAGGCGGTAGTATGCAAGAATATGAGGTTCGTCAGAAGCCAAGACACGACTGGACAGAATGAAGAATTTGAAGGTAGGGAGTCGGGGAAAGATGTCAGATTGCATAGTAAGGGGACGTCCATTAATTACGTGAACTCAAATAAGAAGAGGGGGAATCCGGCGTAATCTCACCAATCCCTCACCGAGCGAGGGGGGTGGGTCCATCAGATCTCACCAAACCTCACCAAAGGGGGGGGGGAGTCCGGATTTCCAAAAACAACACCACTCATAATCAAAGGACGCACCCTAACGTAACAATTCGCAGATTTACTTGGGACAGGCTCTGTTCACTCCGACCTGGCGGCTCAAGGCAGTGTTCCCCCTGCCCCTCTTCTCCCCTCACCACCCCCTCCCTTCCTGCCTCTCCGACCAGACCGCTGTGTCCAGGTATGACTGTGGTAAGTTTCCCCTTCGCAGGTAGGGGTAAGGTCAGCAGAGTGGGGATAGGGCACACTGGTCTTGAGCACCACTGTTAAGTAAACGAACTATACGAATAATAGAGGCAGCAGCAATAAATTATGAAATGTACGAAATGCAGCTGGACAGTCATAGCCCCAGAGGACATTGTAAGGAGGCCCACACTGCTTGGCTAAAAAGTAAAAACTAGGAACAAAAGTAAAAGGACACAAACAGGTGGAAGAGATGGAACATAGGGTGCGGGGTTGAAATACTGACCTAAAATTCAGAGAGAAGTTTCCATCTGATACAATACACAGCACAGTGGTTTGTAAAAGTGATGTTGGGGTTTTTGGAAAGAAAGTTGAATCATTCGAAATGTGGTGCTATAGAAGGACGTTTAAAATGAAACATAGACACAAAATAAAAATGATGTGCATTTTGCGAAACAGTCTGTCAGAAAGAAGGGAACAGATTTGGGATTTCCGTAATTTCACCAAATCACTTCAGGCGAATGCCGGGATGTTTAGTTCAGAAAGACCATGACCGAATTCCTTCCCGTTCTTTCTCCCCAGTCCCAACCCGCCTCTAATGACCTCGACGTCGACGATGCGTAAAGCCATGGGGGGAATAGTAGAAGGTAAGAAATGTATTTATTTTTGCTTCTGGATTGTACGCCTCGTCGACATAGAGGTCACCAGAGTAGGGAAAGATATGGAGGCAAAGAAGGAAGGAATTCGGCCATGGCCTTTTGAAAACCCATACCGGTTTTCACCTGGGATGATTTGGGGAAACCATGGAACAAACAAATCTGTATGGCCGGACGAGGATTCGAACCTGCG
>CM061918.1:116058444-116119767 GCA_031002005.1 Vandiemenella viatica
CTTCTCGCTCTTTTCCTTGCGAATTATTTTCGTAATCAGGAGTGTGTGAAGCAGTGAAATAGGAAGATCTAGACGCGTGCGATTTACCTCTGTACTGTGAACGTTGGATGTGGTGCAGACGCTGCCGTATTTCCGTCTCTCCACACTTGCGGTTTGTGTTGGTTGGTTAGCTGCTTTCCACGTGGTAGTCTGGGTGGTCCTGGAGGGCGCAGATGTGCTCACCCTAGGGTCCGGTTAACCGCACGCACAATAAATCACTTTTATGACTTCGGCGCTCGTGCGCCGTGTATTCAGTCTTTTGTTTCCTTGTTATGTGCACTAGAGTTTTTCTTTTTTTACGGTGTGGTAGGAAATGAACTACGTTTATCGTTATCGATGCCGTGTTGGTGTTTGGCTTTTCCCTCTTCAGTTGCTTAGTTTTGTTAATAAAGAACGCCAATGCAACTTTTTGGTGTTTAATGTGGTATATATTTCTCATTCTATCGAGACATTATAAGCGACGAATCTGTATTGAAATTTACACTTGATGATTACAGCCACAGCTGGGCAGAAAACAGTTAATCGTTAATTAACGAAGTTAACAAAATTGCAAAACTGTAACTTTTAAGTTAACAAAAAATATATATATTAACGCTCTTCTTAACTTCCGTTAAAACTGGACTTCCGTTAAAACTGGACTTCCGTTAAAACTGGACTTCCGTTAAAACTGGACTTCCGTTAAAACTGGACTTCCGTTAAAACTGGACTTCCGTTAAGAACTGGACTTCCGTTAAGAACTGGACTTCCGTTAAGAACTGGACTTCCGTTAAGAACTGGACTTCCGTTAAGAACTGGACTTCCGTTAAGAACTGGACTTCCGTTAAGAATTGGACTTCCGTTAAGAACTGGACTTCCGTTAAGAACTGGACTTCCGTTAAGAACTGGACTTCCGTTAAGAACTGGACTTCCGTTAAGAACTGGACTTCCGTTAAAACTGGACTTCCGTTAAAACTGGACTTCCGTTAAAAACTGGACTTCCGCTGACTTTAGTCTGTTACTTTGGTTGTTGATGTCATTTCGTTTGTTTGAATTGTGCGTCACGTCACAGTGGTACGTTCGGCAAGACGAATAGCGAACGAATTAGTTAATGCAAAGTGCAATTGCGAGTGTGATGCATAATATAACTGTTACGCTAGGCACGGCGTGGATGTGAGCAGGACCGCTAGAGTTATGGATAGTTTGTATTTTACGTCTGCAAACCGTGCTCACTAGACGTTTCAAATTCTATCAGTGATTGATTTTCATAATTTAACGTGTTTACTAAAATAGTGACACTTTTTAATTTCTATTGGTTTGGAGTTTGTTAGTGAAATAAATTAAATTGACATTCGTTAGATCTAGAATCTGAAAACAGCAACGCAAGCAATAGCAACGAGAAGATTAAAATCCTTGCCACATTTATGCGGTTATATTGCATTTAAATCAAGATTGGGAGAAAAGTTGATGCATGAATTCAAACTCTGTTTGCCTAAACTTTCTTCAATCAATACTCACGTTTCTAGCCTTAATAATCTTAAACAGCACACGGGTAGAAAGCAAAATTCCACATATTTACAGTTAAAGAAACAAAGTGAATGCACTAAGCAGGGTCAACTCGTCGGAAAAGTAAATGTGGTTGCTTCTTCTGATATAGATAGCAGCAGAAGTCTTTTTCCATCTCCATCTGCTAACAAAAGGTTATGTCAACAAAGCATTGATCTTTCGACATCGTAGTTACCGATTGCGGCATATCTAAGCTGGTGTGGACCAATGCATTATAAACATACGTAGCCAACATGATTCACTACATGTTGTAGAATCTAATATGTTTGAGAAGCTGATTAAAACGTTGAATACCAGTAAGAACTCGGTTTTCAGTGGAATATGTAGATGTGTTGTTGATGGTTAACTTTTAATGGATAACTGTAACTTGTGTCAAATTTGCAAAAATGTAACGCTTTAACGATTATCGAAGTTAATTTTTTTTATGTAGCGGATTAACGAGAAACGAAGTTAACTTTTGTATTAACTGTGTCCTGCTATGTTTTCAGCTTATCAAATCAAGTTTAACGTAATCCTAAAATGGTGACATAAACTAGTTTTTTTTCGGTCTTTGTGGTCCTCTGACGTAGAGATCCTTAGAATCAGGAGGGGAAAAGGCCAAGGAATTAAAAGAATTTGGCAATGGCCTTCGGAAGGACACAACCCAGCATTCGCCTGGAGTGATTTCTGAACTGATTTGCCAGCAATGTCAAGCGAAATACATAGGACAGACAACCAGGATACTAAAAGATACAACAAATCAGAGCCATTACATGTACAAATCACTCAACATTTGCAGAATATTTGTTAGATCACAACCACCAACCCACCACGATTCAAACAGACATGAAAATACTTAAAATATATAATCACAAGAAACACCTACTTACAGTACAGGAAAGTTACCATATACACAAAGTCATCGCATCAAAGCAAACTGTACTTAATGAATTCACTCATTTAACAAATGAGACCTTGTTTAAAACATTGAAGAATAACCAAGGCACAGGAATATAATACACATAAAAAGTAAATTACAGCACTGACACCACTGCACAAACAGAGACATATTTTAATAATACATAGACACAGACGTTACATTACAAGAAAAAAAAAACATTAGTTGGCATCACTGTAAACGAATGTAAACAACAAGGTTTTGCTGTTCGTCAGACAAAAAGTGTCAATATCAATAGATTTTGAAAACAGTGATAGGGTTACCTCCAAAACAGGGTAACAATAGCTATTCTCATAGTTACGTGGAACCATAACTACAGTTCACGTCACAAAAAAAGTGCAAATTGAGCTGTTCCTGACCACCATGTAACTGCCTCAACCATAAGTCGTAAGTAGAATGTAGTTTATTATTAGTTAGTTATGTATATTAATATTTAATTTTGTTAACACCAACATGTATATACATCCACAGTCACTGACGATGCCCCATTCCACAAGGGCGAAACGCGTCTGAGCCTATATCAATAAAACCAGTTGCTAATATACGGTGTTTTCATTTACAATTGTGAAGACCAGAGAAATTCTGTAAACATCGAACACAAATATCTAACTTTCATTGGAGAATGGAACCGCATTAGAAAGGCGTGTGACATTAAAATGCTTTAATCTCGTACAGTCAGTCAAAAGATTTACATCCCGTATGTACTTATGAATGAATGCATTCCACGAGGAATTTTTTTTATTTTATTTCATTAGAAAATGGAAATTAATTTCTTCACTGAAGCAGCTGAACTAGGCTTCTGGAGCTGCAAGAGCAAACAAACCACTCTACCCTCTCCCAGACTTCTGTAGGTGCTGCCAATTAATTACCCAAGGCCGTCTAAGAGCTCAAGAATGATGCAATTAAAATAGGTGCATGGCTGCAAGCCAAGGTATCTGGCGCACATAACACCAGACAGCACACTTGGCGCTCGTGTGACTCTCTTAAAGAATAGGGCCTATTTCTGAAGCTTGTATCGTTGTAGGGTATCGTCCTCCTACCATCAGATTTTAGAATAAATAGTGTTCACATTAGTTTCTACGTCGAAAATGGTTTCTGTGAGGGTAGAACTTGGACACCATAGTTTCGGGAAGCTGTTGCGGACATTTAACCGTGATATTCTAACGAATGAGCTTTTGCTGTACATATATCTCTAGTCATGAGTTTGGGAAATCTTTGGATCGATTTCTTAAGAAGTCGCTTACTTTTCAGTCTAGGTGACTTATTAAAAACACCATGCTTTCAGTATTCAGGGCACATAAATTGTTAGGTCATGAACTGAGCGAATTGCATGTTTGTTGACCATGAAATTAAAAAAAAAAAAACACCAAGTGGTAATTTTTTTTATCGGAATGATACAAGTAAAAGATTTATTACGTAGTGAAATGTATAGGAAACAGTTATTCACAATTTGAAAGCTAGCCCTTATTTGTATGACAGATTTTATAAATTGAATAGATATATTGGAATGATATTAGTCTACTATTTGTTACAATTAACTGCATTCAATTAATAAATTCACTTTATTTTTGGTTCAAGACGAAACAGAAGTTTTCTCAAATGTGTTGTATTAATATATTCACTCATTTATAGTCTTTTATCTTGATCTAGAACATGAGTCTGGTTTCTGTTTTTATCGAAGGGTCGATTACGAGCTGGTTAATTGTTGTGGACTATTTACGCACCTCTCGGCGTTATTACCGAGTTGAAGATAGCGCCGATCTGCGATACACCAAAACCAACGGCCGATTCAGGAGAACAACACAGCTACGGGTAAAATACACCCACGTGGCCTTGTTGACGGCAGTATGTGCTGCTACCTTACCCAGTGATGCAATCTCGTCCAGCTAGATGCGTATCCCGCCCATGATAGAGACATAATTCTTGTTCATCTCGTACCGCACAACTAACAGTAATTTTAACCAATCACCCAGGAAGCGGGGTGGATTGCTGCTCCGATATTAATAGGCAAACCTGTAACACGAAATGAGAAATACTTCTCTCTAGGAACAATCTGGTCAAAATACCTAACCATATTGGCCGGATTTGGACGCGTCTTTTTTAAGTGTTTTGAATACATCAAATCGCCGCAATTTTTTACAGCATTAAATGGTCACTTTCTTTGATAGCTGAATAGATGCATATCACCACCTGATTTACAAGGTCTGTCAGTGCCATCGGCAAAAACTTCTTTTTTGTCATATCACTTGACTAATAATTTCCTCCCTCGTTTTTAAAATAACAAGTTGCCTCAAACGCCAATCTATGCGAATGTTTTATAGACCTTATCGTAAATTCTCATTTCCACCAAGTGTTCACCGTTCAGGCTTTTCCTTTGAAAGTGCTTGCTTATGGCTTTACGGCCTCGTCGTCGTCGAGATCATTAGAGCGGGAAAGGACTGGGGGCAAGGAATGAGAAGCAATTCAGCCAATGGCATTTTGAAGGAATGATCCCGGCATTCGCCTGGAGTGATTTGGGGAAACCGTGGAAAACCGAAATCTGGATGGCCGGACGGGAATTCGAACCCGCGTCCTTCGAATGAGAGGTCAAAACGTTATCCTCTGACCCCTGAATTCAAGTACGAAAGGTGTCGGTGGACTTAACGCTTAAGGTTGGTTGCCCTGTTAAAAATAGTAAAAACAGAACAAGAAGTAAGATTTTTTTCGGTTAAAATTGATAATCCGAAATGTCATTTCTCCATTTGCTGATGGTACCCTTTCCCGCTTTCTTCAAACAGCGGAAGAGCGAGTAACAGCGGGCCGGTTGTTTACTACAGAGCTGAACGTCCGAAACGGCTCCCGACTCATCCTCTTCTTAAGTGTTTATGGGGGACAAAACTGGAGCCCATTGCTGAGATTACGAAAGGGAACACTGACCTATACCTCGGTCCATACGAATTGGAGGATTTTCAGGGATCGCAAGGGGACCTTTTTTATTTACCATTTTCAACATGTATTCGTTCTTTTTCATCTGCTGAAATAATTTTTTATATGTTTCATATGATTTATGTGTTTTATTAAACGCTGTGGAAATAATGAAAAGATTTTCGACAAGTATCGTATATAGCCTTGCTATTTGGAGATTTGAATCTTGCCATAACACAAAGGTCGAAGTTCTAAACCTTAAAACAAAGTTGAAGTCGGCAGGATAAAACTAAATAAATTCGCGAAGGAAGGTTTCATAAACAAGTTTTTAAATGGTGCTCAGTTCAAACTTGTGTTCGATGTAGGAATTGTTTATTAATTAGCGAAATTACGTTTGCTTTTTCTTATCAAGTTTTGAGTTTAGTTAAAATCAATTAAATTCTTGGATTTTTAATCTGTTTGAAACCCTAATGTAGCACTTTCTCGGTCAGTATTCAAGCAGTTAACGCAAAGGTATTGAACAGATCCCAACGGGCAATAACCTTCCTTATGGAATCATTTCAAATCTAATTGGCAGGTTAATATGTGACAGACTGCAACAAAAAAAATAGTAGAAAGATTGTAATAGCATTGGGAAAATTGATCTCAAACGAAGCGATCCAGTCTTCCGTCATTGAATGAAGCTTCAAAATATACGTATATAGGTCAAAATGAGAGCGGCCTGGTCGCTCAGTGGTCAAGGCGCTTGCTTTCAAAAGTTTACTCCTCCTTCAAATCCCGGTGGATGCAGTAGTTTTAAAGAGTTGTGTTTAATCATATGAGCAATGCCAGGACGTTCCGTGTTTCGGATTCCACGTTCAACTGTAGGTCCCAGAGGAAAGGAACCGGCCGTCCTACCTCTTGACACAATGGCTTAGTATGCCTTCTTCGGCAGGATGCAATCGACCTTCGAGTTGTGGTTAAGTTAATTTGGTAGGTCAAAATGAGGAGGCAAACGAAGTCTGAGAAATCAGATGAATACAGATAAATTTAGGTATGTTCTGTTCCTACTGGCGATCAAGAAATCGATTGGATGGAAGCGAATAACTATAGAAGTGTGAAAGAGTCCTATTTATTGCAGATTAACTCCAGTATTATAACTGAAGTGTGTAGCTTACTTCATGCAAGCGTCGTGAAAATGTCACTGTATGACTGTCGGTCGCACAGTTCTTCGACCGTCATTTCAACTGAAATATTGTCAATATAATTTTATACATCAAAAAGAGAGAGAAACATACATCAGTTGGGAATGGCAGAGGGTATCATAAATTACTAGTTATGTCAGAGATCTAGGAAAAAGAAACATCCAACATCAACACTAATTCAGTAGTGCTACCAGGTACAGTTTAATGTGCAATCCAAATCGCGGTAGCGTTCTACATCTACGTCTACATATATACTCTGCAATTCACAAAATTGTGGGTGGCAGAGTGTGCTCAGCACCAAAGCTAATCTCTTTGTTGTGCAGTCCAATCCTAATGGTAAGAGGGAAAAAAATAATTCATATAAGAATCATTAAGACACCTTATTTCTCTAATCTTATCTTTCTTGTCATTCCGGCTCAAATAGGTTGGTGGACGAAGTATTTCACTACACTCGTGAGCGAAAGTGGGAGTACACATTGTAACATAAATAACCGTTGAAATTACGGATATAATTTTAGTATAAATTGTGATCTGAGAAGTAAATGTAATGTCTTTGGTGTTGAGCGATTACTTAGCGCGCTTTGAAACAGTCTTGTATTGGCGACGTTAGAGTAAGCTACGGTCAGCGAGAGCTTATATGCCGCGGCCGGGAGCATGTGTGTGTGCGTGTCGCTTAACCGAGGCTCAGAGTTGTAAGACATTGTGTGGACATTCTGAAGGTATTTTTGTGGACTATGAAGGTTATTTTGAATGAACTGGTTTCCCATAAACTGTGTATGTGGAACTGCTATTGATTTGGATCACGTCGATTGTGTAATAATTAATTACGGGGCTTGTATTGAATGTTACAATCCTTGATTATCCTCGAACCTGCATTCTTTGGAGAAGAAGTTTAGTTTTTAAGTATCTGCTGGCTTGCTTAGATATTTGTAGTTTCGGAGGAATAAATGTGAGTGAATGTGAAAGCTGAATGCTGTGTATTTCTCAGTACTTTCTTACTTGTTTCTCTGACTACAATTCTAGTTTATCTAACTAGTAAAGATCAGCAGATTGGCGACCGCACGGCTGACCGAACTTTTTATTTATAAGTGTTAATTCATAATTAAATCTAAAGCCCCAAGTACTACGACAAGACGACTGTGAGCTTGCATGGCGCCTCAGTGACAGGACGTGTGGTTAAATAGGCATCTGGAGGAGAAATTAACTTCAATTCCAGAGCATACACACGAGGATAAAGAGGACAAAGGATAAATTACGGCGAAGTGAGAATAAAGTGACAATTAGGCGCGAAGACGACAATAGCCAAAGTGGAAGATATAACACTACGACACACGAGGCAGTGAGTCAAAGACGGCGAGCGAAGATAATCTACTCTGAGACCAGGGGGTGGCGCATGAACTCGACGAGCATTTCCGAGCGGAGCCGAGAGCAGCCGAAGGGAGCCGAGCCGGAGCAGCCGACACGAGCGGAGCCGAGAGCAGCCGAAGGGAGCGGAGCCGGAGCAGCCGACACGAGCGGAGCCGAGACCAGCCGAAGGAATCCGAGCCGGAGCAGCTGATTCGAGCCAACCTGCCACCAGCCGAGCTGAGCCGAGCAGACCCGAGTGAAGACACCAAAGCTAAGTGCGCGTGTTGCTGCTAGCGAGCTGCTGCGAAGCGTTTTTCCTATCTGTTTCGTTCCTTAATTTTTTTCCATAATTTCGAGTCACGCATAGGAAGGAAAACCGAGTTGAGTTTTTCTCTCCTTTTTGCCCATTCCTTTGTCATTCTGGTGACACTTACCGCATTTGACGCAGCACAAGTAGTTGGTTTCAGTTTGCATGCATTTAATTCTGATATGTGACTGAGTTTCATGAATAGCGGCGTGGTATGGTTTTGTTTGCTGTGAATTGAAAGGGGGGTTAAGTAAAGCAACTGAGTTATTGTCATAATTGGATTTTCCCGTGGGATTTGTAATATAAACTTACTGAAATGGGGGAAGAGGTGGAGTCAAAATTGGCTGAAATGGCTGAAACGCTGGCTAGGTTTGCGGAAACCCTAAATAATAAATTTGATGTCCAATTTGAAACCCTTAAGGACTCTCATGATAAACTTGATTCGAAGTTTGATTCCAAATTTCAAACCCTAAATGATAATTTTAATTCTGAGCTTGATTCCAAATTTGAAACCCTTAGGGACTCTCATGATAAACTTGATTCTAAACTTGAAACCTTTACGGAATCTAATGATCACTTCATTCCAAATTTGAAACCCTTAATGGTAGACTTGAAGTAATGGAAAGGGACGCAGAAGTTCGTCACGATAGCTTAGTCAAGGAGCAGAAATTGCACATGCGGAGTTAGAGAGAAAACTCGAAGAGTATAGTGTTAGGTGTATTGGTCGGACGGAGGAGTTGTCCTCTCAAGTTTCCGAGTTAAACAACAGGTTGAGCAGGAAACGAGTGGTTTGCGCCAGGATACCGGTGCCTTACAGGCGCAATATTTACAGTTATGGAAAAAAGCGACAGTCAGAGCCACCGCGTAGGGTGCCTTGAAGATCAGATGCAAACATTTCAGGGTGATGTCAAAGGGCTGGCAGCTGACGTGGAAAAGGTTTATGAAGATGTTGAGAAGGTGAAACTACATACCCCTCTAGTGGTGAAACAAGAACTAGTAAACAAGTCCCCAATGTAGTAGGGAAGAGCTTGTCAAGTACCAAGGAAGTTATAAAGACCTCAGCTTTTCCGGTTAAAGTCAATGATGAGAAGATAGATTGGGAGGAATTTTCCGGAAAGAATTGTATACATCCTGTAAAGTTCATTAGAAATTTTGAAAATTTCGCACCTTTCCTGATGGCTAGTGAAGAAAATAAAATTAGAATGGTAATTAAACATTTGAGAGGAGAACCTCGTCTTTGGGCTGATCAATTCGAAGACCGTTTTGAAACGTTTGCTCAGTTTAAAACAGATTTTTTAAACCTATACTGGTCGGCAGAAAGACAGATTGCCGTGAAATCCGAATTAATGTTGGGCGAGCATTACGATCCGAATAAAGAGACACAAACTAATTTTTTTATGAGGTGTTACTCATCTTGTAGGTACCTAGATCAACCCCACAGTGAGGAAGAATATGTTAAAATTATTGCGGCTCGCCTACCCGAACAAACGCAATTTATTCTCACCAGCCATAAAATATGTTCAATTAAGGATGCCATAGACATGTTGGGAAGGTTGGATGTCCAGGAGGAGAGGATGAGGAGAGACAAGTCGAAGTTTCAGAATGGTTATAGACACTTTCAGGATAGGCGTGCACGGGGAGGCGGTTACTGGAGAGAAGAAGGAAGGAACAACCGACAACAACCGGTAAATACATACCAACACGGGGCTAGGCAGAGAAACAATTTTGAGCCAAATAACCAAGCGGTAGAGACAGAAACTAATAATCAACACCAACGGTACCATGACAACCAACCTCATAACAGAGAACAGAGGGTAGCCACAGTAGCTGCGAGTGGTGAAAATTGTTTAAACTAATTTCTGCCACTGTCGCGGCCTCATCAGGGGCAGAACCGGTTAAGAGGCCAAATGCGGACGAAATTTCACAGAACGGAAGCGGAGGATTAAGGAAGAAGAAAATTCAGGAAGAAGTTTTTATTTTTGACACTATATTAGGTAATGTTCTAAAGAATGAAGTTGAAGTAAATTGTAAAAGTATTATGGCTGCGGAAACAGACGTTCAAGGGCGTCAGGAGAAATTTGTGGAAGACGATATAAAAGAGAATTTTTTGAAGTAGCGGAGGAATTTTTTTATGATGCTCTTACAGAGGAGAAGTCAAGATTACGGGAGAATGAGGTTATAAAGATTGAAGTGGAGGGATTTTTATCTGTAAATACGGGAGAAGTAAAGTTGGATAGAATCAAAACAGTACGACAGCCATATGGCTATGACAATAGTGACTGGAGCGGGAGCAGTGGCCGACAGTCGGCGCGTACTAGCATATACCGGAGCACTGTTGGAACCTGTGCCAAAAAAGTTTTGACCGCCGCAACACTGGCGAGCGCGGAAAAACAAGCGAGCGAGTTAGGTCACTCACTCGGAAGCAATAATTTACTGAATCAGTCATTTTCGATAGCGGAAGATATGAAGAAGTAACTGGTAGACAAAAACCTTCTCAATTTGTAAATGAAGGAAATAAAATTGACAGAAAATCTATACGGTGGAAAAATAATGAGGTCCCGACAAATAAGTGTTAAATTTCCAGATTGTGATCAGACGCGAGGAGAGGAGGAGAGTTTCTTTATGGACGAACTAAGTGAACAGGAAATATTTCCATCGAGAAATTTACAGGGCGGTCGGTTTACCATAATGATCCAGAGATGACTTGCTAGAAGAAGAACGAAAATTAGTTAGAAGAGAGGCCCAAACACCTACTGTTTAATAACATTTCGGACTAAGATGGTGGAAGCTTTGGCGGATTCAGGGGCTGAAGTATCATGTATGTCTGAAAGACTATTTCTGACACTTATTAACGAACCGGCTGCTTGTGTTCACTCGGTATCCGGGGATGACGGTGACAACAGCGAATGGTGGCAAGATTAAAAAGATCACAAGACAAATTCGCGTGGATGGGAATGTATCGGAGGTCAAAACAGTCGAAGTTAAAGCATTCGTAATTCCCAAGTTAACAGTAGAATTTGATCCTAGGAGTGGACTGGTTTGAAGAGGAAACAGGTTGAAGTTAGATTGGGAGGATCATAGTTTACAATTTTTAACAGGAGGAAGACAAGTGAAGGTCCCGTTTGAAGGAAGATGTCGTAGGGAAGAAGAAGTATCTTGCCAAATTAGAGTTATTTCGAAAGGCATGGTGAAGGAGTCGGTAGAACAAAGGGAGCTTAAGGAGGATTCCCTACCTGTTTTACCGGAGGAGGATAAATTAGTACAGCAGTTGGAGTATGGGGAAGAGGACTGGAAGGGAGTAGAGAAGATTATTCAAGAGTTTCAAGAGGTTTTTTCAGATCGGCCTGGATTAATTAAAGGTTACCAGTGTCATTTTAACGTTAAAGAAGATGTACCTTTTGCTGCCAAACCGTATCCTATACCATTTGCAATGAGAAGGAAAGCACAAGAAGAAATAGACAGGATGCTAGAATGGGGAGTAATAGAGCGGGTCAAACAGTGAGTATGTGAACCCTCTGGTGGCCGTAATTAAAGCAGATAAATCTCTGAGGGCTAGTGCTTGATGCCAGGTCACTTAAACAAAATCCTAATTACAGAAAGGGACCACCCACTCCCTGTCGACGAAATATTGCAAAAATTTCCATGGTGTAAAATATCTTAGTTCACTGGATATCACGGCTTCCTATTGGCAGGTGCCTATTGACGAAGCGTCTAGAAAATATACAGCCTTTCGTTTCGAAGGAAAGTGTTTTCATTTTCGAGTTTTACCCTTCGGGAATTAACAATGCGGTAGCGAATTTTATAAGGGCTTTGGACCAAGTGTTGGGAAAATTCCCTTGAGAGATAGGATTCACACATATGTTGATGACATAATTATTGCCTCGCAGACTCTAGAAAGAGCATCTTGAAACTTTACGTGATGTACTTAGCGCTCTGCATAAAGGGGGCGTGACTTTAAAAATGGAAGAAGTGTGTGTTTTTGCGGAAGAGTATAAATTTTCTCGGACATGTGATTTTTGCCAGAAGGAATAACTGTAGAAGACGCGAAGTTGGAAGCCATTAACAAATTCCCGAGACCATCTAATAAAGTACAGTTAAAGAGTTTCCTCGGTCTTTGCGGATACTACCGAAGTTTATACCCGGACAAGCACTTAATAGTGTACACCTTAGGGATCTGAGCAAAGCAAGAACTCCGTGGGAGTGGACAAACGAATGTGAGGAGGGACTTTAAGAAAATAAAACAAGAACTTTCGCGCAAAATTGTATTAGCTCACCCGGATTGGACTCTTGACATATGTTTGGCCGCGGACGGCTCACACTATGGGCTTGGGGCTCAGGTGTTTTCAAGAAGTAAACGTAGGGGGACGAGTAGAACAAAGGACCATCGCTTTTGCTAGTAGGATGCTGAACAAACATGAGTTATCGTACAACATCACAGAGAAGGAAACCTTGGCGGTTATATGGAGTTTTCAAAAATTTCGAGCCCTATTTCTAGGAAGGAAAACCCATCATCTATACCGACCATAAGGCGTTATCATTTTTAATGAATTGGTCGCCTCGTACACGGGAGGCTTACCCGGTGGGCGCTTGTAATGCAAGAATTTGAATTCGAGATTCGTTACCGACCAGGATCGGAAAATCTAGTGGCTTGATTGCCTCTCCCGATTTACCGATTGGTTTAGTTGAAGGAAGAAATAATATCCACCCTGCTCAGGAAGCGCACTTATACTATATTCACGGAGTTGCCGAGGAAGATAAGATAATAAGTTTGCTAAAGAATATGAAGGAGCTACAGGAGGAGGATGAAGTTATAAAAGCGGTTAAAGATCAGATACAATGTCCGAGTTACCAAGGGAAGTTGAAAAGATATTACTGTATTCACAAAAACATAGTCTTTTGGCGTAATTCGGAAATGAATGAAAACTGGAAGGTATGGATTCCAGAAAGAAGCGTCGACGCACTAATCACTTATCACCATCTTAGCTATGGGCATTTTGGACCAAGCAAATGTTATAGGGTTATCAAAGAAAACTGTTATTTTAATAATATGTCAAGGAGAGTAGCGAAGTTGTTGTCTACATGTGACATTTGTCAGAAGACGAAAGTGGACAGTGTATTGAGGAGGGGTGATATGGAATGCATCTTGCCAGAAAGTGTGTTAGAGTTAGTAGCAGTCGACGTGTGTGGCCCACTGCCGAGGTCCAGAGGCGGAGTCACGCAGATATTGGTAGTTATTGATGTTTTCTCGAAATACGTTAGACTGTACCCTTTGAAAAGAGCGACGGCCAAGGTCATGGCTAACAAAATTGTGGAAGATTTCATACCTAAAGTAGGAAAACCTCGTAAGGTGATTTCGGACAATGCTCCATCATTTTGTAGCCGCAGATGGGTGGAACGACTTGAGCGAGAAGGAATTGAAGTACTGAAAAACATCTTTATATCACCCTCCGGGTAATGTGTCTGAGAGGGTAATGAGAGAGATAGGGAGGTGGCTGAGGTGTTATTGTGTGGATAACCATCAGAGATGGGCACTGGAGATAGAATCACTTGAACGGGTACTTAACAATTTACCTCATGATTCCACTTCAGTGGTACCATATGAGGTGATGTTTGGCAAAAGGGCTCCACGCATAGTGACGGAGTTTGTAGATTTCCCACATGTTACCCCGATAGATCGGCAAGAACTAATTACTGCAGCACGGCTAAAAATGAAGAGTGAAGCGCAGAGAAGAAAGGCTAGGCACGATAGAAGGGGGAAGGCTACTGACTATAAGCCAGGTGACCTGGTGCTGGCGCAAACTCACTATAAATCTTCGAGTCTCAATAATGAAATCAAAAAATTTAAATTCCTTTATGAAGGACCGTACATGATTTCTAGCTGTCCAAGAAAGAATTCTTTTTGTACTGGTAAATCCTGTGGACCAAAGTGTCCGGGGTACGTTCAATGTAACGGCACTCAAACCTTATAATTCCTTGCAAGAGGATGGAGATGGTTAAAGGGAAGGAATCCTGTCCTGTTATTTTCATATTTTATTTCTTATGTCTTTTTTCAATTATCAGTCCCTTTTCTGAGAGAAAATCTCTGTACCACTATAAACCCTATTTTCCCTTTACCTTCGAAGACGCGAGCAGTAATGTAGTAGCACGAAGAAGTGTGGTAAAGTGAGTGAAGTGACGCGTGTGACGTGATGCTTAAAGCAGAAAAGTGTACAGGTCATTGACCTGTGTGTAGCTGGTGTTTACATTGAAAGCAATGTTTCTGACAGCAAGCTGTCAACTTGCTATTGAATACTAATTCATGTCCTTTTTTCTATTTTGTGTTCTGTGGGTTTTTTCTTTTCTTATGTTTACTGTTCCTGATATGTCTGGTGTGTAATATTTTTCTTGTATGTTTGTTGAACTGAATATGTGTTTGCTTCTGTTATTGTAAGTGTAAGCAAGCAGCCACGCAGACTTAGCGTTATGTTTGACAATATGTATTGGTATGTACCCATGTTTCTATGTAAATGTTAACAGAAGTGGTCTGTAATGACGAAAGTTGATACCTTTTTCAATGCCAACTTTCGCCACATTCCAACCGGGGGAGTGTGACATAACAGTTTTTTTTTTGATAATGGATCAATTTTATCTGGAACCAGATCAATTATCACAAGGTTGTTAGTTAGGGAGTGTAACATAACCGTTGAAATTACGGATATAATTTTAGTATGAATTGTGATCTGAGAAGTAAATGTAATGTCTTTGGTGTTGAGCGATTACTTAGCGCTCTTTGAAACAGTCTTGTATCGGCGACGTTAGAGTAAGCTACGGTCAGCGAGAGCTTATATGCCGCGGCCGGGAGCATGTGTGTGTGCGTGTCGCTTAACCGAGGCTCAGAGTTGTAAGACATTGTGTGGACATTCTGAAGGTATTTTTGTGGACTATGAGGGTTATTTTGAATGAACTGGTTTCCCATAAACTGTGTATGTGGAACTGCTATTGATTTGGATCACGTCGATTGTGTAATAATTAATTACGGGGCTTGTATTGAATGTTACAATCCTTGATTATCCTCGAACCTGCATTCTTTGGAGAAGAAGTTTAGTTTTTAAGTATCTGCTGGCTTGCTTAGATATTTGTAGTTTCGGAGGAATAAATGTGAGTGAACTGTGAAAGCTGAATTGCTGTCTATTTCTCAGTACTTGCTTACTTGTTTTCTCTGACTACAATTCTAGTTTATCTAACTAGTAAAGATCAGCAGATTGGCGACCGCACGGCTGACCGAACATTTTTATTTATAATTGATAAGTGATAATTAATCTAAAGCCCCAACAAGTACTACGACAAGACGACTGTGAGCTTGCACTAGCTTCAGTAGAGAAAATTTCTGTGTCAATCATACAGTACATAAGAAATCGATTGATAGTGACAGCTTTAACAAAAAAAAAAAAAAAAAAACTGTTCATTTCAAACCCAGATTTAAGGAGTTAGACTACAACAGACAAAGGCCTTTCACTGATGCTGAGCAGTTATCTCCAACATAGTTCCTCAGCTATCTGTTTTCTTGCTAGTGAAAATAAAAACAAGAGACTGTAGAGAATTGGACAGAAGCAGAGTTTTGTAGCGATATGAGAAATTGTTATCACAGATATTCTGCACATTTTGAAACTTTGTGTTATTGTATGTACACAGAGTAAGACATACTGCAAGGCTAGAACATAATTTCCTGGTGGAGTTATGCATGGAATTCTTCATTAGTGCATGTGATAGGCTTGCCGTATTTCTCCCTGTATTACATAGCTAAGGGGTTTACCTGAAGTATTGTTTATGTTGGCAATTATGCAAACATTTGTGATGTGGCTTGGAAAGATATTGGTTGAAGAATTAGGAGTAGTATGCGGAAGAGAAGAGATGATTATGATTATAAACTAGCTCTTTGTTTTAGTTTAAAGGAATGGGAAAGATTTTATTTGCAGGTAAAAGTCATGGACTGGAATATATTACTTAACAGGAAAATTCTGAAAAATTTAATTTGAACAGTGAAAGAATTTACAGGAAAAATTCAGGTGGTGTAGGCTGTCTTTTTTTTTAGCTGTCACATTCTTCCTGCTTTAACTTTGGTTTACTTTATCATTTTCTTAAGATACAAGCCTTACAAAGGCACATGACATCATTCTTAATATGACCTCTTCGATTTTCAAATATTTCGAACTTAACTGAAATTTTCTTAACAATTTTCTCTGTCATTAATAGTAGTAATTACTCTGTTACAGAGCTAAGATGTTTATTTGCAGTTATTCCAGTGGAGTCGAGAAATGGAATATGGTAAATGAAAATATTATACTGGTACAAAGTACCTACCAGCATAATCCCTGTCACAGAAGATTAATAGAGAAGATACAAATTTTGAAAAAATTGACAAGGAATAAATTACTTCCTAGACTTGACAGCGTACACAAATTGTAGACAAAATAAGCCCTTGCTTGGGTGAATAAAAGCAAATGGCTTAAAGGCAGGTAACCATTACCTCAATGATGCACATATTACACTACTACAAACTTTCAAATAAATTGATGATGAAAATTGCACATCAAAAAGAAAATTATGAAATTACATAAAAACAGAACAGAAACAAACACAATGTAAAACTTGTCATATAAGGTAATGCTGTATGATATTAAATAACAATAGAAATGTATGTAGCCTCTCAATGGATAATGTCTCCATTAAGTTGTCAGTTCTACTGAAAAAAAGTCTTCCTTACTCATCATCACCATTTTTTAACATTTCCACTGTTCCGAGGCTGTACTTATTTAAAGGCAAGATTCCATCTACTACTGACTTGCTAAGACTGTCAAAGTTTTAAAGGGGGAAGAGGATGTGTTGCCAACTGTCTGTGGAATGCGTAACTTGCATTTTGTGTGATAATGTGATAAAATAGCTGGAATGGGATTTATTGGAAGACAGGAGGAGTTATGATAAAAGAACTGGAATGGGATTCATTGGAAGACTAGAGGAGGGTGAAGAGGGTCATGGGAGTGTACAAGGCATATATTGGTAATGGGGCAAGGAAAGATATTGGTGTAAGAATTGAAAGTAATGCATGGAAGGGAAAAGATGACATTGACCACAAACTGGCACTCAATTTTAGGCACAAGGGTGTAGGAAGATTCTCTTTTTTAGGTAAGGGTGTCAGGGATTGGAATAAGTTACCAAGAGAAATAATGAATAATTTATCAAAAATGTTGAAAGAATTTAAAGTTAAAATTTGTGGAGGGTAAGTGTAGGTGGGTATGTAGGGAAATTGCCACCAGAGTGTGTGCGCTTCATTGTAATTTTAATTAAATTAATTATATTTGGATATATTATGTGTAGTTAGTCTTCCATAATGTACAACGAGAAGTTATGATTCAAATGTAGTCACTGAAAGTATTTTTCCATTAAAAAAAAATGTTTAATTTTATGAGTCCTTAACAATTTTGAGGCAGGAGGGATCAAGGCATAAACTAATTGAATAGTCCATGAAGTAAAGGGATTCGACAGTTTTATGCAGAACGTGAAACCTTGGAACACCCTGAATAGATTGCCAAGGGTAAAAATCATTTTCAGTGCCCATTAAAAAATCCAGCCAAGATCATAATTCACATGAGGGGACCATTCATTACTTCTACAATAACTGGTGTCTAAAATCTGATTCACATCAGTAAAATGTTGTAGTCTTTTGTATTTCTGTGGGAGAATAAGTTCATTTGAACAGTCCCTTTAAAACAAACAAAAATAATGAGAACAGTGACCTAGCATTAACATGATCAGAACCTGTGTCATGTTGCATTTTCAATATAAAAGCAGTGAAAACTATTAATTTTTTTATCAGTCTCGGTCCTGAACAGCGCACTTTAGTCACTGCAGTGATATGGGCAATTGTAAAAGTATTTTACCTGCAAAATTTTATACATTTGTGTGTGTGGTTTTTGTTTGTGTCACTGTGCCCTCTACTATGGTAAATGTTGACCTGCTTCTCTATCCTTAATCATATTACACTAATAAAAATTCTCTGTAAAGTAAACATTACTTTGACTTGGTTGTTTTCTGTAAGAACCAAACTTGGTAATGAAATGATTCACTTCCAAATATGGGCCGTTGTTTACAGGTGAAAGAATGTTTGCAAAGGTACCAACATGTTCAAGGGATTTCAAACTTGCAGTAATGTCAGTACTTCTATATGTACCTGAACTTCTTTTCTTAATAGCAATTATTGTATACCACTAAATAATACCCAGTTATTCTTATGTTAATGTGTTATCACCTTGTTGCTGACCATCAGTAATTGGTAAACAAGGCAAGCTTCAAACAAAATAGGCCAAGAAGGATGAAAAGAAAAGTGGTGGTTGATGGTTGCCACTCACATCTTTCACTGTATACACTGTTTGCAACTGACCGAGTAACCATGGAAAGATTCCCAGTCACAGGGCTTGCCACTTGTGTATGCTCCCAACTAATATATCATCAATTTAAAGTTGTATTTTTGTAGAGGGCAAATGTAGGTGGGCACATGAAAGGGGGAATAGGGGTGTGTAGGGAGATTGCCACCGGAATGTGCACTCCATCACAATTATAGTTGAATTAAATTAAAATCGCACCTTCAACCATTGCCCAGCCTCATACATAGGTTATACCATGAATTCACTGGCCATCAGAGTGTTTGGTTTTTTTTTTATCTGCTTAACGTCTCTCTAACAGCGAGGTCTTTAGAGACGGGAAAGGATGGAGGGCAAGGAATGGGAAGGAATTCGGCCATGGCCTTTTGAAAGAAGCATCCCGGCATTTGCCGGGAGTGATTTGGGAAACCATGGAAAACCCAAACCTGGATGCCCGGATGGGGATTCGAACCGCTGTCCTCCCGAATGGCCATCAGAGTGAATGGACTCAGGCAAACGGCATTTACCCAGAACCCTGACCAGCCAGTATCTTATATTCATGATACCAACAGTTTCAATGCTTACCTCACTCTACATGCAATCAGACAAAAGTAGCATTTCTGCCCAAGTGGGCATTGCCAAGTCTTATGGGTTATCAAGTCTTAATTTAAGATACCACCCAGTAATCTTCTTTCTTTTCCACCCTCTATCTTTTCCCACAGAACCATCACTCATCAGAAATAATATTTTCGTAGTGAGTAATATTTTTTTTAATTTTATTTTTGTATTTTCTTGTGTATGTATATGTTTTATATTCATATGAAAGATACAAAAATATTATCTGCTGACCTCTACCACATTTATGCGACAGATTCCTGCAATTTGTTTCATCATTTTCTGGTTTATGCTCATCAACTCCAGTCCACATTTCTCACCATGTTGACTGTTCCCCTCCATGAGCCACCATCCTACATTATGCGCATTCTGTTAGCTACTGGCTTCCATCAAACAGCTACCTAATTCTATTGTTGAAGAAGAGATACGAGCCCAAATATTTAATTGCTCAATGTGTCTACGCATTTTTCCATGTGTCCACACTACAGCAATCTTCTACTTTGGTAAGTGACAGTTTTTCTCCTATTCAGATTAATAATGTTTCCTAACAATATGTGTGTTTGTGTGAATTGTTTGATTCTAAGAAAAAAATGTGCAATTAAATAAGGATGCAGCAAACGACACGGCAATTGAATTAAAGCAGTATATTACCACTTTAACTTCATAAAATTAATGAACATCTCTAGTTGGAGAAAAGTTGCAAATGAAATCTTTTGACTCTTAATTAGTGGCTTCCTATAAACACAGCAAGACTGCATATTTTTTTGATGTTTAGAATCCAAATGGAAAGTTTACACAACAGCACTTTAAGAACAATTCTAAAAAATATATATGCACTGCACTAAAATTGCCAAATACTTGTCACTGATAACTCTGCACGTAGCCTTAAAAGTGACAGCAAAATCTTATGATTTACCACAAAAATTCAATTAAAAAGAAGTTAAATTCGACTACTTCACAGAGGAAATCAACATGGACTGGTATCCAAAACTTCTACAATCTATATACAGTAAACTCTACAAAAGCACTACAGCACAGAAGCTACATTAAGAGTAATTTGATACTATATCCCACTATCACACACTGGTAAAAGAAATCAAATTGAACACACCTGATATGAAATTTAAATCCCAATAAAAAGCATACAATATCACAACAGTTTTGTATCAAATAATAAATAAATAAGCATCAACAGTGTAAACAGTACATAAAATAAGCATACTGACTACCAAAGTATGAAATAAAAAAACAGCCAAATAATTACATATATACTGATATTCATTTTCACATACAATTGCTGATAAAAACAAATGACTGATCATAAATAATTTGCTTAATCTACGATTGTATATTCCTTCACCTTTAATATATACACTGAACAGAACAGAAACCATGCAATATGTTCAATAATCAACTGACAAATCTTATGTTAGGGAGATGCCAAGTGTGTTTGTATAATCACTAATGAATGTCAATTACATTATGGTCAATAACATTTTTAAACAGTAAATTTTTGCATCCTTGATACTGACAACAGCCAGTCAGCTGTTTTGACCAACATATCGTCACAAAATGTATCTCATATTTTAAATCAGACACAAATCTTTCAAATTGTGAAAGCTACATCAAAATCTGTAATTTTTGCATGATGTCACAACAAGATATCTGCATAGATAATGGAAGATTTATAGAATATTACAGATGTTATATATGTTATCATCGGACAGTTTTCATAATAGTGTACACAGTTTGGCTGCAATATTCAGGAGAACATCATGTGAACGACACCTTTGCTAAATCATTCCGCAGTTTTATGGAAAATTTACTGACAACTAACAAAATGCTTGGTTTCTGTCCTGTTATACAGAACACTAATAAACATCAGCTGTGACAAAAAGTGCATACCCGTGCTTAAGCATCTGGTGCTGGTTCTGCATCTGTGACCTCAAGTGCAGGTTAAACAGAGACTTTGTTGCAAGTCTAGAACAAGAACACCACAACAACAAAAATACATGCAACGTGCAGGAGACATGACAATAGAAGCCTCTCGAAGCAGATGATACATAATTCATCTAGAATATTTCAAGCATGAAATAGAGCTACTATCAAGCACATCAAAATGCATAAACTTCTGTATTTACATAAGCAGTGTAATCAAACATTTTGTATCTCAGTTGAAAAAATGCTGAATTAACAACAAAAAAGTACAGAAACAAAACGTTCTGAAAGGGATTTTACTAACCCTTGCATTCCTTAAATTGAATATTAGGTTTTTTGTTGCTTTTAATCTATATAAACAGTTTACCATTTATATCGCAAAAAGCTTTTTTTAATTTTCTTCCCTTTTTCAAATTGTACATATTTAGGATTCCTCATTACTATCATGAAACAATTTCAGTAAATATACACATGTTCTTGGCATATGGTTTAATGTAAGATTAAGAAAAACAAATAAATGCGATTTATTAAATAGAAACTTTTTTAACTATTTCTATTTATGAATTTACTGTGTACTGTTAATAACAACAGTTTTATTTTTTCACATTGATTAGGGAGTTGTTGGTATAATATGTAGATGTTGTTTGTTGTTAATACGTAAACCAAAAATAATTTATGTAAACTCATTGTATTTAACTTTTAAAAGATTTATATCAAATAATTGATGTATATTAAATACAAAATATACCCCGGTATCACACAAGCTGGCTTTTATCTACATATGAAGACAATTTTTAAATTCATAATTTTTTAAAAAAATAAACATACATTATGTGCTGCATTAAAAATCAAACCAGACCTTATACTACTAGCTGTGCAGAAAGAGAAATCAAAAAGAAGACAGAATAATTTTACAGGAAGAATCTTAATTTGATAACACAGTGCAATAAAAGACATTTTAAATATTTAAATACCTGTGCTTTAAGCTTAAATTCAACACTGGAATATTAAGCTTTTGATACAGTTACAAGGAAGAACATACAAATAAGGTTTATTGACATACCAACAGTTGTAAAAAATCTATTACACTAAAACTAGCTATGACATAAAACAAAAAGTTTATAGACTTTATCACAAAAATTAATAGTTCACATAAATTAATAGTTCTGATGATACTTCATCAAAATTCTCAATTTTTTTGTGGTATTCCCTACAGAATGAACATTAGCTGTGGTTATATTTTGTTCAAGGGACTATGTTTACCTCTAATCAGCAAGGGAAATCATATTTTCTATCCCTTTTTCTGTTTTTATTTCCCCCAGTCTTTATCATTTCAGTCATGAGATTTTTCCCTTGACACACTTAATGTTTTCTGCATGAGTAAAAGTTGATACAATTTTTAGAGGTCTCTTTAAAAGGCATTAACTTCCTTCAAAACTGAAAAAAACCTAGTCACTTTTACAATTACTACTCCAAATGCCAAATGATGAATGTACTTCCAGTGCCAAATTGTTGCTACGCTAAAAGCAAAATGCTACATAGGAAATAAATTTTTTGTTCCCTTGGAATTGTTTGGCGGGATCATTGGAACTCGGAAAAGATCCTGAATGGGAGAAAAATTCCCATATCCTTTATCAAGAGGAAACTTTAGAGAACATAATCCTGGATGACAAGAATAAGGATTGAAGTTGGATAGCTCACCCTCTGTTCAGATGCTGATAGGTCATGATTGGCCAACTAGCAACTTGTAACTGTATTTTGTGAGAAGTGTTTAGTGATGTGCAACAGGGCCGCATTTAAGCATAGGCTACATAGGCTGTAGCCTAGGGGCCCGCACCACACACAACCCTCGCCTGGGCAGGTAGTAGAGCTAAAAAAAAGGTCGCCCATAAATTTTTTAGGTCGAATTTAGTATATTTCGAAATTTAAGAATCCAGCCACTGCCGACAGGGGGCCCGCACCACATGTATAGCCTAGGGGCCCACAGAGCCTAAATGCGGCTCTGATGTGCAAAGATCATACAACTCAATGTAGTGCCACATGCAGTAGCAGCAGTTTAGATCATCTCTGGTATGAAACAAAACAGTCACTGGAAGAACTGCCAGGATGAAATTAAAACTGCCATGGTCAAGGCCTGCATATAGTGTTGTAAATAGACACAGTAAACACATGCAAAACAGAGTCTGTGTAGCAGGTGTTGAGAGGAGTAAGCCAGGCGAAGCGACACCATTTCTTATAGTTTAAAACAAGAATGAGGCTGGAACTTGAATCTCACCGATTACAGTTAATTTTACCACGGAGATAGGGTCGAGAGCAACATTCAATAATTTTTAGGATTTGTTTTGGATGAATGTGACAAAGGGTCAAGAAACATAGCTGCTTACACTTTATGCCTTGTCGACATTGACATTCATGTCATTATATGTGGGATGGGACAGGTGAGAAGGAACATGAAGGAATTTGGCCATGGATATTTGAAGGAAGTATCCTGAAATTTGCCTGGAGTGATTTGGGAAAACCATGGAAAATCCAAATCGGGCTGCCCAGATGAGGTCAGATATATTATAATTTTTTTTTTATATTCTAAGAAGTCATCAAACCTCCTTCAATTTTTACTCTGTAAAAGAATTTTCTTCTTGAACTTTGATAACTATGGATGACTAAGAAGATACTGTAAGTTTGATGTATAGAAGTGGAAGTTGATCACACTCACCTAAAATATAGTATATGGTTTTTCTTTGTGATGAAACTTTACGAATGTAACAATTAAATTATCTGGAAATTGCATTCGTGTAGAGTAAGAAGCATGGGATACTAGTTATTTACAGTTAACAATGAAACTGATTATACTAAAGGATTTTTAAATAACTAACCTGTTATCAGCAGTTGCTAACAATATAGGTTTGTTAATAACTGTATTTACTGTCCCACATCCCTGAGACTGTTTTTACATGGTATCAAAGTGAATGTATCTCATCTAATCTGAGACACTGATCCAATGCCATTAGGTTTCTCCCAATTTTCTCGAAAACTATTAAGGGTTTACCTTAACCCTTTTACAGGGACCAGAACTATCAAAATTAATTGAAACTGCAACTTGCTGCTTCCCGTCGACACAGAGAGTCAGTATGCTGTATCCCCACTCTACTCCCCTCAGGGCCGGCGCTAGGAATTTCGAGACCGGGGTAAAATGGGCAGCCTTTAATTTTTTTTTTTTTTTTTTTTGCTCTACAAACTGGGTGGGGGACAATGGGACAATAGGCGGTTCCTTGGATTCATGACCGGAGGGCCCCTTACAGTCGGTGATCGGGGCCCCCCATCAGCCAGCGGGCCCGGGTACTTTTGACCCACTTACCCCCCCTTAACGCCGGTCCTGGCTCCCCTTATTCCTACGTGCGAAGGATAATTTGTCAACGCCTACCTGGACAAAGCGGCCAGCTTTGAGAAGTAGGAAGGTTCGGATTGGTAAAGCGAGCAGCAGTTCCATACATAGAATTCCAGGAATGTTAAGATCGCACTATGGGAGTATCTGATCTGATGCTCATTAAACCTGCCTCACAGACCCACCCAAACCACCCTCCACACGTCAGCCGCCCCCAAAGCAGAATTTAGCCACCCGAAGAATTACCCGCCACTACAATGGGTATGGTGAGGTGAGGCACGCTTCACCAACTATAAAGGGTGCCCACGGGGAGCAACGCGGATGCGGCGCACGCCACGAACCAGGCCGAAGGTCAGGACGACATGACCTTGAGCCGCCAGTAGGGAGTGAACAGTACTTACCTCGCCGCCATCGCAGAGTGCTGCTGGTAGTGGTGCTGCTGAGGCTGCACCATGCCCGCGTGGTTGAAGTCGCCGGTGGAGCTCCAGCGCTTGGAATGGGCCAGGCTGGAGGCGGTGGGGGCAGCAGAGGGGACGGGCGAGGGCTGCGACACCCTGTGGTGGGGCGGCGCCGACCCCGCAGACAGCGGCGGCGGAGACGTCGGGACGGGAGAGGCGCTACTCGAGCTGGGAGAGTCCGAGTGTAGCGACCCTGTAGACTGGTAGTGCACCGCCCGCCTGCAGATACAACCCCCGAGGAGCATTAGCAAGTGGCAAACTATATAACTCACACCGTAAAGGATTTTGAAGTAAAAATGTGCATGAATCGCAGGTAGGTATCTTGGGGAAATTCCTCCCTATTGTATTAATACCATAACTGCCAGCGATAGTCTATAAACATAAGGCGATTCCGTGATAATGTTACAAGCTTTCAGGGATGGTGGAGAGGGGCAAATGTATCAATTTGAAGGAAGAGACCCCGGTCCAGAGATGGCAGAGTCTGAAATTATAGGCGAAAATCGTTCTGATACATCTGACAGTGCACCAGTTATCAGAGTCATAGTTCACAGGAGAAGTAAATGAATTCTGCCTCTTAGAAAATAAATTACAGCTGACGGTTGAGGCAGGAATCACGTTAAAAGCAGAGTAGCACTTTCGCGAAAAAGAGGAATCTTTTAGTTTCAAATATTGATCCAAGACTCAGAAAAAACTTTTTGAAACACTGTGTAAGGAAGAATAGTACTTTATGGTAGCGAAGAATGGACTTCAGGAATAACAGGGAAAGAAAACTGAAGCATTTTAAATGTGGTTCTACAGAAGGATGTCGAAAATTAAGTGGACGGATAAATTACGAAATGTTTTGGAAATAATGGGTGAGAAAAGATAATGGAAGTGCCTAACAGAAAGAAGAGACACGGCGGTGAGTTATATTTTAAGACATGCGGGATTGGTTAATTGGTTTGTGGAGGGAACAGTAGAAGGAAAGAGCTGTAGAGGTAGACAAAGATTAAAGTATGTGAAGCAGATCATTGAAAACGTAGGTTGTAAGGAGTATATGGAGTTTAGTGCAAAACAGGAAGAGATGGACGATTGCATCAAACCAGTTGAGAGACTGATGACAGCAAAAAAAATCTACCCTGGTTTCTCGAACATATCCCACTTGTTATTTATCAACTGGTGTGGTTCCAACATAATGGAACCTCACCTCACTTTAGACTGAGGGTTCGTAAATACCCGATTGAAATATTCCCTGAAAAATGGATAGTCAGAGGACGTACTGTTGCGTGATCTCACTGAACTTGGTTTCTGCTTGTGGGGCCGTGTGGAAAGTCTTGTGTATGAGACGCGTGTGGAGTTTGAAGAGGATCTCGTGGCAAGAATTCTCACTGTATGAGATACTGTTCAAACGACACCGCGGATATTAGAACGGATAAGACAGAACTTCGTGCGACGATGCCTAGCCTGCGTTGACGCTGGGGTACACCATTTTGAACAATTGTTGTAATTGTCATTGCTGGTAAAACTTGTACAGGTAAATGGAATTCATTATTACAGTGCCGTAGAATTAGGATTTTCGGTCTCTCTGACATCAAGTTGCGAACGCCGTTACTAGTCCACTGACTGGAAATTATCTGAAGGTATAGGGGAGTACTCAGCGGGAATTCTGTACGTCATGATGAGGGTTCGAAAGTTGGGGCTCTTAGTTTGAACGCTGCACGAGGCTAAGGCAGAGTAGATTTTCGCTTATAAGTTTCCACTCAGTCGTTTCCGGACCAGAGTTCCTTCCCTCAAATTGATACATTTACCCATCTCCATCATCCCTGACAGTTTATAACATCATCACGGAATCATTCTGTATAATCATTCACATGGCGACCGTGACAGGACTCTGAATCTTGATACACCTGTAATGTGACGTGATTAACCACACTTAAACTCATTCCAAGTTACTTTTTTAGTTCCTGCGACTCACCTCTGCGGCAGAGAGGACGGTGCGTAGGTGGAAGCCCTGCGGACGATGTCCCTGCTGGGCTCGTGGTAGGACCCTGGAGGCCTTATCCTGGACGCGGGGCCGTCAGTCTGCGACCGGCTGGACGGAGACGGGGAAGAGTGGTTCATGGCGCCTGCAACAAAATAACACACTCCTTAGTTTTTACTGAAGGCATGGCGCAGAACAACACACACACACACACACACAGAGAGAGAGAGAGAGAGAGAGAGAGAGAGTAAATTAAAATTTACTGGTTCACTGCACGAATTTATTGAACAGAAATAAACGCATACATTTTTGCAGATTACTTTTATGTTTTACTATTCCTGAAATCATGGTTCTGTACTTGTCTTCCAGTTCATATTACTCACAAAATATGCAGAACACTATTGAGCTATTTTCTTATCGTCCCAAATTCTTATGCAGCCAACGCGTGTTTCTCAAAGCCAGTCCCATATGGGACTGCCATAATGAGGCAAGAAGTAGAGCAAACGAAAAATTACATAAACAGAAATTGTAATATTACAGTAAAATGTATAAGGGGACATCCATAAATTACGTGAGGTGAAATAGGGGGGGAGGGGTCCGGCGAAATCTCACCAGATCTCACCAAGGGGGAGGGGGGGGGGTCTACGGCAATCTCACGTGAGATTTTGCGAAAAATTTTTGGACAGTAGAGCTAAAAAAAGGTCTGCAATTTGTGCCGAAGTCGATTTTAGGCGTCAAAAAGTGAGGCTGTGACCTAAAAAAAAAAAAGCTCCACAAAAGTTTCCAGGGCGATTTCTAGGGGGGGGTTCTCACGGACCAGATCTCACCACAGGGGGGGGGGGTCCGCCCAGATCTCACGAAATCTCACCAGGGGGGAGGGGGGTGCAGAAATCCGGAAAAACACCTCACGTAATTTGTGGATGCCCCCTAAATGGTTGGAGTGAATTATAAAGCAACATTATATATATGTCGAAGAACTAGAGATAAGGTGTGCCTCGGGCTACTTGGAATTACAAAGACAGTTTCAAATACACTCTCTTTATTAACATAGCTCCCCATACAACACCACATTCAGTCACAGTGAACTAGTCCCGTATGGCGGGTGGCGGTAACTGCGGTGCCTTAACATATCCTCGTGTTGGTTTGCTTGGTTGCCACAGTGTCTGCAGTCTAGCAGAGGAACTTCAGCTCTACCGCCAGGTTTTGGAGAGTGTTCGGCCTGGTTCGTGGCTTGTGCAGCCTCCACATTGGTCCCCGTGGGCACCCTCAATGGTGAAGCGAGGAGCTCTTAGGGCTGTGATGACGGGTAATTCAGTAGAATGACATAATCCCGCGGTGGGGGCATCTGCTGGTTAGCTGACCAATTCTGAGGTCGGTTTAGTCATTGATGACCTACGGGTCAGCTACTGATTTAGCCTCGCCAGGCCCTGCAAGACCAAGCAAATTAACCACGTGTATCTCTAGCGTGTTTATGTCGGTAATGCAGAGTGGTGCGAGGGCGTCTTACCCGACCTATATACGAGATCCGACCCTGAATCTCCGACCAAGCACAGTGGTTCAAAGGAAACGTTCGGGCCTGGCTGTTCGGGAGGACACGGGTTCAAATCTCAATTCCAATTATTTCTGCTTGTTCCCAAGGAGAATTCTTCAAAACGAAAATGCAGGTACTACATCTCGGATATCTCTCGCTAATATCATTTGTGATATATCGAAGCTTAAAAATCGCTGATTGTGTTTTCGCAGCAAAACCATTTTACTGTAGCATGTTGGGACTAGTGATGTTCCGATACCATCAAAGTATCGATACCTACTCAAATGAGTAGTACTCAAATTGTCTTACGATACTTACTCATATGAGTACAGGAAAAGTATCGATACTTACTCATATCGATACTTTTTTAAATTAATGTCGAAATATAAAAACTATGTGCCATGTTGCTAAATTATTTATTTTATTTGCCTAGTGTAATAAAATCAAATAACAATCGGTAAATATTTTAATTTATTTATTAAAATTATAATAAAGCTCACATTGTGAGCATACTTTGAAGGTTTTGTCTATTTATTTATTTATTATAGTTTTAACATTTTTAAACAATAAAAGTGCTTTTGGAAGATTTCCCAAAAAAAGCAGTTGTTCCAAATATTTTGAGGACAGATTGTTTCTTTTGTTTGTCATTGTTTCACCCGCATTAGAAAACAAACATTCACTCAATACTGACGTTGCTACAATAATAAGATACTGTTGTGCGTATTTATACAGACAATGAAATATAAGTTTCATTTCTTCCCATTCTGTAAATGGATTGCTTTTTAGAGACATTACAGTATTTGACAAGTAGAGAGAGACTTTGACACTACCGTGCGTTTCTTTTTCTTTGTGATGTTTCCAGAAGTGATATTCCTGTGAAACGCTAGCTGAAGCAGCTTCTTCCGATTCACATGGGCTACTTACTGTAGTTGCTTATGAATCATATATTTTAGTTTTTGTTTGGGGCTGCGCGGGAGCGACCATTGGCCAGGTATAGTGAAATGCGCGCCAAGTACAACTTTATTACAGTGAAATGGGGACCTAAAATAAATTCTTTGAGATTATATTGCCTATTCTAAGACTGATTTTGTTTGATTTTCAATGCCACCAACTTGACGCTAGTGTCGCAGCTGGGATGATGCGTATAGAATTTAACACCGTGTTCGTTTCGATACTTTCGATTCGATACAAGTACTTTTCTTCCGATACCAGGTAAATATCGAATTAATTAATTCAAATACGAAAAGTACTCTGTACCGAAACAAAGTATCGATTACTTACTCGTATTTACTTGTTTCGGATCATCACTAGTTGGGACGTCAAGTTGTATTTCTGAGTATACAGTCGCAGGTTCGATCCTGATCTAGTGTATTCTTTTTTTTTCGTGAATTATTTTTCTCCACTATTTACTGTTTGTACCACTACAAATTTATTTTTACTGAAATTCGCATGAATACTAATATACTTTTCGCCCCAGCAAAATTTGATGAAAGCATATTTCAGTAGTGTGACTACATCTCAGATTTCATTCACTTTTCTGCATTCAGGTTTTGTCCGTTAATTTTGAACTATACCAGACACACTTTAAATTCTTTTTTTTTTTAATTTAATTTAATTGCAATGGAGCACAGGCTCCGGTGGCAATATCCCTACACACCCATCTTAACCCTATCCTGCACCCACCTACATTTGCCCTCTACAAATTTTATCTTTAAATTCCTTCAAAGTTTTCGGTAAATTATTCATCATTTCTCTTGGTAACTCATTCCAATCCCTGACACCCTTACCTAATAAAGAGAATCTTCCCACACCCTTGTGCCTGAAATCGAGTGCCAGCTTGTGGTCATGGTCATCTTTTCCCTTCCATGCACTACTTTTCATACCTATTGCAATATCTTTCCATGCCTCATCACCAGTATATGCCCTGTACACTCCCATGACTCTCCTCATCCTCCTCCTGTCTTGCAATGAATCCCATTCCAGCTCCTTTACCATATCCGTCACTGATTGCATTCTGCGATAATTTCCAGAAACAAATCTAGCAGCCCTTCTTTGCACCTTCTCCAACTCCTGTATTTGATACGTAAAATGAGGGTCCCATACTACACTACCATATTCGAGCAATGGTCTGACCAAAGTTTTGTAACCCAATTCCTTTACTTCTCTCGTACATCCCCTCATCACTCTCTCCAACAAGTGCAGAACTTTGAAACCTTTTCCTACTACCTGTCCTATGTGTCCTGCCCAGTTAAGCTTGTTATCAAAAGTAATTCCAAGATATTTGCATTTCAAGTCTTCAGCAAGCAATTCTTTCCCCACCTTATATTCATAATTAACCTTTTGTTTTTTATTTGTGTATCTAATAAGCTGACTCTTCTTTGCATTTATCTTCATTCCATGTTTACCAACCCAATTAGATATCCTGTCCAGATCACCCTGCAACTGTTTACAATCCTCTATCGTTTTGATTCTTTTATACAGCATTATGTCATCTGCAAACAATCTAATTTCAGATAGTAAACAATCAACACAATTATTCATCTTCACACCTAGGTCAGCGTGGGAAAATGATAATACAGTACAACGATCAAACTGCAGTCACTTAAGTCTTGTTATCAGTACTAATAAAATGCACTGGATCGTCGTACCGTAACGCTGACGTCACACTCCCGGTCTTCATTGCCGAACTAACAATGGCCAGAGATGTTTCTGCAAAATCGAGATTATGAGCGTTGTTTAGTTACAATTCAATTCAGCTAAGCAACTGTGAAGTAATTAATCTACAGAACACTAAAATTAAACTATATATTTCGTTCAAATTAACATAATAATTAATTGTTTGTTTTTGTTTATTTATCTCTGTTCAGAGACATTGATGTGACAGTAAACTAAGTAATATGAACAACATTACATAATTTTAAGGTTATGAACATTATTTATTAAACAACGAACAGCCAGAATACAGCGTTCGACAATTATCTCTGGAGGACTTACAAGCAATTTATTTTACTGTATATGTAAATGTTTTCGCCATATTCTGTCACGGTTACAGTAAGCTCAAAGAAATGATTTGCCAGAACCCGGGGATGTTATGTTTCCAGCAAATTCGTCTGCTTGCCAGTTCTGGCTTAGAGGTGTGTTCTGATTGGGTAATGCCTCTGCCCTGTGGATGACGGCGGACAGCTAAGGTCAGTCTTCGAGAGGAATTGATCGACCGCACTCAGGCTGAGTCAGCTAGTTTGTTTATCCCCGGATACGCAGCTTCGGAATAAGTATTGTACAAGGATGAGTCAGGGACTTTAAAGCAACAATAAAGAAGAATTTAAAAGAGTTTTATGGAGCATCATTTATAGGAAACCATAGTCTTTGTAAAAGTCGTAATGGGATATTGTTGCGTGGCACGTAAACTTGAAGACAGTATTAGATCGACGCAGTGGATCACAGGTTAAGATTGACCTTCCAATTTTTAAGTCTCTAACTAAATAAATTCAATAAAACATATTCGTATTACTTAACTACGGAAGAACATATGTTCCTGTAGTAATTTGCATCCACTGGATTTTTGCATAACTCAGATGTTCACTTTAAATTGTTTCACTGTTTGAGTTTACTTCTTCACCATGTCCCTTATAACTTCCAAGAATATGGTACTCCCTTACATACAATTGAAAAATTTCTCACTCCCCATATGTCTATAAACAACAGCTGGCATATGGTCATGGTCATAACTTCCCATACACGTACGTCTCCAAATTTTACGACCAATTTCCCTCCCAGGCCTGATCGCCAATGTACACTGATCAGCCACAACATTATGACCACCTTCCTAATAGCCGGTATGTCCGCCTTTGGCACGGATAACAGCGGCGACGCGTCTTGGCATGGAAGCAATGAGGCCTTGGTAGGTCACTGGAGGGACTTGGCACCACATCTGCACACACAAGTCACGTAAGTCCCTTAAATTCGGGGAGGGGGCGATGAGCTCTGACACCACGTTCAATCACATCCCAGATGTGTTCGATCGGGTTCAGATCTGGCGACTTGGCGAGCCAACACATCAGTTGTAACTCGCCACTGTGTTCCTCGAACCACTCCATCACACTCCTGACCTTGTGACATGGCGCATTATCTTGTCGAAAATGTCATTGCCGTTGGGAAACATGGTCGTCATGAAGGACTGTACGTGGTCTGCAACCAGTGTGCGATACTTATTGGCCGTCATGGTGCCTTGCACGAGCTCCACTGGATCCCTGGATACCAACGTGAATGTTCCCCAGAGCATAATTGAGCCACCGCCAGCTTGTCTCCGACCGAGAGTGGTGGTGTAACGGTTAGCGTTCTGGCCTCGCATTCGGGAGGGCGGCGGTTCGAATCCCTGACCGGGCATTCAGATTTGGGTTTTCCATGGTTTCCCAAATCACTCCAGGCAAATATCGGGATGCTTCCTTCAAAAGGCTATGGCCGAATCCTTTCAATTCCTTGCTCCTCATCCTCTCCCGTCTAAAGATCTCGCTGTCAGAGAGACTTTAAGCAGATAAAAAAAAAGCTTGTCTCCGTCCCGCAGTACAGGTGTCAAGAAGCTGTCCTTCTGGAAAACGACGGATTCGCACCCTCCCATCGGCATGATGGAGAAGGCATCGGGATTCATGAGACAATGCAACGCTCTGCCACTGCGCCAACGTCCAGTGACGATGGCCACGTGCCCATTTCAGTCGTAGTTGTTGATGTCGTGGTGTTAAGATTGGCACATGCATGGGTCGTCGGCTACGGAGGCCCATCATTAGGAGTGTTCAGACACACTTGTACTCTGCCCAGCACTAAAGTCTGATGTTAGTTCCGCCACAGTTCGCCTGCGGTCCTCTTTTACCAGTCTGCCCAGCCTACTACGTTCGACATCTGAAATGAGGGGTGGCCGCCTATTCCCCCAACGTTTGGACGTGGATTCATCTTCGTTTCGTCACTTGTTGAAGACACTCACCACAGCACTCCTCGAACACCCGACAAGTCGTGCAGTTTCTGAAATGCTCCTGCCGATCCCCCGGGCCATCACAACCTGCTCTCGGTCAAACTCAGATAAATCGCGCACCATCCCCATCCTAAACACGGATAGCACACTCACTGATACTACATGCACCGTGCGTGTGTCTGACTAGCAGTCATTCCTCGTCAGGCGACGCTGCTATCGCCTGGATGGGTTTATACCTACGGTAGGTAGGTAGTCATAATGATCAGCGTATATACACACAGCAATCTTAGTCTATAAAACACACCCAATTTATCAATATCTCTGTTATATGTGGTGCTGCTATCTAGCAGTAATGCGATCACTCCTTACCGACTCGGATACGCGTGACCTTCATAGTTCATAATTTTGTCATTTGCGTGTTAACTTACAAAGAATTCATTACTTAATTAATGCTGTTACCAAAGTGGAGAAATTTATCTTTTAAATCATACCTTATTTACCGATTTTTGTTAAGTATGAAAGGAGATAAATGGCTCGCGACAAGAATATGAGTAACATACATGGTTGTGCTCACCTCTGACGCCGTTCCTGGCGTAGTGCGGCGTGGCGGGGGCGGCCTGCGGCTGGGGGATGGCTCCGGGGGCGGAGGAGCCTCCCCCGGCCCGCCCCTCGAGCGCCGCGAGGCGTCGCAGGGCGTCGGCCAGCGTCGCGCGCAGACAGACCAACTCGTCCGCCTGCGACAGCGCCTTCTGCTCCAGCTGGGAGACCCGCTCCCGCAGAGACTCGTTCTCCGTCTCCATCATGTCGCCTGCAACACACCACAGCAGTCCAGTCAGCCCCGCAATCTCACGCACCACCACTCATCACATTACTTTTCCTTGATTAATTATAAGTGTTACTGAATAATTGTATTAATGCCTATAAAGAATGTGTATTGTGTAGGCTTTTCCACAGGGCATAGTTCCGTACATTCTTTGTGTAGCGTATGTCAGTTTCGTTAGCTTATATAGTCGAATCTTTGGTTTGCCACGCCAGCAACAGCTGAGCGGGCAGTGTTAGGATGGCGCTTGCTTTGTCTATAATTTAATTTACAGTAATTGCAACGGAGCACACGCTCCGGTGGCTATTTCCCTACACCCCCATCTTCCTCCTTTCCTGCACCCACCTACATTTGCCCTCTACAAATCTTAACTTTAAATTCTTTCAACGTTTTCGGTAAATTATTCATCATTTCCTTTGATAACTTATTCCAATACCTGACACCCTTACCTAAAAAAGAGAATCTTCCCACACCCTTGTGCCTGAAATCGAGTGCCAGCTTGTGGTTATGATCATCTTCTCTCTTCCATGCACTACTTTTCATACCTACACCAATATCTTTCCGTGTCTCATCGCCAGTATACGCCCTGTACACTCCCATGACCCTCTTCACCCTCCTCCTGTCTTACAGCGAATCCCATTCCAGCTCCTTTATCATATCTGTCACTGATTGCATTCTGTGATAATTTCCAGAAACAAATCTAGCAGCCCTTTTTTGCACTCTCTCCAACTCCTGTATTTTATACTCAAAATGTGGGTACCATAGCACACTACCATATTCGAGCAATGGTCTGACCAAAGTTTTTGTAATCCAATTCCTTTACTTCTCTCGTGCATCCCCTCATCACGCTCTCCAACAAGTGCAGAATTTTGAAATCTTTTCCTACCACCTGTCCAATGTGGCTGCCCAGTTAAGCTAGTTATCAAATGTAATGCCAAGATATTTACATTTCAAGTCTTCAGCAAGCAATTCTTTCCCCGCCTTATAATCATAATCAACCTTTTGATTTTTTAAGGGAGCGTCCATAAACTACATAGCTCCATTTTGGCCTCCTTGAACTCCCCCCCACCCCCCCCCCCCCACACGTGTAACATTGTTCTGTTCCCTACTGATTCCAGAAGACACTTGTACTGTTTTCTCTTCCCAGACTATCGTAAATTGCATACGGTGATAATTAAATGACGGAAATAAATATCCACATGCTGTTGTGTGTTCTGTACCTCGTTTTAACTGTGACAAATAATATGAATGAAACGCTACGTGGCTTGGCTCGTATAGGTGTCCATACGAAATAAAAACAGGTTGTGGTGAATACAATCCTTCGCTTTGAAGCGACTGACATTGTACTTTATTAATAGTCATCGTGAAGGTTACTATTATGGGGAATTATTTTCTTATCATTTAGAAAGGCAGAGTTGGTGGTGTGAGGTTAATGCGAGGTAAGAGCATAGTGTTATCGGAGTGAATTAATTTAACACTGATGATGTACTCGTCTAAGAGAATTACCACTAATCTTGGAGCATTGATTAATCCCTGATTAGCATTAATATTTCTATTTAACATAATAATAGCATTTTTCTTTAACTCTCGGATATGGTTGTAGCGATTTTGATGAAATTTTATATGTAGATAACGTTCTGATTTTAAAGTTTGTAACACGACTTTACCAGAAAAAAAGGACAGCAGCTCTTGTATTCCATGTCTCCCAAAAGGCTATTAGCTTATCTCGTAGAAGTTTTACTAATATTTGTTAAGTTTCTCTTTAGACAGAGCAAGGAATTTTACAGTTTAAAATGCCTAGGTAGCCTTCAAGAAAAACTTTTAAATTGAATCAAACTTCGCGCAAAATATTACACGTTGAACGGAAATCGAAAGATGACGAGCAAAGATCGGTCCCCCAGGTACTTAATAGATGCATTAGGTTGCAATGGTTGGGGCATATGATAAGTTCTCTGTTGTCTCCATGTCATATCCTGTCCTTATAGCGTTTTCTATTACTCTAAGTAACATCAAATTTGCTCCCTGCAGGTTTTTTAAATCTCTCTTCGTCCATCTCTATGTTTCAGAGTCATAGGTCAATATTGGTTGGTAATAAACATTGTAAACCACGAATTCTTTCCCACTGACGCAGTACCAGGTGATCAACTAAAGGCCCATTCGCACTAGCGGTCAGCTCAGCTCCACTCAGGTCAGATCAAGTCATAGACAAGGCCATTTCATTTCAGTTGCTCATAGTGAACAATGTTTGTTTTTACCCCAACATCAATTAAATCGCAATGATTTTGGATCAAGAGCCTAAAAATACGCCAAGATCAAAAAGAGGATGCTTCTGGGTGCATCCAGAGTTTCAAGCGCAAATACACTTCTGGGAATTGAAATAAGAACACCGTGAATTCATTGTCCCAGGAATGGGAAACTTTATATACACATTCCTGGGGTCAGATACAACACATGATCACACAGACAGAACCATAGGCACATAGACACAGGCAACAGAGCATGCACAATGTCGGCACTAGTACCGTGTATATCCTCCTTTCGCAGCAATGCAGGCTGCAATTCTCCCATGGAGACGATCGTAGAGGTGCTGGATGTAGTCCTGTGGAACGGCATGCCAAGCCATTTCCACCTGGCGCCTCAGCTGGACCAGCGTTCGTGTTGGACGTGCAGACCGCGTGAGACGACGTTTCATCCAGTCCCAAACATGCTCAATGGGGGACAGATCCGGAGATCTCGCTGGCCAGGGTAGTTGACTTACACCTTCTAGAGCACGTTGGGTGGCACGGGATACATGTGGACGTGCATTGTCCTGTTGGAACAGCATGTTCCCTTGCCAGTCTAGGAATGGTAGAACGATGGGTTCGATGACGGTTTGAATGTACCGTGCACTGTTCAGTGTCCCCTCGACGATCACCAGAGGTGTACGGCCAGTGTAGGAGATCGCTCCCCACACCATGATGCCGGGTGTTGGCCCTGTGTGCCTCAGTCGTATGCAGTCCTGATTGTGGCGCTCACCTGCACGGCGCCAAACACGCATACGACCATCATTGGCACCAAGGCAGAAGCGACTCTCATCACTGAAGACGACACGTCTCCATTCGTCCCTCCATACACGCCTGTCGCGACACCACTGGAGGCGGTTGGGGCGTGAGCGGAAGACGACCTAACGGTGCGCGGGACCGTAGCCCAGCTTCATGGAGACGGTTGCGAATGGTCCTCTCTGATACCCCAGGAGCAACAGTGTCCTTAATTTGCTGGGAAGTGGCGGTGCGGTCCCCTACGGCACTGCGTAGGATGCGACGGTCTTGGCGTGCGTCCGTGCGTCGCTGCTGTCCGGACCCAGGTCGACGGGCACGTGCAGCTTCCGCCGACCACTGGCGACAACATCGATGTACTGTGGAGACCTCGCGCCCCACATGTTGAGCAATTCGGCGGTACGTCCACCCGGCCTCCCGCATGCCCACTATACACCCTCGCTCAAAGTCCATCAACTGCACATACGGTTCACGTACACGCTGTCGCGGCATGCTACCAGTGTTAAAGACTGAGATGGAGCTTCGTATGCCACGGCAAACTGCCTGACACTGACTGCGGCGGTGCCCAACCGCTGCGCAGCTAGCGCCCTTCGACGGCCAACACTGCTGTTCCTGGTGTGTCCGCTGTGCCGTGCGTTTGATCATTGCTTGTACAGCTCTCTCGTAGTGTCCGGAGCAAGTATGGTGGGTCTTACACACCGGCGTCAATGTGTTCATATTTCAATTTCCAGGAGTGTAGATCAAGAGAAAAAGAATGTTAACTACCGGCTATGCCGTGCGAGACGAGTGATAGGAAATGCTTTTGATACTTGAAGACTCAAAGATTTCGAATTTATTTTTTAAAAAATAATTCTGAACCAGGATTAATTGATAACATAATTTAACCAACATGTATTTTGCACAATGATTTACAGAAGGATAAAATTTCATGCCAAGTAGACAGTGAATTTCACGATGAACTAGAGTAACCCTATTTTACAAATATTCATTGTTTGGGTTCTAAAGCTCGTACAGAATAAGAAATAAATTCACAATATTTATTTTTTTAATTCGGAAACAGGGTCTGTCTCTTGGCAGTACTAAAATGTGTAATAATATTTGAATTTATATTACATTTTGTCGAATTAATTATAAACAGAAATAACATACAGTTAAAATATTTTTTTTTTTATTTATTACTCTTTTTTATTGCTTACGAGCATAGTTTTCAACCAGTTTGACTGGACTGATCTGACCTGACCGTTGCTCGTTCACACTAGCGGTCAGCTCAGCTCAGGTCTTGACCGTTGTTTATCTTCAGTTTGACCTGCCTTGCCCTGACCTGAGCGGACCGCGTAGTGTGAATGCTCCCGTTCGATTACGTGTATAGCGATTTCTGAGCTGAGCTGAGCTGAGCTGAACTGACCGCTAGTGTGAATGGGCCTTAAAGGTAAGCGTGGTCCTCAACCCGAAAGTTGGTTGAACCTTCCCGAAGAAAGAATATTAAGCATGGTATCATGGGTAGTAAAGCCATTTCCTTTCCTCCTTACCTAACGTAACCCAGATAGACAACACCTACAATTTAACGTGGAATCCGAACCACGGAAGCGTTCTGGCGTACTTCACATTACACAGCAAGCTGTGCCTAAAATTAAGATCGTGTTAAGTTTGTATGAAAATCCCCTCCTAGACATGTATTTGAAACGTAGACTTTACGGTCTCCAGTCAGACACCTTAAACACTGCACCACCAGACTGCTCCATCCTTAATCAGTTGATGATGAAATTGTCCTCTCTTTCTTGTTCTATGTCAGCGCTGACCGACACGGCAACTTTGGAGGCCCAATAGCAACTCTGCCAACGAGGCTGTAGTGAAGTTACGACAGGTGTAGAAAGCCGCTGGTGGACTGGTGACTGCTTCCAAAGCCTTAGTTAGGCCGACGACCAAGTTGTTCTGGGGTCCAAGTGACGTCTCCTGAAATTTCGTCTCTACGCCTGTTCATATTTTCACACGATTTCGAAGCAAGTATTGTCAAATTGACGCCACAGAAATTTTTATCTTTATTAGTATGAAAGTTTTCCAGGAGTACGCAATAATATTTTTATCAGAACATCGTTCCTAGATTTTCTGAGCAAATTTGAACAGTATAATAAATTATCGTTTAATAAATATGCCAACGCAACTGTTGTTGGATTTTATTTATTCTTGGATACGTTTCACCTCTCGCCAGCTGAATCATAATTTAATATTTTAACAAAGAACTGCAGAACAAATGGCCTACAATAATTACATGATATTCCAGCCTTGTCAGGCATGACTCATAGGTCATTACAGGCTGAAAAGGACTAGGGGCAAAGAACGGGAAGGGATTTGGGCATGACATTTTTGAAGGAAGCATCCACCCATTCTCCTGGTGTGATTTAGGGGAGCCATGGAATACTGAACTCTGGATAGCCGGGCGGGGATCCGAACCCACGTCTTTCCGAATGCGAGGCCAGCGCGTTACCACTCACCCATCACGCTCGGTGACGAGAGGCGAAACCCGTCCAAGAATAAATAAATCCAGTAACAGTTACGTTGGCGTAGTTATTAAATAACAATTTATTATTTCAACAAGTGACTGCAGTAGAAATGGCCTGCAGTAGTTACATATTAATTTGAATAATGTTTTAAGTGCTTGTTTCCCCAATTTTGAAGGAATCTTATCATCTCGTGCTGCTTGCACTGAGGCTGAATTTACAGAACTTATTTACTTGGTATTTTATCTTTTCAATTCTTGTTACGACTTTACGGTTCGTCGACGTCGATTTCACTAGTACCATGAAAGGATTTCGAGCAAGGAATGGGAAGGCGTACAGCCATTTTTGAAGGTTTATTTATTTATTTTTTGCTTATGGCTTTACGCCTCGCCGACGTGAATATCATTAGAGGCGGGAAAGGAATGGGGGCGAGCAACGGGAAAGATTCACCTACGGCGTTTTGAAGGAACCACCCCAGCATTTCCCAGGAGTTATCTCGGGAAACCAAATGATTCTCCGAACGGTGATTCGAGCCCACGTCTTCTCGAATGCGAGGCCAGAACGTCACCGTTCACTCACCACGGTCGGTCTTTTGAAGGAACCATCCCGTCATTCACCTGGGGTGATTTAGGAAAACCTGGATGAACAGACTACCGATTTGAACCCACGTCCTCCCGAATGAGAAACCGAACCATTATAGTGTGTCAATCCTGCAGCAGTTTATTAGTGACGGTTTTATCTTTCTCGTTGCCAGTGACCTGGTGCTGAGTGGGACAGTGTTTTCGGTTTTGCGTTCGTCCTGTGCCGTTACCTGGTGCCGTGATAACGAGGTGTTGCTTGCCGTTTATATTTAGCGCCGACTGGCGTGAGAGAGAGACATTGCTTCTCACAGTACAGCGTAAACTATAGCACGGACCAGGCGTATGATCAATCAGTGAGTATATCTCACAAAAACGTGTTCTGGTGGTGCTCTCATGGATTAATATTTTTCTTGTATGTTTCATTTCATGTACCTTCTTCCGAATCACTAGGTAAAACGCTGAACAATAATTATGTTGCGTTAAACAGAAGTTTGAGACTATTCTAATGCCGTAGGAATGAAGACTTTCCCGGCGTATGACTGCAATGTAGTCTTCAAGGGTGTACCGCCGGATTGTGTTGTGGAAACGCGATATTTCAACCACTAGCTCCACCGTCTTCTTACTTCCGTCAAGCTGCCGCCGTAGAGGGCTCCATATTAGCTCGGGCAGGAACCATAACCACGCCCACTAGCAGCCAGCCGCCAGTTAGTTAGACCATAAACTCTGCCAATAGTCACGCCAAGAAGCAAGAAGGACGTACCACCAGGAGTGGTACCCAAAAGAAGAAAACCACAGTTGACCAGTGCTTCAGATGCCAGGGATTCTGGCATCGATCTAAAGACTGCCGGAACCAAGTCCGGTGCGTCCGCTGTGGAGAAAATCACAGCGTCCTGGTGTGCTCAAGACCGCGCGACGGGACTCCAACATGCGCCAACTGCGCGGGAGACCATGCGGCCAGCTATGGGGGCTGTCCACTGAGGTGGAAGCTGCAAGTGGCCCCCAACAGGAGCCACCCCCACACTAAAACAGCGAAAATCACGATTACACCAGGAACGACCAAGGAAAAGATCAACCTCGACAATCGCAGTAATCATCTCCAGGCCAGAAACGATGCTCATCCATACAGCCACAACTATCGGGGTCATACCCAAGCACAAGAAAACATACTAGGAATGATCGTACACCTGCTCACACAGTTGATACAATCATTCATTCCTAGCAGGCGATATGAAACCTGTCCGGGTTTTTTTAATTAAGGACGTCTTAGACGCCCACACCTAATTTTTCCCCCAATGAGAAATAAACAGAGACCCAAAAACCATCCAAAAAGAGACAAAAGTGGTAAAGCCACTTCGGTGGCGGGACTAGAGAAAAAAAAAAAAAGCCAGCCGCAAGTTGGTTGCGGGCCTGACTTATAGTAAGCCATCGCCGAGGCCACGCAGCCAATCAATCAATCAATCAATCAATAGCCACGCAGCCACCGGACGGGGCATGTATTTAAGGAAAAGCGGCACCCTAACTGTCTCAGTGGGGGGGATGAGTAATAAGTTTCGTGACGTCACATGTATACTTTTTGTCACGTGGCGGCCGCCTTTGACATACGCCGAAAGGCTAATACCGCCTTTGAGGCTTTGACAAACTATGACTTCCGCACACTTTTAAACGATCGGTATCTGTGGGTCAACCTACCAGTACAGATGTCTCCACACCTGAAGAAGACGGCGGAGCTAGCCGTCGAAATATCGTGTTTCCACAACACAATCCGGCGGCACACACGTGAAGACTACATTGTATTCTGATGCCATCTATCAGCCCCTCTTCAAACCAGACATACGGATTTAATGTAGCAACGCAGCCGATTGAGTGAAGCCAAGTAACAGACCCACAAGCACGATATGTGAGGGGGAAAAAGATAATTATGAAATAGAGGAGATAAATTAGTCGCCCCGTTGTCTCAGTTGGTTGTGGCGCCGTGATGGTGTCCAGCACTGACACGGGGTTAGCTGGTTCCAGTCCTGGTGGTGGAGGAAATTTTCATCATTGGGACTTGGCAGAATGTGATGGTGCGCAGTTCCTAGTCACTAGATTGTGCATCGAAGTCCTGGGTTAAACCTCTCCGCAGTGCGTATGGAGTGACGGCATACCACACTGTTGATGGCGATTTCCCTCGCGTGGGGCTCCAAGTATCATTTGGAGCTCAATCTCGTCTGGTAGTCATAATGCCATTAGAAAGCTTTTCACATGACGCTCGCAGGTCAACTTACAGCACTGACATCCATCTGCCTATTTATAACCTTTCGGTGCAATTCTTGTATTGTGCCACCTTTCTACTCGTATGTTCATCCTGCTTTCAGACCTGCTAGTGAATGCTGACACATTAAAAACTGCTGTCTGATGACCAATCTGTTACTTCAGCCTTCGTGTATTCCGTATGTTGACGAATTTGCTTCTAGGATTTTCGTTCCTCTATATTTATTTTACCAGGTACCGGCGAAAAATATGGAAACAGTACTAGGACATGACTGCAGTGGTTTGTCAATGATTAGGAGCCATCCAAAAATTACGTCACACCTTAAAAGGGAGGGAGGGGGTCAACAGAGTGTGACATCGTGTGACGAGTTTGGGGGGAGGGGGATGAGTCATAAGCTTCGTGACGTCACATGTATACTTTTTGTGACGTGACGGCCGCGCGAGTTCTCGCGTGCTGTACTACTGTGTCGCACGGCGGCCGCCTCTGACATACGCCGAAAGGACAATACCGCCTTTCAGGCTCTGACAAACTATGGCTTCCGCATACTTTTAAACTATCGGTATATATCTTTCATCATACAACCCACTAACCAACACATAAGAGGCAACAAGAGGTTTTGCCCACCACGAAGATTCGTCTCACTCCAGGTGAATGCCGGGATGTTTCCTTCAAAAGGCCATGGCCGAATTCCTTCCCATTCCTTGCCCCCCATCCTTTCCCGTCTCTAAAGACCTAGTTGTTATGGGAGACGTTAAGCAGTTAAAAAAAAAGAAGATTCGTCCTTGAAGAATTGCAACTAGACGTGACAGGAAAGTTTTTTGTTTGATAAACGATGACGATGGTACATGGTTGAATGAAGAAGATGTCGACACATCGAATGTTCATCATCCCAATCGAAAACGAAGTGACTGCTATGCCAGTCATAAATAATATAAAAGAATGAGTTCAAAGTCCATGGACACAAGATGTTTAAATTTTGTATCATTCATCTGATTTGTTATGTTTTGTCAGTTTTTTAAAAATGTTTGATTTATTGTTGATTTTATGAAAAAATATTTTGAACAGAAATATATAAATAATTTTGGAAGTGCTGTTTTAGGTTAATACGAGGCGCGTCCAGAAAGTAAGTTCCGTTTGGTAATAAAATGAAATTGTACACAGATACAGAAGAAATTTTTATTGCACAAAATTCTACAACTCTTAAACTACTTTTCCACATAACTGCCGAAATTTTGCAGGCATTTGTCATAGCGTGGCACCAGGTTTTGTATACCTTCTTCATAGAAATCTGCCGCCTGTGTCTTCAACCAGTTGGAAACAGTTTCTTTCAGCTCGTCGTCATTGGTGAAGTGATGACCGCCAAGGAAAGACTTGAGATGTAAGAACAGATGAAAGTCTTGCCAGTTCTTCTGTAACCAAATGTGGACGCCCACTTCGTTCTTCGTCGTGCACATCACTACGCCCGCCATTGAACTGTCGGACCCATCTTCTCACCATCGAATCACTCATCGCATTTGGTCCGTAAACATCGCAAATTTGCCGATAAATTTCACTTGGTTTCACTTTCCTCGCATTCAGAAACCGAATCACAGACCTGATTTCACAGGCGGCGGGATTTTCAATCAACGCCGACATTTCAAACAAGCACAACAAAGCGTATGTAACTGACAGCGATCTCCAAATGGCGCACGTTCTTCCCCTTGATACACATCGTCTACAGCAGTTGTGTGGAACTGCAATCGCAGCGCTTCAGCGGAGATAAATTGAAACGGAACTTACTTTCTGGACGCGCCTCGTAATTTCTGCATTTAAAATTGCAAAATATGTGACGTCACACCAGGGGAGGGGTCACATAAATGTGCAAGGTATCCCTTACTTTTTTACTGCTACTTTCTCTATCTTTTTAGCGTCGATAATTAAAGAAATCCTGGTCGGTCTTACCACTCCTTCCAGGTTCTTTGTAATCTCTTCTGTGATTGATAGCACGCTCTGGACGATAAATGTGTGGCCCCAGGATATCGTCACACACGTTTATTGGCTATCACCTCGCAGATTAAATTTAATTATATACTTGTCTATGAAATCAAAGTATCTGTTGTTTTATAACAACTACTATTTATTAACACTTAGAATCAACTCAAATAATTACACTTCTCACATTCTTGAAGTCAAATACAAACAACGGCGCTTTAAAACATTCATTAATCTCACCGCCACCATTCTTATATCAATCCGCATCTCTTTGGCTAAACTAACAATACAATTACAGCCTACCAACTTCAACACAACAAAACATATTATAAAAACTAAAATTTACCGCTTTTTACACATACTACTACACTGTACGGCCTTGTATTAAAAAAATACATTCATACATTGCATAAAAACGAAGTCGTATAATTATTACAATTATTATTTCAATGTCTGATGAAGAGGGATCTCACAAATGTCACCTGTAACGAGGGGGGAGGGGCTAAAAAAATCATGAAATTCGTGTGACGTAATTTATGGACGCTCCCTTAGTACCAGCACTGTGCTCGCAGTGGGGGTTTGGGTCCTCGTAATAATTTTACCAGTCATCTGACCACCTTTGTCTACCAGTTTTCTCGATAACTATAAATAAATGTTTACTTAGTGGGGCTGCTCTTCTTCAGGCACCACGACACTGAATCGGGAGGTACAACGCAACCAGGATCGAACCCAGGACCTCTGGTTCCGGCCGCCCTGACTGCAGTTTATAGGCGGTTTTCAGCAATCATCTAGCCGAATGCTAGGACGGTCCACAATCTCAAACAAAAATCACTGATCACACACAGAACACAGTTAGACATTTCACAGACAGATGGCAACCATGGAGGAAAGAAATATATGGAGAGGAATATTCCGTGACGCCGCCTCTAAACTCTCGGCTGATACTGCGCATGCGCGGTGGCGGCGGCGGCCATATTACGTATCCATACAACTGCTATTTGGAGACAGTATATCCCAAAAACTAAGCAAGATATCGAAAAATGTTATTCTTTATTTTCGATTGTTTTCGTCGTGTTACATACGAATCCATCATCATATTTGACTTTTTACGAAATTATTCTTCTGTATTTCAACTCTCTTTTGAGACAGAATATCTCGAAAACTAAGCAGGATATCAAAAAATTTTATTCTTCATTTTTTATTTGTCAAATCGAGTTACATAATAATCCATCAGCAGATTGTGGCGTCACGTTTATCCTAGAGTCCCCTTGAGGTTTTGTACATATTCCCAGTTTCTGTATGGATAGGTAGTATGCTCTCCCCCCGGCGTCACTACGATGCGTGGTGAAGGTCCCTTGCGTCGTCTCCATATATTTCTTTCCTCCGTGATGGCAGCACAGCAGTCCTCCAGCAGAGTGAATGCTCTGGATCTGCCTAATCCGGTTCTATCACGAGTAGGGCACGTGTCCTCCCACTCTCATGATTACACACTGGACGCCTGGGGACAGGTGCCGGTGTCTCGTGGTCCGCCAGGGACGGTACCGAAAATAAGTTTACTTAAATTCATTCTCAAAGGACTGTTTCTTCCATTCCAGACAAACTATCGATGTTCAAACAAAATTTACAGGATAAAATAATAGCAGTGATTGAGCGGTCTGGTAGCTAGCTCCGTGGTTCATGTGTCTGATTGGAGATATAAATGTTCCCGGTTCGAATTCCTGTCATGGTAGGGATTTTCTTGGGCCTTAACTCAACCTTTACCTCTGGGACAGCTTCTTGTGACAAGCGGCATTTCCACGGCGCGTGGTGTGGCAGTGCGCGCCTTTCATCTTTTACCGCCTGGCGGTGGGTCGAGTCGGTCAACGGGGTGGAGAAGTTGGCTGGAAAGCTACGCTGGGCAACGTGTGGAGGGGGAGAAGTTCTGAGCCAAGCCACGTAGCTTTTCATTCATATTATTTGTCACAGTTAAAATAAGGGAGCGTCCATAAAACACGTAGCTCCAATTTGGCCTCCTGTGAACTCCCCTTTCCTTACATAGCCTGACGTGGCTTTAGCCTCTACCCCCTCGCGTAGCTTCTTTCCCCACTAATTCCAGGAGACATATTGTACTGTTTTCTCTTGTCAGACTATCGTAAATTACATAGGAGATAATTAAATGACTGAAATAAATATCTCATGCTGTTGTGTTTTGTACCTCGTTTTAACTGTGACAAGTAATATGAATGAAAAGCTACGTGACCTTGTTACTACCACCTCACGTAACCCAGCGTAGCTTTCTACCCAACTACTCCCTCCCCGTAGACCGAGCCACGTAGTTTATGGACGTTCCCTAAGCTACAGAACAAACAACATCACACGAATATTTGAGTCATTTAATTATCTCCGTATGTAATTTACAATAGTCTGACAAGAGAAAACAGTATTAAATGTCTTCTGGAATCAATAGGGGAAAAAAGCTACGTGCCACGCGGAGGGGAAAGGGGGTAGATGCAAAAAAAAAAACAACAAAAAAACGTTGGACAACGTGGGGGTAGGGGGGGGGTTATATGAGGCCAAAATGGAGCTACCTAGTTTATAGACGCTCGCTAATGTGGCGTACGCCAGAACGCTTCCACGTTAAACTGTAGAACCCCTTTACCCGATACGGTTATCGGGGTTACGTTAAGGCGGCTACGACAGGGGCGGATTGCGCAGCCAGTGAACACCCTATCGCCAAGTCATTACGACTACACGAGCCTTTACATTTACTTCTGATTGAAGACGAAGTTTAATCTCGACATCACCCACAGTGACATTTGCTGAGTGGCGCACCTGGCGAACAAAACAAACTCGATATTGGAGGTGTTTGTGGCGAGGTGCCCTCGGGCGGTAGTTTCAAGGGCGCCGCCACAAAACGACGCCGACGGACGAGTCACGCGATCGGTCGATAGCTCTCGAAACCCTCCTCGGTAAACACGGACCCAGTACGGACCCCTGGGGGGACGCCGCCATCCGAACAATGCGCGTCCACTGTGCAGTTCTCACCGAGAGGAGGGTCCTTTACTGGCTACACAACCAGTCTGTGCTTTCACGGTATTAATGGTTTTAATATGATACCAACATAGTTATTAGAATAATGACTCAAGAGAGGTAGCAGCGCCTCAAGCTCGCGAGGTAAGCGAAGGAAAATTTCTAGAAGCTGAGAAAAGAAATCGAGGAAAGTCTCCCGAAAACATTGTATCTAACACAGGAAATGTAACAGGGTTTACTAACAAGTTAAGAACCATATATCAAAAAACTTGTTGCTCTATGCGAATACAGAGTCAAATACTGATTAATTATTGTTTAAATACAGTATTCAAAATGCAATTGCGATTAAAACAGTATACCGAGAAGCTAAAAACCGAAGATTTAAAGGTGAACAATAAACATTTTCCGATCGTAGCATTCCAGGATGCGACCCATATTTTGGGTACCAAATTCAAGAGGTGGAAGGGGTGCAAAAAAGTAAAGCTAGATATGTTTCTGGAAATTGCTGGACTACACACTGATATGAAAAAGGAGGTGGACTGGGATTTATTGGAAGACAGGAGAAGAGCAAAGAGACTGCTAGGAGTTTTCAAGGAGTATACCGAATATAATCAGCATTTTTCTGTTAGATTAAAAGTATGCGCGTGTAAAGTTCCATTGATATCGTATAAAACTGTGGTTATGTTTAAAGAACATTGGACAAAATTAAGGGGCTGTAAAAGGGGAGAGTAATTTGGTTTTTGTAAAACTAATGGGACTATTTTTCTGTTTGATTTACAGCATACCTATGCAAATTTCCATCGAAATCGGATAAAACTGTAGGTTTTTATGAAGAACATTTGAAAAAATTAAATGGGAAAAGAGGTGATGTGTTGGGTTTTGTAAACGTATGTACACAACATGTTTCTCTTTGTTTTAAAGCATACGTGTGCGGTGTTCTATTAAAATCTTATAAAAACTGTGGGTTTCCCGAAAGAACATTGGAAATTAAGAGGCATAGGGGTAAAGGGGGGTGAGGAGTGGGCTTTTGCAAATCATATGCAGACGGCATGTTTCTGTTTGTTTTAAAGTATAAGTATGAAAAGTTTCTTCAGAATCGGGTAGTAACTGTAGCTTTTTATAAACATTAAGGGGTGTGAAGGGGGCCGAGGGGGTGTTTTTTTATTTTTATTTTTTGTTCGGAAACCTCCATGAAAAAATACAAATATGTGCCAACTTTCACAGTGATCGGTCAAATGGTTTCTACTGTATCTTTGTATGAAGAACATTGACAAAAATTAAGAGGGTTAAAAAGGAAAGAGGGGTTGTGTTTCTGGAAATAAAATTTTTGCAGTATTTTTCTGTTTATTTTAAAGTATACATGTGCAAAGTTCAACCGAAATCGTATAAAAAAATGTGGGTTTGTATAAAATTTAAGGATTATAAAGGGGGAGAGGGGGTGGTTTTTGGATTTTTTTGTTAAGAAATTTTCTCCATTAAAAAATATGTGCCAAGTTTCATGGTGATTGGTCAAACGGTGTCAACATCTATCTCCGATATACCAACATCCACTTTTATATATAAGATACTCGACAAATTTACTATCCGATTTATAATGACATTAAAATTCACGTAAAGATGGCACGAGTGCACGATACACAATAGTTCCAGAGCTTTTTCAGCTTCTTGTTGAATGAATTCATAAACAGTAAGGACCGCTTGAATTGTTTTGAAGTCTGAGCGAGTATAAAGAGCATTACGTAACCGCAACCATACAACTTTATCGGAAAGATAGAGCTCTAAAGCTGAATCAAATATCTCTGGAAATCGTTAATGAGTTAACACCAAATGTGCAGTGAGTAAATGAAATGACGTCACAACCATAATATATCCAATGGTAAACTATAGGTAGGGTCGCCCAGGAAGAGCCAGATATGGAAGACTTGTTCTGTTCCTCCCTTCTGGGGGCGCGCGTGTGCCACTCCCCCAACCCTCCACTTGTCCCGCGCCCCTCGGGCTGACTGCCCCACAAACGGACACAAAGGACAGCGGTCGATAACTGGCCAGAAGCCAGGCTTACGGCAACGCCGGCCCTCGCAGGACAGTCTATGGACAGGTGCCTCTGATCACCACGTGCAGTACCTCCAGCGGAGTCACCTCGTGTGGTGCAAACGACCAGGGCACAAGTGATCATCACCCGTAACACCATCACAATAAATAACATCACAGACACTACCACTACCGCATTTATCACCATCACCACAATCACCAGTCTATCAACACAGTCACTGTTACCAACACCACAATCACGGTTACCATCACCACAATCACGGTTACCATCACCACAAATACGATTACCATCACCACAATCACGATTACCATCACCGTCATCGCCACCGTCACAATCACCACCATCGCTACAATCACCATCGCTACAATCACCATCGCTACAATCACCATCGCTACAATCACCATCGCTACAATCACCATCGCTACAATCACCGTCAACGGCACAATCGTCACCATCGTCGTCACCATCGTCGCCAAAATCGTCGCCAAAATCGTCACCACCGTCGCCACAATCACCACCACCATCACCACAATCACCACCACCATCGCCACAATCACCACCACCATCGCCACAATCACCATCGCTACAATAACCATCGCTACAATCACCGTCACCGCCACAATCGTCACCATCGTCGCCACAATCGTCACCATCGTCGCCACAATCGTCCCATCGTCACCATCGTCGCCACAATCGTCACCATCGTCGCCACAATCGTCACCATCGTCGCCACAATCGTCACCACCGTCGCCACAATCACCACCACCATCACCACCGTCGCCACAATCACCACCACCATCGCCACAATCACCACCACCATCGCCACAATCATCACCATTGCCACAATCATCACCATCGCCACAATCATCACAATTATCATGGCCACAACGATCTTCGCCACTCTCAACATCGCGTAGTCATCATCATTGCCACACTCATCATCATCGCCACACTCATCATCGTCACAATTACCGCCGCACTCGCCCTTGTCGCCCTAACCTGCAAACCCCTACGACAGCAGTGAAGGTCCTAAAAGAGCCCAGTCCTAGAATAGGAGTGTCTCGCCGTGAGCGAGCCGAGAGAGAGAAATTTTCACAGAATGGAGTGCAGGCACTGGAGGCCGTGGCGACGACAAGAGGGGGGGGGGGGGGGGGCGCTGCAGACTGCTGGAGGAGACGGAGAGCTGCTTGAGAGACACTCTCTTTCTGAACTACGAGTCAAGAATTCAAATTCTAGACCCCCTATTTTAACCCACATGGTTCTTTTTAATGATTTTGATGCATATGGTTTTAGAAAGAAAAAATTAAGAGGAAAAACTAGTAGAAACCCTCACCAACAATAATGTTTCCACGGCTAAACCAGACATCTCTCATCAGAGCTTGACATTAATGGAGCGTCCATAACTACGTGACTCGATCTAGGGTGGAAAGCTACGCTGGGCTACGTGGGAGGGGGAGGGGGGAGGGGTTTCATTCATATTATTTTCTCATAGTTAAATTATCGTACAGAGCAGACAACAACATGTGAATATTTATTTCCGTCATTTAATTGTCTCCATATGTAATTTACGATAGTGACGAGACAAAACAGCACAAAATGCCTTCTGGAATCAATAGGGAAAAAAGCTACTTGCCATGCGATAGAGGGGGGTAGGTGGTAGAGGCAAGACACGTCAGAATACGTGGAGGGGGGAAGGACAGTTTCACAGGAGGCCAAAATGGAGCTACATATTTTATGGACGCTAAGCAGGAAAGTCATCTTTGTGATGAAGCATAAGGAAACCAGGCAGCGGCGTATGTACACTGCGTTAAAAAAAAATAAAAAAAATAAAAAAAAATAAATAAAAAATAAAAAAAAATGGAAGCACGCAGAACGAGAGGAGCAAATGAAATAAAACTTCACGCGATGAGAGTGTACGTGGTGTTATTTCAGAGATTACAAAATAGAGTCAAATTTACAAAGAACTTGGAACTATCAGTGTGACTTTGCACGCTCTCAGGCCTGGACGAATACGCCCGATACGGTTGGGAAGGGTGTCAAAGTCGTTTTATTCTCTCCTGAGGTAACCTGGTTCACAACTGTTGTAACTGGTCCTTGATATCTAGGATACTGGCACTGGGACGGAGTTGACATCCAAACTGGTCAAACACATGTTCTAACGGGGATATATCTGGGGATAATGCTGACCACAGGAATAACTCAACATCACGCAGACAGTTCATAGAGACAAGAACCGTGTGTGGACGAGCATTGTCCAGTTGAAAAATGACACCACGATAAGTCGCATGAGAGGTAACACATGAGGACGCAGGATGTCCGTGACGTACCGTTGTGCCGTCAGAGTTCAATCAATTGCTACCAGCCGTGACCTGAAGTCATACTCCATCAAGACACCAGTAGTGCTTCTCCAAACATTGGAACAATATGACCTCTCCCCTTATCCCCACCATATTCGCCGACGATGGTCATCCCAGATAATGTAAAATCACGACTCATAGCTTAACACAATGCGACGCCATTCAAGGTGCTGACTTTCTCTTTGTCAGGCAGTGTATTAGGTGATAGTACCATCGACTGATTCCGAAAACGGTGGTGAAGCGCAATCTGAACTGACTGATCGAGACTCGAATCCGGGTACTTCTGAGTGCCTCAGCCAATGCGGCAGATAGTCTGTGCCACCAAATACTGTTAGTATCAACACGTCTTCTATCTTGCTGGCGCCATATCGACCCAATGCTTTAAAAATTTATCGCTGCCGAGCAATTTCCTCAAGTTAGTAATGGCCTGGGCGCCGTTATCACGGAAGCCCCCAATAATAACTCGACGGAATAGGTCAACAGCTCCTTGCATAACGCCCACACTCAGTCCGTATTGCCGCCGATATGTGCGGACCCACTTAGAATCTCTTCTCTGGAGGAGAAAATAACCGTATATACAGGGTTGTTAAAAAATATGGATCAGATTTTCATTTTTCACACAACTTTTTTTTATTTCACTTATGGCTTTACGCCTCGTCGACGTCGAGGTCATTACAGGCGGGGTGGAATGGGGGACAAGGATCGGGAAGGAATTCGGCCATGATCTTTTGAAGGAAGCATCCCGGCATTCACCTGGAGTGATTTGGGGAAACCATGGAAAACCCAAATCTGGATGCCCGGACGGGGATTCGAACCGGCTTCCTCCCGAATGCGATGCCAGAACGCTAGCCGCTTACCCACCACCCTCGGTATTTGGGGACTGAAACAGTCGACTATTTCAAAGACAGAGTAGAAAAACTGAAGGCGTGTAAAGAGACGTATGCATTTTTGAAAGATTTCGAAGCGAAAGGAATGAAAGAAAAACTGAAAGTTGGTAGTTATACATTTATTATTAGTAATAACAATGCAGAATAGTTTACACAATTTATTTTGTTAATTTGATACGATAACGCGCTCTCGGAGCTGATAAAGTATTTTTGAGTTGATATCATAAATAATTACACAACCAGATTTATATTTTATTTATTTTGCTTATTCCCAATTTGTAGGTGTCACGTTAGTTAATGTTGCTCCAGAACCGAGATACTTAAAAATCAAAAGAAGAAACATAATAAATTTAAACTTTTGTGTAATATTTATAGATTCTATTTGGTTAGATCTCCGTTACTGTCACACCTTTTGTATCATAAACAAAAAAATTCAGTTGTTTTAGTAACTGAGCAAAATTATTTAATGGAATAAAAAAATATATAGCAGAATATTTGCGTACTTAATTTATTTCACTAATCCTTATATATATATATATATATATATATATATATATATATATTTTAATCAACAGAGTATGTATGTAGTAGTGTGAGTTAATTAAATATTTTCTGTATTTTCCACTAGGGTATAATAACCTAATGAGGTAACGTTTCTTGAATGTTACTCGCATCTTTCTTCCGTCAAAGTTAAAAACCTACCGATCTCGGTGTGAAAATCTCGGCACCGGCTCCGACTTTGCCTGTGTCCGTGAAAACGCCCTAATCTTTTACGTTCACCTCACAGATAAAAATCGCAGGGGTAAGATCTGATCTGTGAGGCCACAGACAATGAACAAGATCCTCCTCTTCCAATCCATCGTCCTGGAATTGTTTCATTAGGGAAGTTTCGTATCTCAGTGAAAGTTAGGATGAGCACCATCTTACATAAAAATAAAATCATTCCCATTTTCTTGAAGCGTGCCCAGACAGGAAATTCGAGAAAGCTGAAACAATACATCCTGCGGAATATGCAGCGCATTGAGTATTGGTGCAGTAAAAATGTGAATCATTTGGACGTATCGTTCAGTGACTCCTCCCTCTTCAAAAACGTTTCTCTAACCTACAGCACGTCTTGCGCATACAGGCATATACTTCACGTTTGTCGTGAATGCTGTAAAGCCAGTGGATTGAGTCTACTTGGAGCATTTATCATACTAGCATTGCGAGGTTTAGCTCATGTCTATTTTTGGACACTGCACATTACACGAGTACTTTGGCAAAAAGAAACACAAGCAGTCGCTGAAAGGTCACGAGTGCATCAGGCAGCGGCAGTAATGGGCACGGCTTTAGACTCACTGTTTCACCTGTAGCCTGTCGGATGATTATATCTCTGCATGGAGAATGTCCAAAACAGAGATACAACATCACAACTTCGGGCGGACAAACAGAGAAAAATAAAGGAGCCAGGAAGAAGGTTAGGTGATTAAAACGATGCTAGTTCTACAGATCTGGTGAGCGATGTTGAATAAACCAAAAAATCTCGGAAGTAGAATAACAATGGTTAAATGGACGAAAAACTTTGCTCTAAGATCCAAGTTACATGACATCATTGATGTTCAGCGTAATATCACAACTCAACTGAAGTTGCAGCTATAGAACTTACAGGTTTTGTTCGTTGGATGAAAAAGATGAACCATACGGAACAAAAAGTGACGAGGATCCAAAGAGATTTGATGATGGAGCTGTAGCTAGGTGGTTTGGACGTTTGGTGTCGAAAATTCAGGGTCCCATGTTTAAAACACAGTGTAGCCAGCAATTTGTAAAGGTAGCTTAGCCCGCCTGTGCATTTGCTGGCGGTGGGAAGGGAGCCGCCTCTGCTGGCAGGGATCACGCACCACTACCCGTCGCCCAGTCGGTAAACATCAAACGCCCGGGTAGCTGAAGTGACACTAGGCAACGTGTTGGGGAGGTAGCCACGAGGTGGCGCGTGCTCATCCGTACTATTGGGCTGCATGGCGCGGCCTGCAAAACCACGGGCCGTGGGAATGCACCATAAGGTCTGTGCTTTGTTCATATGATACGCGGCAGGACACTTAAGGCGCGTTCCCCCAGCGCGTCCCTCGGCACGTGCTAGGGAACGCCTTTCATCTTTGCCGCATATCTTAGCAGGGCCGGCACTCCTCGACCCACCGCCAGGCGGTAGTATGCAAGAATATGAGGTTCGTCAGAAGCCAAGATAAGACTGGACAGAATGCAGAATGTGAAGGGAGGGAGTGGGGGAAAGATGTCAGATTGCATAGTAAGGGGGCGTCCATTAATTACGTGAACTCAAATAAGGAGAGCGGGGGGAAAAATCCGGCGAAATCTCACCAATCCTCACCGAGCTAGGGGGGGGATCCATCATATCTCACCAAACCTCACCAAGGGGGGGGGGGAAGAGAGTCCGGATTTCCAAAAATAACACCACTCATAATCAAAGGACGCACCCTAATGTAACAATTCGCAGATTTACTTGGGACAGGCTCTGTTCACTCCGACCTCGCGGTTGAAGACAGTGTTCCCCGTGCCCCGCTTCTCCCCTCACCACCCCCTCCATTCCTGCCTCTCCAACCAGACCGCTGTGTCCAGGTAAGCGCGTGGTAAATTTCCCCTTCGTATGTAGGGGTAAGGGCAACAGAGTGGGGATAGGGCACACTGGTCTTGAGCACCACTGTTAAGTAAACGGACTATATGAATTATAGACGCAGCAGCAATAAATGATGAAATGTACGAAATGCAGCTGGACAGTCATAGCCCCAGAGGACATTGTAAGGAGGCCCACACTACTTGGCTAACAAGTAAAAACTAGGAACAAAAGTAAAAGGACACAAACAGGTGGAAGAGATAGAACGTAGGGTACGGGGTTGAAATACTGACCTAAAATCAAAGAGAAGTTTCCATCTGATACAGTACACAGTACAGTGGTTTATAAAAGTGATGCTGGGGTTTTTGGAAAGAAAGTTGAATCATTCGAAATGTGGTGCTATAGAAGGACGTTGAAAAAGAAACACAGACACAAAATAAAAATGAAATGCATTTTGTGGAATGGTCTCTCAGAAAGAAGGGAACAGATTTGGGTTTTCCAGGATTTCGCCAAATCACTCCAGGCGAATGCTGGGATGTTTCCTTCAAAAAGACCATGACCGAATTCCTTCCCGTTCCTTGTCCTCAGTCCCATCCCGCCTCTAATGACCTCGACGTCGACGATGCGTAAAGCCATGGGGGGAATAGTAGAAGGTAAGAAATGTATTTATTTTTGCTTCTGGATTGTACGCCTCGTCGACGTAGAGTCCACTAGAGTAGGGAAAGATATGGAGGCAAAGAAGGAAGGAATTCGGCCATGGCCTTTTGAAAACCCATACCGGTTTTCACCTGGGATGATTTGGGGAAACCATGGAACAAACAAATCTGTATGGCCGGACGAGGATTCGAACCTGCGTACCCACCACGCTCGATGTAAAAAATGTAGAGGGAGAGAACATAACAAGTAGATAATCGACGATGTAGTCTGTAATGAGTATACTGAGATGAAGAATTAGGGGAGTGTAAGAGGAAGTGGAGGATTGTATCACACGTGTGGAGAGTTTGAAGACTGCTTGCAGATCACTGCTGAAGCAACATTGCCGACGTGGAAAGCGATCCATCCGACAACATCTCGGGTGTCAGTACACGAGTTGCCAATAGGATCCAGGGTCGCAACGGGGTTATGCAACCGACCACAGTGGGGGACGTCTGCGATACACAAGCCAAACGGTGGTCTCACCAGTTCTACAGGCGGCTGCAAACGAGCCAATTTAGGTCACAATCCGCAGGGCAATCAGCAGGGCAATCAATCAGCATGGCAATCAATCAGCATGGCAATCAGCATGGCAATCAGCAGGGCAATCAGCAGGGCAATCACGTTACAATTTCGGTCCCAATTTCGATCCCAATTTTAGTTCACATTGTGATCGCATGGCTGCTAGTTGCAAGCGCTTAACGATGGGCTCCTTTTGTGTCAAAACAACAAAAAGAAGAAATCGTTTTAACAACTGTACTTAGAGGAAAAGAAGACATTGAGTGAAAAAAATTGATTTTATTAAGAAAGTTATCTTACATGAACATTTTGAGAAGCCTTGGGCCAGGAGATTTTAGAAATTTTCTGAGAGTAGATTCTGAAATTTTGTAGAGATACTTCATTTACTGATCCCCTAATGAGTGAAAGTACAAGCGCCACAAAACGATTATTCGTTACTTTGAAATTTTTGGCAAGTAGACTAACCAATGGAAGATATGAAATTTAGTTCGCCGATTTCACCACAAATGCTTTCAGGCATCATTCCTGAAACATGCTGGGCTACCTACAAACGTCTAAAACACTACACTAAGAAAGAAAAATGATTGCAACTGTTACTTCCTGGTCAAATTCCTTGTAAATTTCGAGCAAAACTTGAAATCTTTCTTCCGCATTTTGTGGTTTATATAGTTTGTTGTGTTTGTCTCACATTTGTGGTATATCCTTATAAATTTCGAAAATATCCGTCCACGCCTCTTTAGACATTTTTAACGACATACACGACTAATGGCACGAAATGCAATCGCTCCCTGCACCAAGACAACTGAGACGAAATTGTCTCAATAGTTGCAATCGCGATACGCACGTCTCAATTTGCTCCCCGTCTGCAGGGACAATCTGTAAATTGCTTGTTGGGCCCTGCCAATCTCCCGATACCGGGGGTAGTAGACCCAATTTGCCTACTTGCATAGCAAACTGCAGAGACCCTGCCGGATTGCCCCTGCAGATTGGGATCGAAATTGGGTCGTGTGTAGCCGCTTACAGCCTCGATAATACGTTATTCAACACAGCCTTTTTCTGCAATGCTGGTTCATTAAGTTTCAGCAAAAACATAAACTAAATCTTTGAAAGTAGCGTCATTTGAGGTCTATGAACTTGGTCTGTCAATATTTAAGTTTTTTTTTTTTTTTTTTTTTTTTTTTTTTTTTTTTTTTTTTTTAACTCTGCCGAAAAATTCTGCAATCGCAAACCCGAGGTATCAAACACAGAGTGGGCGGAGAGATCACCTGACCATAGCCACAAAATGTATATACATTAAGACAATGTTATTCTCATGTCTTCTAAACTAGATGTTACTTCGGGCGTTCCTCAAGGAAGTGTAATAAGACCACTTCTTTTCCTAATTATTATAAACGATATCGGTGACAACGTTAATTGCAGGTTGTGATTGTTTGCTGATGATGCACTTATCTGTTGGGAAGTAAAGTGCTCTGACGATTGCTTAGAAGTTCAGCGCGATCTGGATGTTATTTCGGAATGGTGCAGTAAATGATAGCTTACTTAACTGCAAAAAGTGCAAGGCAATGCGAATAAGTAACACAAAGAATCCGTTTGTTCACGAGTACAAAGTAAGCAATTCTGTTGTTGACACGGTTGACTCCCTGAAGTATCTGGTGGTAATTGTACAAAGCAACATGAAATGGGACTTGCACATAACTTCCGTCGTAGGCAAAGCTAATTTTAAATTAAGATCATAGGTCGTATTTTTAGGAATTGTAATGCTCATACAAAGGAAATTGTGTACAAAACTCTAGTGCGTCCACGTTTGGATTACTGTTGTGGAGTTTGTAATCCGTATCACAAGGGATTGATTGAGAGAAAGTACAGAGGAGAGCCGCTCGATTCGAGACTGCTAGTTACAGTCTTTACGAAAGCGTTACAGAATTGATACATAGGATAGGATTGTTTGCAGACAGACAACGTCGTTTTCGTTTGAATTTATTGGCGAATATGCGAAATTCTTTGATTTACGAGTGCAATGGAATACTTCTTCCGCCAACCTGTTTAGATGTCAATGACAGGAAAGATAAGATTAGAGAAATAAGACGCCGTACTGATGCTTTTATTTCTTTCTTTCCTCATGCTATATGGAACTAGAATGTACAGAATTACGATTGTGTTTAGCACCCTCTGCCACCCACAATATTTGTGAATTGCTGAGTATGCATGTAGATATTTCTGCGAACCACACTTTTACTGAAATCGATTTAATAACAGTTTGGAGACTAAAACTGCACCAGTACGTTGAACCGCAATAGTAACTGACAACCACTCGCTAACCAGCATGTTCCACCTGGAGAAACATAAATAACTCAGAACATAAAAAGCGGAAGTTAGATGGCAGAATGGGTTTCCGCCAGCAAGGACGGGGTACAGACCGCGAAAATTGATTCCAAGATTGGCTGTACCCAGAAAGACCCGGTCATTGATCCCAATTCTGAAAGCAGAACCAGCCTCGGGAACTGAGGTAAATTCAGGACAGGGCCGGTTTAAGGCTCCCGCAAGAACCGCAGTCGCGGGTGGCCCCAAGCTTGAGGGGGGCCCCGCCACGATCCACTTCAAAATTTGTCCTTACTTAACTAACAATTTTCCTGCTAAAATAAATAATTTACAAATTTAGAATGTTAAGCTGCGTTCACAATAGACGTTTCATAAGCGTGGAGTTCAACGAGAAGTCTTTCATCAGATTCACTTTTGAGAAAGTCGTATCTGATGTAATTGAGATAGGCCTGTATATTTAAAGGCGTGTATTGCTCTGAACCTGTTTCAGCAATTTATGTAATTTCGTTCGAATAAACTCATTCATCTTTTGACGTTTCATACAAAACGTTGTTGAATTAAATGTGTATGCCTGCTCACGTGTCTCCAGCCCCAAAATCTATATGTATTAGCAAAGAAAGGCAAGAAAAGAAATGTCGTATACAAAAAGTGTATTATAAATATAATAGCTATAAAATTCAATAAAAAAACAATTTCATTTGACACAATGGGCAGCAGGGCTTAGCCAGAAATGAAAGTGACAGTAGTTGGGAGATCCATACGAGATGCATTGATAAAACACCAAAGACTCGGCGAAGTTGGTCCCGTTCAGCTAATACTCAAACTGCTGACCCGTTTGTACACAGATTTAGAGAAACCTCAGTCCTTCTCTTTAGTCGTTGTTTGAGCTCTACACACAGATAATATGAGTGTTTGTTTGTGTGTGTGTGTGTGTGTGTGTGTGTGTGTGTGTGTGTGTGTGTGTGTGTGTATAAAGTCACAAAAATTATCAAAAGTGAAGCAAAATTACATCTAAAAAAAGAAGTAGGGGGCCCCGAAATCAAACTTCGCAGGGGGCCCCGAAATTCCTTATGCCGACCCTGATTCAGGATGTCCCATAAACAGAGGTACAAACTTTAAGAAAAGGAGGAGAGGATCAAATGGATTCGGAAAGACCTATGAAGCAGTCATATGTCACGCCCGTATATTAATAATTATAAATATGAAATAATATATTGATCTGTATTACGAATTAAAAATGTACAATACTAATCCTAGTTTATGAGTATCTCTGAAGGCAAGAAGTAATTGGTCGATTTGGAGTCGGGGAAAGGAATAATTATGAAGAACAATAGAGCTTAAAAAAAGTCTACAGACGACATGGATACCGACTTTAGCGGGGGGGGGGAGAATCCCCTCAAAACCTAACGTCATCTTAGCGGCGGGTGTCTTACCGGATCTCAACATGGATTAGGGGAAGGTGTCCAGAATTCCGGAAAAACATCTCACGTAATTAGCGGATGCCCCCTGAGATTACAGCGGTAGCCTGGATGAAGCTGCAGAAATTCTGAAATAGTTGAACTATAAATGAAAAAACTTTATAAAGTTTATTACAGTGGCGTACGAATTCGACAGACAGAAGTGGAAGTTGTAATTATGAAAAGCTGTGAAATAAAAGTTGTGTTTGGTTTAACTTGCGAAATTATTGACAAAAACGTAATCGATGATTATTTGGGAGTACAAGAATACGAAACAAGAAAACGTAGAATAAAAATTTTATTCAAGGTATTATAAGAGGAAGAAACGAGGAGTTTTTGGAAATAGTTGACCATTGATGTTAGTTCTGGGCACAGAAAGCCTAAAAGACTACGAAAGATGTTCTCCTCCTGGTTGGATAATTAGTTTAAGACATGGTCGTCGAAAGAAAAGGCTCGATGGTTGCACATAAAAAAGTAAAGATCGACGATTCGTTTCTTTCGGGAAAGTTTGACGAGTTGTCCCATGTTGAGGTCAGGATAGATAGCTTTTTTTTTATTAATGGCTTTACGCATTGTCGACAACGAGGTCATTAGAGGCGGGATGGGATGGTGGACAAGGAACGGGAAGTAATTCGGCCATGGCATTTTTGAAGGAAGCATCCCGGCATTCACCTGAGTGATTTGGGGAAACCATGGAAAACCCAAATCTGGATGCCCAGACGGGGATTCGAACCGGCGTCCGCCCGAATGCCAGGCCAGAACGT
>CM061918.1:116120767-116247303 GCA_031002005.1 Vandiemenella viatica
CCTGAAAATCAATGTATATAGACTTTATTTTATGAAAAGAAATTATTTAAGGCCATTTAATATGTTTAAGAACAGTACTGAGCAAGAGAATTGCTTAAATGTTTGTAATTCCAGGTATTGATGAATGTTATGATGTCTAAAGGACAATTTACTACAGTTTTAAAATGATTTCTGTGAATAATTTTGTGTTTAAGTATCTTTAATTTCCATTTTTGACCATTTTATAATGATGTAAAATGATTATGTATTAATTCTGACTGTTTTTTTAATACGTTTCAATTGTTTAAGTATTGTTAATGTTCGAGAAATCTCTGTCGGAAGCTTTTGAAGTGTTCTAGAAATTTCAATAGAGCCTATATAAAGAAATCAGCAGAAGGACAGTAGCAGTTTAAACAGACTCAATTAATCACAGCGAAGTACTGATTGATTGTGGAAAAATTGTAGTATGCTATCTCTGGATTGTATGAATGCATGTAAACAGTATCATTGACGTCTTGTTTTATGAAAATAAAGCAAATGTCAAATTGAACTGTATGGTGGATTACTTATTTACCTTATTAATTAAACTACCAAAAATCTTATACTGCGTTTGAACAGTTTAATTCATCACTGACATGGTCAAATTTGGAGTTTGATTTTATGGCCACATGCCCTTGCTGACACCAAGCATTTTATGCCTTCTGCCGGGTTGTATCACAGGGTCTGTCTCAAAAGTAAGTTGAATGACGTTGCACCACCAAAGCAAGCCACTAGCAAGGTGTGCTAAGTGACGGGAAAGATAAAGAGGAGGGGGGAGGTTTAGGGAAGCAAATGATGATAAAATTTTGTGTTTCACTCAAGAAAACAGGCACCATACTGAGGGAGTTTATGGCGATAATACCATGTCCCAGAATATGGTTTACCACTGGCACAAAATGTTCCGGGAGGGCAGAGAGGATGCCAAGGACGGAGATCACACTGGACACCCATCAAAATCACATTCCAAACAAAATGTTAAGAAAGTGAGGGACGTGTTGAACTCTAAATGACGCCTGTGTGTTGTAATGCTGGCAGATGAGTATAATATCCCTAAAAAGTACTGTGCATCACATAGGTACTGAAGATTTGGGTATGTGGAATATCTGCACGAAAGTGGTCGCCAAGATGCTTTCCAATGGACAGAAGGCTGCTCATGGAACGATCTCACGTGACCTCTTGGAGCAGTGTGAAAGTGATCCGAATATTTTGGATAATGTGATTACAGGTGATAAAACGCCGGTTTTCGAGTATGATCCGGGGCAAAAAGACAAAGTGCTGAGTGCCACAAGGCAGTTTCCCCATGTCCAAAAAAGGTGCTCATCGTTATTTTTTTTTTTTCTGACACTCTGCTATGATTGTTTATTTTTATTTTTTAATTTATGCTGAAATCAATAACAAAGGAGCAGGAAAACCACAGCAAGTTTCTCAAAACAACTGTATAATAAACTAATTGTAGTATAGATAAAATTGTTATATTGATTTGAGGCAGGCGGCAAGCTTGACTCGGTGGGCGTTGCCCGGAGTGAGACAATTGTGTCGCACACGTCAGCACGTTGGCGAGCTGGCTGGCCGTTCACAATAAACAGTCACGCGGAATAGCTTTGAGAAATTGATGGACGCATTAGGTCATTGCCCAGCCAACTCACAGGACAGTAAAACGTGACCAGCTCTCATGTGCTAAAAGTTCGAGAACATGGATGGAACACGGAGGTCGTTGCCTGCTGGTAAGTCTTGGTATCTGATCATGCTGTCGATAAACGTGACTGGTGTGTATAAATAAGCTGAAAAATGTCAGGCGAGGAGGTCAGTCGCAAGAGTGAACGTGCCGCAACTATGTTTGTCTGAGCGTCGAACCGGGGACTGAAGCTGAAAGCCCAGCCCGCCTTACTACTCACAACGCTACATAGCCTAACAGAACCCGTCCAGGGTCCAGACCTGGAGGGAAGCCTGTGGGACAGCAATCCAGTGAGTCAACCAAATAGAAAGTCCACATGGATTAGTATCTCAGCCTAACACCACTCACCATTCCTGACAAACAGGTAGTAGCGTAATCACGCTATTACAACTGGCACATTGAAAGATTGATATGCCATTCATAATTATTGTCACAATGTGGCTACAACAAGCATTCAATATCAAAACCAGTTAGTCATGTGGATACTGCAGAAATAGATAGTAGGATAGCAAACGCCAGATATAAGGATGAAAGTAATTTACTTAGAACTTTAATCATGGAATTCAATGTACATAGAAATGAAGTTTACATTTCTGTAAAATATGATCAATTTGTAAATAATTAAAAAGGCGTTTGGATATTTAATGTTTTGGATAAATGTCATTTACATTATTCAGATTCTACTATGTATGTATGGAAATGAAAGTTAAAAATAAAATAAAAAAGTCACTCATCAAAAACTGACTGGAGAGTGGCTGCAGTGATAAAGATACTACACAAGAACATATGGCATAACCTGCATTGACACTCAAGGTCAACAGTCACATTAATGTATATAAGGTAGAATAGGGACGGTGACCCATCACTCACCACAAGACAGGTGGGCCACATGGATACAAATATGGTAGTTGTTGTTGGTTAACTTTCCTCTCCCCAATCACTGTCATCCCCACACTTCCCAACTGGTTCATCTCTAGTTTAATCATAAGGAGAGTCTTGGTGTGTACTCATCTGATCCCATTGTCATATGCCTTCCTCTAGTTATGATTTTGTGCTCACTGTGGCCTTCATTTGTGGTGAGTGACAGGCATGTTTTCCCTATCCTTCTCTATTTTCATTGACTATTACAAAACTAAACATATCCATTGTAAACAACTATAGTTCAGTCCTGGTCAAACAGTACTTCCCAGGTCTCAAATCCATCAATCAGATCCGACAGCAAGGCAATGTTTTCCTTAAAGCCTCCACTAAAAAGATATTTCTCCTCCCCCAAATCCTCCCTGTCTCTCCCAGACATCGAACAATCAGCTTCTCAACCTCAACCAACAACTAGTCTGCAATTCCTTGCCCCACGGTTCCTTCTCAAGTGACAAACCTCATTGCAAGGTGTGCAACATTCACCATCTTCACCAATCTCATCACCAGGAAAAGCTAAGAGCGATAAAAGAATAGGGCAGAAAGATCTAACATTGAGAAGAACAGAGGGTTATTTCCTCATACTTTCAACTTACGAGGTAAACATCTGTTAGAAAAGCAATTACCCCGGCCCTAGTAAGTATACTAGACTTTCTTGATCAGGATTCTGGGAAACTAAGAACTTGATGCTGGAATGTATACAGAACTTCCCAAACTTCTTCATGTGAAATCCATTTATTTTCTGGGAGTTTTGAAAAATAAAATGCTTTTAAAAGTTGACATACTGAAAGAAGTTACAGAACCATTGCACAAATTTTACATCCAAACATCAGCACTTCAGCAAGCAAGGTAGTAGGATGATCACTACAGAATCTACACAGGCAAACAAGTAATCTTAATCCCAAAAAAACTAACACAACTTCATACCGGTTTGTAGTCATGAAGAATATTAAAAACTCAATATTAAACTTCACATCTCCTTCTGAAATAATCTCAGTACTATCAATCAAATCAGTAAATACGGGCTATTCACTAACCAGTTCACAAGTTCCTACAAACTTTAGTAGAAAAGACCCTCAATTGCAGAGTTCTTATGGGTACTATTAGAAGAAATGATAAACAAAATTCCATACAATCATATCATAATTTTGACAGGAACTTATATGCACAAATTGGCAGAGATTCTAAGATTCTATCATGTTCATAAAAGAATCAATAAAATCAGAGGGTGACTAATTGCCTTCTGTGACAATGTCAGTTCAAAAATAATGCACCGAGCGTGGTGGTGTAACGGATAGCGTTCTGGCCTCGTATTCGGGAGGACGGCAGTTCGAATCCCCTCCGGGCATCCAGATTTGGGTTTTCCATGGTTTGCCAAATCACTCCAGGCAAATGCCGGGATGCTTACTTAAAACGCCCATGGCCGAATTCCTTCCCATTCCTTGCGCACATCCTTTCCTGTCTCTCGCTGTTGAGAGACATAAGGCAGTTAAAAAAAAAAAATAATAATGTCAACCCATTTTCTCACACTTCCACACAACAAAAAACCTTGGAGATCCCCAAATCATCATTTAAGAGAGTTTCAGTTATATTATATGAACATTTTTTAAAAAAAAGGTAAATTAATGTTAACTTATGTTAAAATAAAAAGAGGGGTTGTTCACTCTAATCACAACAATCAAACAGATTCAAATTTAGAATATTTCGGGGTAAACCGTTTATCAAGTGGCTTTGTTGACCGCAAGGCTTGTACGAGCTTCGCCACTTACTTCTCTTAACTTGACAAAGGTTTTACCCCGAATATTGTAATGTCTGTTTTTGTGTATTGTTTTGTGTTGCTGCTGCCTTCCTCCCTTCAACTTTGGTGAGTGCTGGGTGTATTTTATCAATCCTTTCCATATACTAGTTTACTGGCATTCATAGATCAAGACCATGAGTTACTTGGGTAGATTTCTGGGGTATAAAAAGAAAAAAATCAGAGTGTTGGCTGTTTACCGCAGTGCAAGAATGACAGAAGAGGATGAGGCTCTTGGGGTGAAATTAAATTCATACTCAGAGTTCAGAGGTGAGAATAGAATGATCATCATCGGCGGGGATTTTAATTTAACAGGTGTAAACTGGGAAGGGAATAAGATTAATAACACAAGGGAACAAAGATTTGCAAATATCTTAATAAGGGATTACACAAGTGGTTGTGCAAAACACTAGGAGACAAAATATTTTGGATACATTTCTAATTAAGCCAGATGAAAACCTTTTGAGGTATCAAGTAACTGAAGGAATAAGTGATCATGAAGCAGTTCTGATGGATATTAGAGGATTCAGTAAACCAGCAGCCAAAATTGAAGGGGGAAACAGGTACAATTTTAAAAAGGCACAGGTTTCAAATTTGAGGAGATATTTCAGAGAACAATTCAGCAAATGGAAGGAAGGCTCAGGTACAGTAGAGTCAAGGTGGGAAGAGTTCAAGGAGATAATAAGAAAGGGGGAAGAAAAATTTATTCCAAAGCAAAAAATAAAGAGAAGTAGAGAACCTATGTACTATAATAGGGAAGTGAGGAGGTTAAAGAGGTTGGTAAGAAAAGAACATAACAGAGTTAAGAGACAGCAGGGTAGTAGGGAATATTTAAAACAACTAACCAAGGAATTAATAACAGCAAAGAAAATGGCTAAAGATGGGTTTATGAAGAGTATTGTCAGTGCAGGAGGACCATTGACTGTTGCATCTAGAAATTTCTATGGCTATATCAGGAAAATGAGGGGAAGGGAGGGTGTAGAGACACTTATAGATAAGGATGGAGAAGAAGTTACTGACAATTTGAAAAAGGCAGAGATTTTAAGTAACTGGTTCAGAGAAAGCATTAGGGACAATGAATCAGAAACAGGAGGGTCTAATTCAGAGAACAAGCTTAACAGCACAATTAGAAATGACGATAGTAAAAAAATTTGATATCCATCCTGAGGAAATCATGAAGGAAATAAGAAAGCTGAAAAAACATAAAGGGGCTGGTGAAGATAATATTACTACAGATATCATAAAGATAGCCGGATGTGACATTGTACCTTATCTTGAAATATTATTTAAATTGAGTCTAGACACTTGCTGCTTACCACAGGACTGGAAAAGTGCAATAGTAGTACCGGTACATAAGGGAGGGGTGAGAAATAGAGTTGAGAATTACAGGCCAATCAGTTTGACATCAGTGGTAGGTAAATTAATGGAAAGATTGATATGCAACCACATCAGAAATAAATGTGAGGAACGTAATTGGTTTTCAAGCAGGCAACATGGTTTCAGGCAAGGATATTCATGCGAATCTCAGTTGGTGGGATATATGCAAGATATTTCAGATGAAATGGACAAGGGAGGCCAAATTGATAGTGTAACACTAGATCTGTCTAAGGCGTTTGACAGAGTAAGCCATAAAATGGTAGTAAATAAGGTAAAAAACCATTGGAGTGGATAAGAAAGTCATTTGCTGGGTAGAAGAATTTTTAAAAGGTAGAAAACAGAAAGTTAGGGTAGGAAATGTAGTATCAAAAGAAGTGGAAGTAAAAATGGGTGTGCCACAGGGTAGCGTATTGGGACCATTGCTATTCATTATTCTAATGAATAATTGTGTTGATTGTTTACTATCTGAAATTAGATTGTTTGCAGATGACATAATGCTGTATAAAAGAATCAAAACAATAGAGGATTGTAAACAGTTGCAGGGTGATCTGGACAGGATATCTAATTGGGTTGGTAAACATGGAATGAAGATAAATGCAAAGAAGAGTCAGCTTATTAGATACACAAATAAAAAACAAAAGGTTAATTATGAATATAAGATGGGGAAATAATTGCTTACTGAAGACTTGAAATGCAAATATCTTGGAATTACTTTTGATAACAAACTTAACTGGGCAGGACACATAGGACAGGTGGTAGGAAAAGATTTCAAAGTTCTGCACTTGTTGGAGAGAGTTATGAAGGGATGTACGAGAGAAGTCAAGGAATTGGGTTACAAAACTTTGGTCAGACCATTGCTCGAATATGGTAGTGTAGTATGGGACCCTCATTTTACGTATCAAATACAGGAGTTGGAGAGGGTGCAAAGAAAGGCTGCTAGATTTGTTTCTGGAAATTATCGCAGAATGCAATCAGTGACGGATATGATAAAGGAGCTGGAATGGGATTCATTGCAAGACAGGAGGAGGATGAGGAGGGTCATGGGAGTGTACAGGGAATATACTAGCGATGAGGCATGAAAAGATATTGCAATAGGTATGAAAAGTAGTGCATGGAAGGGAAAAGATGACCATGACCACAAGCTGGCACTCGATTTCAGGCACAAGGGCGTGGGAAGATTCTCTTTTTTAGGTAAGGGTGTCAGGGATTTGAATGAGTTACCAAGAGAAATGATGAATAATTTACCGAAAACTTTGAAAGAATTTAAAGATAAAATTTGTAGAGGGCAAATGTAGGTGGGTGCAGGATAGGGGGAAGATGGGTGTGTAGGGAAATTGCCACCGGAGCCTGTGCTCCATTGCAATTAAATTAAATTACATTAAAAAAAATTAAACTTAATGAGCAGATAATTCTTTTTAACTTGAATAACAAACTGTTTATTTCTACAGTCCTTAAATTTTAGTTGATGTTCAAATAGGTTATATTTTCACATTCTATTTCAGTAATTGACAAGGAAGATTTCAAAATCTAGAAATATACTTGTAGACATATTTACAAACAGAAACAAGTCATATCTGAAATTTAAAAACAAGCATAAGTCAGTGTTTAGAGCTATAAAAAAATTAATACTTCATAAAACTTCATAGTTTCTGAGCTTACTTAGAAGATATTGTACCGGTAGTGGCCTATATAATTTTGCTAGAAAAATCAGTACATTCAAAAATCAGAAGCTAATAGCTAATAATAAATAAATTGTTTGTTCTCTTCAGGTATACACCGCATTTCAACCTGCCAACATTTCCATTAATATTGCCGCTACAAAACCAAACTATGTAGACACATCTAAACACAAGAAATGCATCGCGAACTACATTTCCGTCATCAAAGTTTATTTCATAACGTTTAGTAGTTCGCACAGCACAAATTATCACGATTAATTTCATCGTGCAATTTCAGTGTAAACTGAAACGTGAGTAATGCATGCAGAATACCATATTCACTGTGTCACGATGTAAACATGACCCGTTTAAATTAAATTTCCAACATTTGTTTACAATAAGGCTAGCTTTTCAGGTGCAAAATAGTAACATATGCTAATTGTCTACACTACACCAACAAAAATTTGAGAATAATATGATCCTATTGACAGCAATGAATAAATTTATAGCGAATGGCACTAATGTTGCGGTTGCCTGTCACATACTTCAAGAACGATAATTACAATGTGACTTACTTATGAAACGCTATTCTAGGTTTTTTCCTATCTCGTCTGTTTGTGCAACCATATGCATCACAACTTGGCATTATATAAAACTTTAGAATATTAGAAAATGAAATGTTCTCAGCAGCTGACACAGTGCAAACAGCCCTATGTTTTGGTACTCCTACGATGTCCGCCACGCAGGCACAGTTTTTTCACGAGGTTTCACGGATTTCGCGTTATCTCGTCTCCATATATTCCTTCCTCCATGTTTAGTGCCACTCGGAATATCTCTGAGCACTCCCCCCCACCCGCCACTATATTTACTTACCGTAACGGGCAAACTTCTTATGCTGCCACTACACCGTCAACGAGTAGAAACGAGTCAACACGTTGGCGAGACTGTAGATGATACGTTCGTATAAATACATGGAACTATTTGCAACACTTGTATATGTTTTTATTTATTTATTTCTTTTGTTTCATAAATTCCTGCTGAGACAGGACCTTTGAGATGTAGCCTTTCTGTTATCTTCTACTCGACTCTGCGCATGCATTAAGAGTTAGTAAAAACTACAGTGGTCGTAGGGATCTATACCCGTTTATATGGTTTCATTAGGGGAGAGGTAGTATGAAAAGTATTTAAGACATAAGGGAACGGGGCAGTGGTGTAGTGGCCCTGTCAGCTGATTGATAATAGCCGACAGGGTAAACTTCCACTGGAGCCGTTGATAAAAGTCGAACCTAGAAGTTGACCATGGTTCTGATGTGAATGTTCGTCGTAGGTCCCTACTGCAACACCTGAAAGGTTATATGGCTCAGCACATTCAGATATTAACGTGGGAATGGAGGTTAAATTACTGTAAACGGCAGTTGCCTTATTACATACTTATTTACATAAGCAAGGACTGGTGACATATGTGAATACTTACATTATTTAATTGGCTAGGAAACAAAACATTATAGATAGAGCCAAGGACTAGGCGAGCATGTAAGCTGATGGGCGCCTCGCAGCCCAAACTAAATGGAATACTTATAATCTCCCTGAAGATTATGCCCACGTGAGTATGACCAAATGTTTGACCCTCTGACTACCCACACCCAGCTATCGCAGCAGAGCCCACCTTAGTAGCAGACGCCAGGCATTATCTTCTTCTCTGAAACAGCCACCTAGGTGGCGCCCGCGTAGGTGCATTGCGTTGTAGATTTCCGGAGAGAGACAGACAGCTGCCCCCAGGTTTCAAATAGAATATCCCCTTCCTATTCCCACTGTGTGGAGAGGGAAATACTTCTCGCTAACCTGCTCTATGAAGTCACTTTACCAGCTTCCAGTAATGACAGGGGTTTGGCAAGTATTTAGGCAAGTGACCGACCTAGATCACTACAGTGGCGATGCGTGTTTAAAATTATTAGGAGTGCTGCTTTCAAAATATAGGCCTACCTACTTATCTTTAAATCAAAAAGGTTGGTTTAATAATAGGTTGAGCTACATTAATATTTGGTGTGAAATGTACGCTCATGGAGAGACAGCTGGTAAATTTAAACTGATGAAGCTCCATCACTGTCACAGTAGTTGTTTCTTTTGAATGCGAGGGTGACAAAATAAATTTTTTCTTTAAAACGTAAAGAGAACAATAAAAAATTGTCAGTTCCATGGTAACCATCTAAATCTGATGCATATGAACAGATTTGAGTTGATATAAGTGTATGCTATTTAATTTCAATTCCAAGGTAAAGCTAAAACTGCAGGGCTCACCCTTTTTATTGAAGTAATTATATATATATATATATATATATCCACGGACCTACTACGCAGTCGTAGCAGGGAGATACTCCCACGTGGCGCGTCCCACGTGGCGGATAGGTAAGTCCTCACCGGTTTACGGGTGGACTTTAGTGAAATAAAATACCTCTCGCGGACCAAAAACACGTATGACAAATGAAGGAGGAAGGTAAAAGAAGCCAGAGAACACAGAGAGGCAACCTCTAGGGCTATTAACCTTAATTGTAACACGGATCTGTAGACATCAAAAAAAAAAAAAAAAATTAAGCCAAATATGCATGATGACAAAACTTATAAAGAATATTACCCCGGGGGGTAAACCTTCGGATGAATCCCTCGCCGTGAAAGGTGCTGCGCCAGAGTCTCATTCGGATTCTAGGGGAGACTCGGCATCATGCAAAAGACGAGTCGGAGCGTCTTCGAATATCCCTTACAGTCGCAAACTCAGAACCAAATCCAAAACTTTTCTAGCAACATTCAATATAAATTCACTCACCCAAACTGGTAACACGAAAACCCATACTAGAGCTCTACACGAAAATCAGATATCAATAATAGCACTGCAAGAAAAACGGTACCAAGACGAAGAGATTTTCGATTCTGAAGGTTATAGTAGTGCCCAGAAAAGGATTTTCAGTGGATCTCTGAAGCTTGGAACAACTTTTGCTGTGAAAACTACAATCCTTGAATCAGTTGACTCAGTAAAAGATCGGTAATCTATATTAACAATTAAGTGCGCCAACGAAACCTATACACTGATAAATGCACACGCCCCCACAAATGATAAAAGCAGATCAGATCCAGATGAAGTGAAAAAAATTTGGGATCTACTGGATGAAGAGCTAGCCAAGATTTCCAAGTGCCATGAAAAAATTCTTTTGGGGGATTTTAACGGCCAACTCGGGCGAGAAAATAAATACCGGAAAATTATTGGACATTATTTCCCTGGTTTATGTAAAATTACATCAGGACATACCTAGAAGAGAACCATATGGTGACAGAGGGAGCAGGGGGAAATAGTATTGGCAGGTATCATAGTGTCTGAGGTGATCTGGGCAACTGTTGAAACGTGAAAGCTTCTTTCCAATGTAGTGTTTTCTCCTGAGACGGATGAACAGTAATAGATGAATTCTGGTGTGAGGCATATGAATCTGATGTTTCAACAACTTCTGATATTTGCAACAGATCTAGCTTGGTTTTGGTACCTGTGGATGTTTTTGTTCTATTAATAAAATAACAATACCTGTGAATGCTGTAGGTAGGTGTGATTATACAACAGAATGTGATGGGTGAGCATTCGGGAGGGCGGGAGTTCTAATCCTCGTCCAGTCTTTCAGATTTAGGTTTTCTATGGTTTCTTCAAATTAGTACAGACATAGTACTTACCGGTTCTTGTCTTCAGTCCTTTCCCACCTCTAATGACCTCGACGTTGATGAGGCGTAAATGATTATATTACGCAGGGCTAATAACTGAATAGTAGAAGCATTGGGATTCTTACAGATTTGCTAGCTAGATCTTTAATTGATACCTCCTTCTGTCATGAAAAGATTTCTGTAGCTAATGATGTTAAGGCAGCCCTCCCACTTTTTGTAGATTAGTGTCAACTGTTATATAGTCTTAACAGAAGTTAGTTCAGCACACTACATAAAACTTCTCTACAATTCTGGTAGGTAACTATTTTAATAACGGTTCTGTTAATAAATTTTAGAATTTGCTTTTACTCCTTACAGAAACATACATAAGATTATAAATCAAACTTTATCCAAAGATTATAGAAGCACATTACATACACAAATGATGTAGAGACGTGTTAGCACTATTCCGAATGAGCTTGCCCTGTTACGACTATCCGAATTTATTTTACTCAGCATATAAATATTCTGATAACCGAAACAGCGCCTACAATCAATTCTGGAGCGCTAAATAATACGTAATCAATAGAAATCAACCAAAAATAATTAAAACATACACAAAATTAGGTTAAACTATATAGTAACAATTTAAAATGAAATTAGGAACATATAGGAACTTAGAACATTGTATTGACAAATCTGGACTTTTCAAAAAATAAGAATTAAACTTTAAACATGATTGCTGGTACAACATTCCAAATTATAATTTATAATTAATGTGCCATGTACTGTAATTCTTTTAACACAGTTAGAAACTCCATTAGTTCATTTACAATTTTTTTCACAAATCATACACAATATAATGCCATACAATTTTGAAGTAATTCCACATATTTACAATCAACTGTTTCCCTTCATTGTTTAACACACACTTAAAAATTCACAAAAATGGTAATTTATAGTATCAGGGTCTTAGAGACAAAACAATCTATTCATATGAAATAATTATATTTATTGAAAATTATTCAATTTAAAATCCTGGTCTCCTTAGGAAAATTGAAAGTATTGACAGGCTTAGTACAAGAAAGAAAATGAACTTCCAGGCAGAGCCAGCAACAACTAAATTTTCTGTTTCGTTTCCTTATCGAACACAGTGTTGCGGTTTCGTGGCTCGTCCACTAACCCCTGCAATAACGCTTTATTACCTTTTAACGATTTCAATGGGAAATAGGTTTCACTATCTAAATCCTTACCAAAAGTTCCACTTAAATATTGATATTCATCTCGTACGGCCGCCACCCAGTTTCCAACCGAGAATATTCAGAAGTGTAACTACAAAATAAATTATTGCAGTCATTTCACGAAAAATATTTTAATTGGCCTTCCTTACGTACTCTTCAAACTCAATCAACTATACAAATATGTTCATCAGAGGTCAAAAATCGCGAAGTTACACGTTCTAGTTGAAATAGCTCCGCTATTTGTACAATTTTACACCGCATTCACACGGATACATCCTTTATATTCAGAATGCGCTTCACCACCAACTGGACTACTCCCTGTTCGGTGACCGACTGCCCGCCTTGTGCCTACCACTGAGCACAAGATGCGCCTTCCGGGGTTCGCTTTTCTGTGGCCACGGACATGCTGCCAATGACGTCGCTAACCAGTGCCAATATATAAACTCCCATGCTTGCTTACTACAAAAAAAAAACCAAGTGTTCCGCTACAACAGACTTAATTATTCACTAGAATGGTAATTAATGGGAACAGTTTTTTAGAGGCATAACAATATATTCACTTAAAATAAAGTGGAAATCGAGGCAGAGACAGTCAGCTGAGAACAACTACAAGATACCTGATGAAGACAGCAGAGTCAGCTGTAGGAACGACGTATTTTTACACCACCATGCGGCTGGACACCCGAGAAGATTTTGTTGCATCGATACGCCGGGAAAGTCTCCACTCACACATTAGCATTGTGTTGTTTGCTTTCATGAAATGCTATAATTGCTACATATTTACAGTAACACTCTGTACCCTCATGAATTTTTAATTACATTTTCTAATTTATTCAGTCTCTTTCCCAAAACCAGACTATAAAAATCTGTTTTTTATTTTTGTTTTATCCCTATAGTTTGGCTATCGTTCAGTGTTACTCCTGGTTTGAGGTTTAATAGAAAGTTCCTTATATTTTCTTTGTTGCTTAATACATCTTTGGTTTGTTTTATATTTTTGCTGTACAGTAGTTTTTAACATGGAGGAAGGAATTCCAATGGAGGAAAGAGAATATGGAGACGAAGCAACAGACCTTCACCACGCATTGAAGTGTCGCCGGGCGGAGGAGGAGTGGGGAGGAGTGGGGAGGCGTGGCTTCCATATTACCTATCCATATAAACACGGGGAATATGTACAAAACCTCAAGGGGACTCTAGGATAAACGTGACGCCGCAATCTGGTGATGGAGTATTATGTAATTCGATGAGACAAATAAAAAAGATGAATAAATTTGTTTGATATCCTGCTTACTTTTCGAGATATTCTGTCTCAAATGGTGAGACGTTTTTGGTTGAAATTCAGAAGAAAAAATTGGTCAAAGTCAAATTTGATGATGGATTCATATTTAAAAAGACGAGACAAATAAAAAAAAATAAAGAATAGAAATCTCACCTAGTTTTCGCGATATAGTGTCTCAAAAGTTAGTTGAAATGCAGAAGAAAAACTTCACAAAAGTCAAATTTGATGATTGATTCTTGTGTAACACGATGGAAAAATAAAATTTTTCGATATGTAAATGGAGACTTTCCCGGCGTATTGATTCAATAAAAGTTTCTCGGGAGTCCAGCCGGATGGTGTCATAAAACGACGACGTTTCGACAACCTGCTCGGTTGTCTTCATCAGGTCTATTTTGGATATTTCTTCTCAAAAACCCAAAAACAGACTGGCTTCGCTGCCTCCGAAATTCGAATGTCGTGTATAGAGGGTTGCCAGGACGCCCAATCAGCACGCTGGAAATGAGGGTATCCGTGTTGCGGACTGCGTATGGAGCCAAAATGGTGACCCATCCAAGTGCTGACCACGCTCACCGTTGCTTAACCGGTTTTTTTTTTTTTTTTTCGCTGCCTCTACGGCTGTTGTTGAAGTACCACTACCTTTGGTAGTATAACTTCTGGGTGTCAGTTGGGTGTTGTTTTGGGGACACATTTTTATTTCACTTTTGAGGGAAAATGGCTATGGACGCCGTAGGCGTCCTTATATTAAAACCCCCTACTGGGTTCGTGTTGTCAGTTGGGGATCATCGCCGTAATAAGTTGCGTTAGCAACTGGACGATTTTCGCCAACTGATTTTCACGTTTTGGTTCATGGATGTAGCATTGATGCACGCGCTGGTCACTTTTGTCGGTCGGCGGATGGTATTTTTCGTGGCTTGACGCCCTTTTCTGTGGGCCGCCCGGTCCTTCGACTGTTCGGGCATGGCTGGGTTGATGTTGACGTCTTCCGATGGCGGCTAGGAGCCTTCTCTTCACAGGACATCCCCCGTAGCTGGCGGCGTGGTCAGAACCGCAGTTAGCATATCTCGGCGTTGCTTCTCTCGGACGTGAGCATACCAGGTTGCTGTGGTTCCCGCCGCAGCGGACGCAACACACTTGCTTGTTGCAGTCCGAGGCCTTGTGCCCGAATCCTTGGCAGCGGAAGCATTGTTGTATCGCTGCCATCGGTTTCCTCCTCTTTGGTTGATTTTTGAAGTTCCTTCCGCTCCTGTTCGTGTCTTGGTTGCTGGCCAGGTCGATGTGCTTGGCTTTTGTGGGCACGCTCCTGCCTGGTGCTGGGCGTGTTGTGAAATTTCTGTTTTGAGGTGTTTCGATGGAGTCTTCTGGAGATGATTCCGCGTGTATGGTCATTGCTGTGTGTCCTAGTATTCTCTTGGGAGTCCATGCTGTATTTTATATTCCTAGTTTCTAGGAATTTCTTAACGTCTTCGAGATCTTCTTGGCTCATACAGGTGACAAGCAGCTGAGTTGGCGATGAACATGCATGCGCCATTATTGTCTCTTCCTGATGGGATTTCCTTGATGCAGGACGTTTCTGATCGTCGTGACTGCTGTCCTGTAGCTTGGTTGAGTTTGGTTGTTGCTCGATGTTCTCACGGTTAGTTGAAGCCAGTGTCTCTTGCTCCATCGCTGGTTCTACGTTGCTGCTTGAGTTTCGGTGACGGATGTAGAGCGTTCGATGAAGATCGTCGAAATACTCATCCTCCTTGAAGTTCTTGGAAAAGACGAGAGGTAGTTGAACATATCGGGACCAATCTTCCTTTTCCGAGATGATGGGCTTGGCGTTAGGTGCATTCGCTGGATCGGAGAGTGTTTGCATCAGTTTCCTGAAGTTCTTGCTAGGGATTTCCCATACAAACAGTTTCTTCCCTGTTTTTACTCGGAGTTGCACTTGGAGCGGGATATCCTCGGCGAAGTAAAACTTCTCCCACTTTTCCGGTGTGAGCAGTATGAAATTGTACTTGTTGCCTCCGCCCTCACAGTGGAAATAAATGACAGTCTCGATGGTTTTGAAGTGGTCGGCATCGACCAATTCGGATGTCGGTGTTGACCATGACATCCACGATGAGTCTTCCGGTTTTTTTTCTTTTTTTTTTTTCGCTGCCTCAACGGCGTTATGTAGCCCCGCTACTGTTTGTAGCTTTATCTACTGTATCATATTGGTTGGTTTTGGGATCATGATATACACGTTAGGGAAAAACCCGGCTTTGGCCATTACATAATGACCTTAGAGGGAAACCCTTGCGTGAGCAGTTTTACGACCATCCCTAGTTGATTTTCTTGTGGCTGGCATTGACAACGGTTGTTATGTAGATGCTCATCGTGTCTGGTCTGGTGGTTATGATTGGTCAGGTGGCCGTGGGTGGTCTTATCCTTCGTCGATCTTGGTGGCGTCGTGATCTTCTCTGTGCTGGTCTGAGGGCGGCTCCTGTTGATGGCCGCTTGTAGCTTCCTCCTCAGTGGGCAGCCCCCGTAGCTGGCCGCGTGATCCATGGCGCAGTTAGCGCAAGTTGGTGTCGCTTCGCGCGGTCTGGTGCACACCAACACGCTGTGATTTTCCCCGCAGCGAACGCACCGAACTTGGTTCCGGCAATCTTTCGATCGATGCCAGAATCCCTGGCACCTGAAGCATTGATCAACGGTTGACAATGATGATTTCTTCCTGCGGGGTTTCTTCTTGGTGCTCCGGCCGTTTTGTTTCTTGACTTGGATATTGGCTGTCTCAACAGCTTTGATTTCTGATGGCGTTGACTGCTTGGGTTCGATGGGTGGTGGGAGGCTTTCATCTCGTGTGACCCCCGTTCCCTCTGGTGACGCAGTGCTTGAGATGCTATCAGTTTCCGGAACCCAGCGCCTCCATACTGGACGAACTGGAATTGAATGCTGTGGCTCTCGAGGAAATCCTTAACCACCGCTAACTCTGATGGGCTCGCACATGTTACCAGCAGGTTGCCCGGTATCAACCCTGTCGGCGCCCGCGATGCCTCGTCTTGGTGGTCTGCACTAGGTGTGGCGTCGAGGTGCTTGGGCAAGGACGGTGTTCTTGGAGATTCCGGTCCTTTAAGGCCATCGGTAGTACCGTCTTTTCTTGAGGTTTGCGATTCATCTTCCTGGCTAGACGAAGATGACGGTTGGTGTGGTTCGCAATATAGCACTCGATGTAGGTCTTCAAAATAGTCATCCTCTCTGAAGTCCTTGCTGAGGATGACAGGAAGGCTGACAAACCGTGACCAGTCTTTCTTTTTGTCAGTGATGGCAGTGGCGAGGTGGCTGTACTTCTCGTCGCTGAGGATGTACATGAACTTGTTTCTTGGTATTTCCCATGCATACTCTTTACTCCCGGACTTGACTCGGAGTTGGATTATGCATGGTTGAACCTGGGCGTCGAGGTATTTCTTCCACCAGCTTCGGGATGTGAACTGTCCTTTTGCCATGAAGATTTCGCTGTACTTGCCAGATGTACAACGGATGTGAGTCTTCCGGGTCACAGCACCAATTACTGCCTAGTCTTAGAAGGCAGGTGGAGGAGGAGGATATTGTCCGAAGACATTGCCTCCAAAAGTATATGGGTGGTGCAAATCTTTACTGTTGGTGTGGCTTCACGGTGGTGTATATTATTTGATTAAATTTAATGGTCTCTTATGACGATCAATTGTTGTATCATAGCGACCGATATTGTGGACTTCTGGGTTTTTGCTTCTATGTGTACTTTTGTAGAAAACTTCGGCTAGTTGTTTGAACCTGTCGTGAAGATATGGAACTCCAGTGGCTTCATGGAGTGCATAGGTTGGAAATCTGGTTGGAAGATGTAGAGCTCTCTTCAGTGCCCTGTTTTGTATTGTTTGTAATCTGAGTATATGGCTGTCAGCAGCGTATGCCCACACTGGACAGGCGTACTCTATAATTGGTCTTACAAGGGTGGTGTATATCTTAATGCCAGTACTTGGGGCTAGATTATTGTTTTTGTTAAGCAGCGAGTATAGGCTGTGGAGCCTCATGCTTGCTTTCCTGCGGATGTCATTAATATGGGCTTGCCAGGTTAGTCTCCTGTCTAGCAACACACCTAGATAGCGTGCAGTAGCTGACCAGGGTATGTCATTACCATGAAGGTGAAGAACGGGGTCCGGTTGACGTGGCCGACGGGTCCCAAGTCTTTTGCTGATGATTATTGCCTGAGTCTTGGCTGGGTTAATATCAATTCTCCATCTCCGGGCCCAGCTCTCCGTTACCTGGAGGACTTCCTGAAGACGGCGAATGGCTAAAATTTTGCTGCGGCTGGCTGCGAGGTAAGCGGTATCGTCAGCGTATGTTGCGACCAAAACACCATTGGATGTGGGGACATCAGCAGTATATAATGAGTATAAAGTCGGGCCCAGAACTGAGCCTTGGGGAACACCAGCTTTCACTATTCTTACACTTGAGAAGGCTCTGTCGACTCGAACACTGAAAGTGCGATCTACCAGATATGATCTTATTAATTTCACGTATGGTCCCGGGATACCCTGCTCATATAACTTAAGTAGGAGGCCCGAGTGCCATACGGAATCAAATGCGCGTGAGATGTCGAGCATCACCATGGCACAGTATTGTTTGTGGTTGAATACCTTTGTGACAGCTTCTGTTACTCTCATCAGCTGCTGAGTAGTTGAGTGGTCGCGCCGAAATCCTAGCTGGTGATTTGGTAAGGCATTTGTGTCCTCAATATGAGTGGACAGTCGTTTTAGCAGTAGCCTTTCGAATACCTTGCTCACCCTCCTTGTTGTAATGGCGGGTGATTCGGAAGAGCCCAATTCCGCGGCGGGGGCGTAGTGGTATGATAGCACGGTGTGGTCGGGGTGGCGGATGAGGGCTTCGGCTCTGGTGCTGCTTAACACCTCAACCCGGTCAGTGGACCAAACATCTGTACTTATGCCTCTCGGTGTACCCATTCCGCCCGAAAACAGTTATCAGGTTTTCCAGTTCTTATGGCAAGCTGTCTTTGTTAGCAACCACTCTATTCCTATTCCCAAGAGTATTTAAAACAGTGTTATGCTGCACAGGATAGTGGAAACTTGTGGCGCCCAGATACTGGTCCATGTTTGTCGATTTTCTGTATACACTATGCCCTAGCGTTCCGTCCGGCTTTCTTTCAATTAAGATATCGAGGAAAGGTAGGCGGCCGTCCTTTTCCATTTCTATAGTGAAATTTATACTAGGATGAATTCCGTTAAGATATTCCAGAAACTCATGTAAAGTCATGTTACCGTGGGACCATACCACAAACGTGTCATTGACATATCGGTAAAAACATGTCGGCTGCTCCCTGCAGGGCTTTTTCTTCGAAATGCTCCATGTATAAGTTGGCGACTACAGGAGAAAGTGGAGATCCCATGGCAACCCCGTTCACTTGTTCATAGTATTTCCATAAGTATGTGAAATACGTGGACGTCTGAACATGTTTGAAAAGGTCCACAATGACTGGTTCAAACTGGTGGCGTATCAGCTCCTGCGTATCATTCAATGTGACGCGGGTGAATAATGAGACGACATCGAAGCTAACCATTATATCTGAATCCTTCAGTTCCATGGTCTTGACGATCTTGACAAATTCCGTGAAATTTTTGACATGGTGGTCGCAATGGCTGACTAATGGACTTAGAAGACGGGTCTGTTATTAAGATAACGGGTAGGTTGGAGCTCCAATATTGCTGAAGATTGGTCTTGGAGGCTCGCTTTCTTCGTGTATCTTCGGCAGACCATATAGCCGAGGTGGTCTGGCAGCACGAGGTCTGAGTTTCTTGTTGGTCTTTTCAGAAAATCCGGCCTTCTTCAAGAAATCTGTAGTATTCCTCTCAATCCTGCTGGTAGGATCGTTGTCCAAACGCCGATAGAAAGGATCATCAAGGATGTACCTCATCTTCTGCTCGTACTGTTCTGTAGCGATGGCGCTAATTTTGGAATATCGATCAGAGAGGAAAGGAATATTTATTAGATTTCATTCATCTTTATTGAGCTGTGGGCCTCGGCGAGCGAGCCAGGTTCCCAGTCGGCTGGACAGGAAGCGCACCTTGTTATCAGAGTAATACCACACAAGCTTCAAGGTTGAGAGCTGAAAGTTTCACTCGCGTAGCCTGGGAAATTCGTGGGTGGCGAGTTTCCCTTTCGTAAGCACTGAGTGTGTGAGATTTACCGTTCCCACCCTGTGGTACGAGTTGAACCGCTGAACGCCAGTTATGAACTCTAAAAGTAACCACGTGAATGGTCTAGCCAATTATAGGGCGAGATGCCCCCTCCACCGCTAATGGCGCAGACGACACTCTGTAGCTAGTTGAACGGGGAGTCTAACACCATCTTTGACTCAAGAAACATCTACAAGAATTAAGGTAACACCGAACCATCTGATATTCCTACGCTTGTTGCTTAAAGATTTATAGTCAGTCCTTCAAGTCACTCATTTCAAGGGATAGGTCTTGTGTAACTGTTAGATTATGGTAAAAGAGTATATGTGCCTACAACGGAGTATAAGTAAATGTTTTGTGCCATCATGATTGCAGTCTTATTGTGTGATCTATGTAATGTCGTATGTTTTCATCAAGTGATAGAATAAATTATAGAGTTTACTGGATAGGTGTTCAAGAATACCTTGTCATTAGTTAAGAATCAAAGTATTAGCATTCAATAGTGAGTCGTTTCCTCCAGTAAGTAACTTGTCTAGTTAAGCTGCACTAGCGAACGGACAGTTGCTTAGCAGTAACCTTGTTTCTTGTCTCAAGGAGCGAGTAACAGGTGCATTACCTGCTTCGACCAGTCTAGCTAACTGTAGAAGTCAAATAAGCCGCTAGTTGTCTATCAACAAAATGATGCATTCGCCGGTTGAAGCTGAACCGACGGCAGTCCTCGTTGATAGAACCCACCGTATGTAGCGGATTTGCCGCTCGATTCGCTACATACAATATGAAAATGGTGTCAGGGCTGTGGAGTAATTAGTGGTTAAATTAATTAGGTAATGTTTGAGATGTACGTCTCGCTAGAACATGGCAGGAAGCAGGAACTGTTTTCCTACGCCAAATCCCCGTAGCCAAGCTAGGATATCAGATGGTGTTACCTTAAGAAGAATTTAAGTCCAAGCAAGATGATCGTTAAGTTTGAATTATATTCAGAAAGTTGAAAAGCTTAAGTTTTTGGAGGACGTCGGAAGAAAATAGCGCACGCCAGCCGGTCGCAGCCAATGGGAGCAACCGATACATGCTGGAACCTTGAACATAGCTGCGTGTCAGCAACGGTAAAAAAAATTTTATACTAGGATAAAACCACGAAAACGCCACCAGTTGCTTAAAATTTTTTATTCTTTAAAACTTTTAAGCAACTGGTGGCGTTTTCGTGGTTTTATCCTAATATAAAAAAACATGCTGGAACGTCTGGTCCAATCAGCGAAGTCGTAACGGATGCGCGCGAGCAGTCGTCACCTTTATCGCAGCCAGCTGATGGATGCCGCTAAAATACATCATAGAATGCAGCCAAATGGATTCTACTCAGCGAAGTCAAAATGTGAGTAAACAGTGACAATTGTGTTTTAAAAGAATGTAAATTGTGTTAGGAACAAAGTTCAACGGAATGTTTAATGCCGAGAAAAATATAATTCTGTATCAGAAAGTCTAAATTGACATTCAATCGTGTTTTCCGTGAAAAATGTAGGTTGGAAAATTAATGTCGTGGTATTAATAATAGTTATACGGCAAGTCATCCTAATGTTCTGTAAAACTTGTAAAAATGAATTATGCTGCTGTGGAGAAATTTAAGAATCATTTCATTAAAAGTACCGGTATCGAACTGTAACGAAATTTATATGTAAACATTCGCGAAGTGTCGGAAATTGAAACATTTCGGCTAGTTACGTATCTCTAAAGATGTAATAAATCGTAAGAATTCAGTTATGGTTGCGAATGTGATAATTGTTCGGAAAAATTAAGAATTTTAAGTCAGGTGAATGTGATTATATGCAAATTGAGTAAACTAGGCTCATAAAATGTGAATTTATTAGGTATTAATGTGGTTAAGTGATGACGAACGTGGTGAATAGAATTTTAAGTCTTATGAAAAGTTGTCAGTGAGAAGAGCTGTAATATCAGAATATGCGATCATCAAAACAGTCTGTGTAAAAGTTCTAAAGCTTAGAAGTCGATCACGACTCTGTTAAGTAATTAAAGTAATGCTTGGTGTAAAGGATTTTTTTATTAGGAGAAAACATGAAATGTAAATGATAGTGTTATGCCCTGCGCTGTCATAAAGAACTAATTACGAATTTAAGTCTTGAAGGATGAAGTGTTAAGCAAGAATTAATTAGGTGCTAATGAAAGCAAAAGGAGTTAACTACGAATTTTAAGGAATGAATTATTAAATAAGAATTGATTAGGTGCTAATGTGAGCAGAAAGAATTGATTAGAGGAATTTGTAAGAGTGTAAGAAAGTAAGAGTTAATATGAGAATAGTTTGATGTGAAATGCGCATGATTAAATGGAATAAGTAAGGAATGAAAGAATAAAGCTAGAATTGATTGTTGTTTGAAGGGAACACACCAGTAAACAGTTGTGAATTAAATTGAGGAATGGATTACGTTAGAATTGTTGGGGAGCACAGTATTATGAATTAAATTAGAATTGCTGTTTAGGGGATGACAGTATGTTTTATGAATTAGATTACAGGGTGACTAAAGGCACAATAAGTAAGAGTACAGAAAATGAAGTATTGGGTGACGGATAGTTTGAATAAGAATATATATGTATGGAGACTTAAAATATGCAGTGTGGACATCAATTAAGAATTGTAATTACGAGTAAGAAGTAAAGTTAGTAAAAACAGTGATTTTATCAAGCCAGAAACATTCGTAAGCTTATTGTAACAACTTTTGGTAAATTAAGTAAGGAATTAAAGCTTACGAATCTTAATATGAGATTGAAAAAATGGGTTTAATTCTAGATGGGGATACCGCTGCCTCGCGACTGTTAACGTGACGTCACGTTCACGTACAGTCCATCTGCGTAAAATACGTGTTATTACTTGTCGAAGTTAACAGCAGATAATTTATTATTGAAATGCGAGCTTCACCTGAAACATTGAACATCCGGTTGTGTTATCGGACATCTGCGGCCGCTTACCAGCGGCCGCCTGCCTCTGATCTACCTTCGGGATATCAGTTTATGTTGATATTGTATAGCTTTAAATTATTGTGACCGAGCGTACTGAGGGCACAATACAATAATAAATAATGACTGTACGTGAACGTGACGTCACGATGACGTCACGTTAACTGTCGCGAGGCAGCGGTATCCCCATCTAGAATTAAACCGAAAAATGTACTGTAGGAAGTTAGAAATTGTATTTATGTGAATTTTAAGTCATGAGAAAGGAGTTAGTTAACGTGCATCACGCGATACTGGCTATTGGTTTGATGTGTAGTTCATTGATTGCCACCCACGCGGCGCTGCTGTAGGCAAGGCCCATATGTTAATGCACGCAGTTAAAATCATGGTTAAAATAGCAACCGCCTTGTTTACGTTGGGTACGCAGTGTTCAATTAATTGTAATGTGTATACAATTGAGTGCATTTCAGTTATATAAAAAGTGAATCCTTCCTATATGTATTTAAAAAGTTATTTTGGATAGAATAATGTTGTCTAAACGGAAGATGTGAATGTGTTAAAACCGATGTAGGTGTTGTAAGTTACCACCTGTTGAATACAACACCAAGGTATAGTGTGTGTAATTACCATGCAGGAGTTGTAATAACGAAAGCTTTTTGTGAATTAGAATTAAGGTAAGCAATTTATATTATGAGTGAATTCAGTCCGTAGTAATGAAATCAGATGTGTTCAGAATAGCAGAATGTGATGTCGAAAAATTGCCAGGTGAAATCAAAGTCATATGCTAAAGAATTAGACTTTCGCTAGTTAAGAAAGAATGGTAACAGGTAATTCAGAAAATGTTAGAACAAGTTAACTAGTCTCTATGAGTAAATGAAAACAGCATGTCATGTGTTTAAAAGTTAAGTAAAAGTAGAATTCAGATTATCAGGGAGTTAATGAATGCAATCTATCCTCCATGTGTGCCTAAAAGTCAGTAATAAGAATTTTGAGTGATCAGAAATTTGTATAGTTTAAATAAATATGAAGATGATTTAAGATAAGTTAGAATTCAGTCTGGATTGTAAACAAAGTGGAATGACAGTTTAGCAGAAGGTAAACATGCTCATTGGTCAGTAGTCTCTAATTTCATTGAGTAGTAATTTGAATTGAGAAGAGAGGAAATTCCATGTGATTGAGTTAACACTTTAGTCAGCATTTGACTTTTACAGCAAGGGGTGTCCAAAGAAATTGAGTTTGCTTAACAGAGTTTATAAAGTCAGTCTAATGGCCACAGGGTCTAGTTATGGTGCATAATAGGAAATAATTTGCATTAGTGGGAGTAGTATATTTAAAGATATTCAAATTAGTTCAGAAGGTAGTTGATATAGTCCCAGATTGAATGCATCGCAATCAGCTGATAGTTCAGATAGGATAAAAACACTCAGATATCCAAAAATAGTTTCATAATACAGTAAGAAGGAATTTAAATAACAAACAGTAAGTCAGAAGTCAACAAGTTAAATTGGTGCAGTAGAGTTGAATTCAGTTATCATTTTGGTTGAAAGGTACCACAACCAAGATGGTAAAACAGTCAACGAGATTAAGTGATGAATTTTATAGATAAACAAAGAATTGAATTAATGAGCTGATTTAGTATGTAGGTTGTAAGATATGCAATTGATTTGACCTGTAGTTTTTATCCTCCCTTGTGTTGCAAATTTACATGTGATTTTATAATCTGTTGATACTGGCCAAATTGATTTAAATTACAAATATTTATTTTGGGATGATAACTTTGCATAATTAGAATTGATCAGTAACAGCTTTTAATGTGAATCAGTATACAAAGTCAAATTATGCCCCAGTGAGATGCAACGAGATAGCAACAAGTGTAAAATTGATTTATTTTTTTTGAAAAATTAGAGTATATTCAAATGCCCTAGGAAAAGTCAGATTAATTGAGACAGTTATAAAGTGTAAAAACATTTTGAGGAAATTCAGTATAGTAAACCATTTTGGAAGAAAAATGATGTAGGCCTAAAAGATTCAGATGTAGAGAGAATTATTAGGAAACAGAATAATGGGAATTATGTATGATGGGACACACACACACACACACACACACACATTAGTGAGCGAAATATATGCATGTTTATTTACAACAAGGTTGAATGGAATATATTAATACCAGAGTAGGTTAAGAAATGGAATATGTTAAAGGAGGAAAAAAAGTATAATGAATTGTGAATTGAAGCCTTGAGAGATAGAGGATCATGTTAAACTGTGGTAGTTAAGAATATGAATTGACGTCTGTGGGTAAATATAAAATATTGTAAACCATAAGAGGAATGCAGTGAATATGTGTATAGGAGGAACCTGATATAAATGATAGCATGTGATTTAAGTCAATACAAGTAGAGCAAACAGTTAAATGGCATTTAGAAGGTAATTGAGAAGTGAATTGATTGATTTTGGGTAATAGGACAGTTTTAAGTAAACAAAATCATTTTTGGAATAGGTTTTGTCAGAATACTAACTAGGATTGGATGAATGCATGAGAGTATGCTAAGTATATCTGAGAAGTGCAACTATGGATTTTGGGCAGTTCTATCATTACCGTGGCGCCAAAATCTGATGATGAATTCTTGCAGAACTCGACGAAATAAATCGAAAATAAAGAATAAAATTTTTTGATATCTCGCTTGGTTTTCGAGATATAGCATGTTAAAAATTGGCCATAGGTATAGTTCCTTCTGCTTTTTGATGTTTTTTCTTCTGGTACAGGCCGTATTTCAACCTAACAACAATCACTAGGAAGAAAATAAAACACCTATAGTGCATTTCCACCATGTATATATGGTGGTATTGGTGAAAAAAAATTTTTTGGTCCAGGCCGGATCTCACCCTAACCTCATCACTTTTGAGATATAATATCTCGAAACTAAGCGAGATATTCTTTATTTTCCATTTGTCTCATTGAGTTACGTAAGAATTCATCATCAAATATGGCTATAGCGAAATTTTTCTTCTGGTCCAGGCCGTATTTCAACCTAACTACGTCAATTTTGAGATACGATATCTCGAGAACCAAGCGAGATATCAAAAATTTTTATTCTTTATTTTCGATTTGTTTTGTCGGGTTCTATAAGAATCAATCATCATATTGTGGCGCCACAGTAATGATAGAATCCCCTGGATTTTGTATGGCTGATACGATGCATGTATGTATGATTGGGAAAACTTTATGAATGTGTTTGAAACAGTCAAGAGGTTTGCAGAAAATTGAGGAGAAGTTTATTAACAGTTAAATAGGAGAATGGAATATTGTTTGTTGAATTTATGTGGGAAGTGTGCAGTTTAAGAATAGTAGATGGAATTGAGGCTAGATAATTGTTAGTGTTAGCCAAGACTTGTGTACGTTATTCTGTAACCGTGGAATGGGTAAAGCATGTTGCTACTCACAGGGTTCCATTTATGAAATGATGGAGTTGGGTAAGTCTTATGGCAGGATGTCGGTGTGAACGGTCAGAAACGTTCACAACCCTCCCATGAGATGCCCTCAGTAGGTTCCTAAGCGAATAGATAAACAATCTCAGGGTTAACGAGAGTGTTAAATTGGGTAAACGATGAGTAATAGTGGATATGATTTTACTAAAATTAGCTATGACTAGAGTTGGAGTTGAAATTGCATGATCAAGGTGTAATCATGGCAATCAGATGTTTTATAGTAGGTGATGTAATGAGAGTATGAAGTCAAGTAAGAGTGATTGAATAAGAATTGTAAAGTGAATAATAACATGAGGAAGTGATGAATGATTATGCAAACATCCAAATTTTGTTTTAAGAATCGTAGAGAAGTCCTTTGAATGAAAGTTGTGTGAAAGTATGAGTATGAATGAAAATGGCAATTGTAATGAAACAGATTAAAATGAAAGTTACAGTAGAATTTATCAAAGCTTTTAGAAAGAAACTAGTGGATGCTTAGAGGAAGAAACTTGTAGTGATTGAAAAAAAAAAGTCATTATAGGAATTTTGTAATGTCAGTTTGCAAGCAAGTGATGCTGTGAGAGTAACAAATATTTTGGAGTATTATGTAAACATAGCAGTGATGTGACTTTATCTAGTATGCATTTAGAAATTTTCCAGTGAATTATGAATATGAGAGAATGCATAAAACTTGAATTTTGAATAATAGCATCAAATTATTTCAATAATCTTTGGATTTGTGATGTAATCAGTTGATTCACTTCAGTTTCACTTAGTGTTGAAAGTAAGTGATTTATTGAAGCAAATAAATTCAGAATTGTTTTGCAAACTAAGAATTATGTTAGAGTGTGAGATTATGTATGTGTACTGAATTGAATTTGCCTATATGAATTAATTATTCATGTGTTTAACTAAATGTCTGTAGATGCTTATTGATTTTGCTTGTAAAATAATTTTTGTAAAGGAATGATTCACACAGATCAGTAATGTAGCATTGATTTGCATTCATGATTGATTGAAGTAACAATGATTAATGATACCTATAAATCATGAGAATCAGTGATCAATCGCCAATAATTGATTGGTAATAGTAATTGAGTAATCTATTGATCAGCCAATAGATTTATTGATCGGAAATTGATAAATACTGATAATTAATATATTCAAATAATTACGTGAGAAAATTTTTGAGCTAATATCTGACATACACTCAATTCAATTAAGTAACTATTAAATTTTATTATGAATTGTAAAGAATTTATTGTGATTTAAAATGTAACTAGAAGTGAATTGTTCAAATTGATTCAAGGATGTTCCATAGCAATTAATGCATGAATTATAAACGTTTCTCGGGAAACAAACCGAGTGATGTTGTTATTAATGCACAATATTTCGGCTACTTTATTTTCCGTCGCCATCTTCCGGTGCAGTTGCAAGTCTTGAAGTCAGCCTTGAGCGTGTTGTTTGTAAACTGGCATGGCAACGACAGATGTTATGTTGCCTAGCAGCATCTGAGATGTCATTAGACGCCCGCGGAACACAAAAAGCAGAGCGTTGGTGTTGAGCAGCCTCAATTACAGGAATCCATGCATCACTTATCTGGTATCCACAATCCCTGTTTACCAAATCAGACGCGAGGCGAATTTCAAATGCCTCTCGCATGTGTCAACACCTTAGTCGCTTCGAAATCGAAACCATGTCCTTCTGTCAAACTAAGTTCCGCCACTGCTGATTTATCTTTTTGCCCCAGGCGAACATGTTGAGCGTGTTCCAAACAACGTTGTTGTACGCACCGTATGGTCTGACCGATGTATTTCTTTCCACATTCACACGGGATGCAGTAAACTCCGGGTGTACGCAGGGCAAGGTCATCTTTTGGAGAGCGCAAAATGTTTCTCAATTTTGGTGGTGGTAAAAAATGGTCTTGATGCCATTTCTTGCCAGGACTCTTCCGACCCTAGATGTTGTGGCACCAGCGTAAGGCAAGAAGGCTAATTTGTCGTGTGGACCATTATCGTGTTTATTAGGCCTACGATTCACTTCCCGGAATGCCAACTGTATCTGATGTTCGTTGTATCCATTCTTTCTGAAGGTATCACGGAGATGTTTTAACTCACTAGGAAGGCTGTCTTTATCACATATTGTCCGCGCTCTGTGGACAAGAGTAGTTAGTACTGTATTGCGCTGTGCAGGGTGATGATGACTGTGCGCGTTTAGGTAAAGGTCTGTATGCGTTGGCTTCCTATACACCGTGTGTCCCAAAGTTCCATCAGATTTCTTTATAATCAGAATGTCCAAAAAGGGCAAGCGGCCTTCCTTTTCAACCTCCATCGTGAATTGGATGTTTTTGTTGACACTGTTCAACTGAAGGAGAAATTCACGATGGAGGTTGCAATCAGAGTTTAAAATTTTTAAAGATCATTTTGTTTTAGAATTCAGTTGGTTCATAATGTAAACATTGTAATCTTGAGACCCTTTAATGTAGAATTTGCAAGGAATTGTTTGATTTAAAATCTTGAGTATTAATAAGTTGAATTGTTAGAGTAAAAATACTAATGAGTCAGTTAAATTCTCGAGTCAGTAGAATCTCTTTTGAACTGTAAAAGTAACCACGTGAATGGTCTGGCCAATTATAGGGCGAGATGCCCCCTCCACCGCTAATGGCGCAGACGACGCTCTGTAGCTAGTTGAACGGGGAGTCTAACACCATCTTCGACTCAAGAAACATCTACAAGAATTAAGGTAACACCGAACCATCTGATATTCCTACGCTTGTTGCTTAAAGATTTATAGTCAGTCATTCAAGTCACTCATTTCAAGGGATAGGTCTTGTGTAACTGTTAGATTATCGTAAAAGAGTATATGTGCCTACAACGGAGTATAAGTAAATGTTTTGTGCCATCATGATTGCTGTCTTATTGAGTGATCTATGTAATGTCGTATGTTTTCATCAAGTGATAGAATAAATTATAGAGTTTACTGGATAGGTGTGTTTTCCTTCAAGAATACCTTGTCATTAGTTAAGAATCAAAGTATTAGCATTCAATAGTGAGTCGTTTCCTCCAGTAAGTAACTTGTCTAGTTAAGCCGCACTAGCGAACGGACAGTTGCTTAGCAGTAACCTTGTTTCTTGTCTCAAGGAGCGAGTGACAGGTGCATTATCTGCTTCGATCAGTCTAGCTAACTGTAGAAATAAATTAAACCGCTAGTTGTCTATCAACATAATGATGCATACGCCGGTTGAAGCTGAACCGACGGCAGTCCTCGTTGATAGAACCCACTGTATGTAGCGGATTTGCCGCTCGATTCGCTACAGTTCTGGCAGTAAGTAGTACCGTAGCATTTCCTCTGTCCAGCTGCCGCCATACAGGTTTGTGGTTTATAGTGGAATTATTAAATCACCTTTCCATTGTAATGGAATGTTCAAGGGACTAGCAGTCAAGGGCTGAACCTGAATAGACGTTGTCTTTAATTGGATTGAAAATTTCAGCTTTATTTTGTGTATATCCTCTCTCTTCAGACTGTTATCAGTTTGGTTTACAAGGCTTATAAGAAGTTAAAAGCAGAAGTTCGTGGAAGGCTAGGTTATTCATCTCCAGCAATTAGAACATAGAATTTTGTCTTTTCTACGCATGGAACGCCTATTACCGACTACACTCAACTGAGTTAGGTCCACGATCGAATATAACATTAGAAAGATTGTAGGGCTTTTCACCTTCTCAATGAAAAAAGAGGAGTGGGGTGGAATTATAAGGTGTTCAATGGAAGCTGAATGAAAAATGTTCATTAGACTTTTAACAGTTTGGGATTATTCTCTTTATGTTCTGATATGTCCAGACTATTAGTGATAAACCTTAAAAAAAATTACCCCCCTTCCCCTTATTTGCATAACTACTGATCCCAAAATTATGTTTAAATTTACAGAGTTATTTATCCACTTGTAGTATAAAGAAAACTGTATATCAATCCTTGCGCAGTGTATGGGCAAAACAAAATATCTAAACTTATTTTAACAAATTTCATACTTCTACAAATGAAAATTTTTAATAATACTTACATCTAGTGTACTCTGCAAGTCGCGAGCAAAACAGGCAGACGGTTAGTTTGCTTTGGTACTAATTAATTTTATTTTAATGCACTAAATTCATTCAAAATTTGGTCGTAACTTAACGATTTCATTAGCAGCACAAACAACAATGAGGTGCGGCGTTGGACAGCCGTGGATAGGTTTCTGTTACACAACATGAAAATGTGTGGGCACTCATCTGTATGGGAACACACAGCCAGGACCAACCTCAGCAGACTACAAACCATCCAGAACCGAACCCTGAAGAGAGCCTTACACATAAACTGCAGAATCTCCACTAAAGCCATCCACGAACCAACAAAATTACCAATGCTCGAAGACAGATTTAATGAACTAGAGATTAAATTCTACAAAGAAGCTCAACAGTCACAAAACCCACTTATAAACGAGCTGGTGACATATCCTATCTGGCCAGAACCGCACATCAGTTGCCAGTACCCTAACCGTAAAGTATTTCAAACCACAACTAATCACGCCACAAACCTAAGCCACAACAAATCTCGCCATAAACCCAAGACAAACCTAAAATGACGTCTCAAACCATCATAATGAATAGGAGTATATGTCAAAAAGACAAAGCCTCCATTATATGAAGCCCATCGGAAGAAAAGGGCAGCTAATGGCATGATGACGACTGATTTTTGTGACAACACCTTCTACATACGAGATATATTGTTGGATCATTAGACTGCGAAACACAAAATGCATAATGTTTATTTTTAATTCCACGACTAAGTTCGAACCTTGAAATAAATCTTTTTTTTTCTCTCTCTCTCTCTCTTCACATTCAAAATAATGTATCGGAAAATGTTATATTTCGAAGTAACTCTGTCTGTTTGTAACGTTTTCAAGAATAACTGCTAAATCAACCTTGATGAAATTTGATGGAAATACTATGTATTGTTTACAAGCACATAGGATACTTTTTTCGGGATAAATAACATATATTGTTTTGAAAACTAACGGATAGGTGGATAATGTCTATAAATCTCTGTAATGTTATATTGGTCGCCCAGGATTTGTGTATGTGCTTAGCAAACGGCAGTAAAACCAAAAATGTTGTACACAAAACGTTATTGACATTAGAAATATAACATTAAACCACATACAAAAATCTCCCATTGGCCGGCGCGGAGACCAGTTTCTGTGATCTGTACGCAGGGAAACAAAAATTCACACCTTTTACGTATAACTTACAGCAATTTATTTCTAACTCTAGCAATAAAATTCTGAGTCGGATAAAGAGCTAGTTCTTTCATAATTTTCATTGATTGTGATGTCCTATACAATACAAAAAAGTTACAACGGTCATGCTGGAGCTTATAGTTTACAAAAAAAAGTAATTTCAGCAAAATACCTTTTTTTACAAAATAACTTAATTAGTGATTTCAGTGTTATACACAATCTGGCTTCGGGCCCATGTTGGTAAAGGGCATCTACTCTTTAACCCCGGGTTTCAAGGATTTTAAATGTCCAAAAAATTATGAAGACAGGTTTATTGATATGAATTTTTTTTACTCCTATTTAACTTATACTCTGGTAGAACTGAAGCACTAATAAATAATACTGTAGTGTGATTGCTTAGCCTAAGATCCACCTTTAGTAAGTGACATATGTATGTGGTCAGTTCATCAACATTTACTCCTTCGACGGGTGAAGATACTATTAATACTCTGGAGATCTGAAACAGTAATCGAAACATCATGTCAAACAGCGGTGCCTTCTATCTAGGAAGAGTTGCCAGTTCTTTTTTCTTTCTTTCTTCATCACCCCTCATAGCCGTTCTTCTATCTCCATTTTTAACCTTCTTTGGTTTGACTTCTCTGCCATTTGTCTCTTACTCAGTCTTGATGGTTCCTTACGTTACTAGTTTATAACAATTAAAAAATTTAAATGGAGCTTTTCTTTTGAGCTGTTGTTATTTTGTAATATTCTTTTGTTAAGTAACTCCAGTATTCTTGTTTTGTTTTGCCCTTGTTTGCGAATGTGTAGTAGACGGCGAGTCTTAATAGCCACATTGTGTTTTGTGTAGGGACATGCTTTCCTTTGTGGCCTTATTAGTTCGGTTCTGATTTAATTTTTTGCTGTTTCTTTTATTATCGCAACCTTTTCTTTAGTCTATTCCCATATTTCCTTCGCTCCTTCACACACAAATCTGTGGACTGGGGTATCAGTTTGTTGGTATTGGCTGCCCTTGCTTGTATTGCTGAGACGTATTGAGTACAGCTTCTCTTCTGTGCTTACCATTTCATTAACTACTTTGTACCACGTGGATTTAACCGCAAGATTTAATGTTTTATAGTCGATATTTTTCCAGATTTGTTGCCTACTGAAATGTTTGTATCTCTCTTCTTGTCGGTTCCTTTGGTTTTGACTACTAATTTCTTCTATATGGCTGTAGTGGATACCTCCTACATACAACGGTGGTGATTTGAATTGCTGCAGGTATGCTGGTTACACTTTGCGGAAGGTTGTTTATGATTTTCAGCATTGTGATGAATAATGCTCTGCACTTCTACTCTATGTCAATTAATGCTAAACCTCCTTTTGTTTTGGGAAAAGTCACTATTGCATACTTTATCTTATAAATATGCCCTCTTTAGGTCCCTATAGACGACACAACCTGGTTTCCCTAAATCATGGCCATGCCCCTTCGGCCCTAAAAACGGGTCGTCTGAAGTGGGCTCCTGGTCACGTTTTTGTCGCAAGACGAGATAGGGAGATCGGGTGGAAATTCCATCTGATTTAGGGCAAAAGGGTGGGGATAAGTCTGCCCTGAAAACTGGCTGTGTAAAGCCTCACCGGGTTGTGCCCACACTGTCTGGTTCCCTGTTTTCTATTATTTTGAGATGGATGCATCTGATAATCAAGAAAAAGAAATGTTGATAGAGTTGCTGGAGGTATACAACACCCACAAATTTTTGTGGGACTCCTCGTATAGGGCGACTAACTTGTTTTTTAAAAAAGTATATTTGTCTCTTGAAGAGGAAAATAAAAAGTAAATGAGAGGGGAAAAAAAGTATTTACAAATTTAGTTATTTATTGCCTTAAATACTTACACGTCTAACTATTAAGGTTTGGTTTCATTTCAAGGTGTTGTAGCTGGAGCCACATTCTAGAACTACACTGAAGAGCGAAAGAAACTGGTTGATGCGGACACACTATGAACAACCGCGCTCACCATGGTTTACCCTGTTGCTGAGTACTGTGCTCCAGTGTGGCAACCAGGTACTCATACTAGAAAAATCGACGTCCACCTGAATGAGTGTATGAGAGTAATAACTGGCACCCTAAAATCCGGTTCGAATCCCCGTCCGGGCATCCAGATTTGGGTTTTCCATGGTTTCCCCAAATCACTCCAGGTGAATGCCGGGATGCTTCCTTCAAAAGGCCATGGCCGAATTCCTTCCCATTCCTTGCCCCCATCCTTTCCCGTCTCTAAAGACCACGTTGTTAAAAAGGGACGTTAAGCTGTTCCAAAAAAAAAAAAAAACCCTAAAATCCACCCCAGCCTGGTTGCACCTGATCAGCAAATTCCACCTTCAGAGATAAGACGCCAAGAAGCAACGGCACGTGAGTGGATAAAACTACACCATCCTGATCATCCACAGGATCTCCCAATCCACGAGGTTCTAGATAACTTAAATCCAGAAATCCGGTATGGCAAGATGTATTTGACTTTGATGTCATGGAAAAATGGCGACAAAGCTGGAACTCCGCATCTGTAAAACACCCACATATTAAAGTTCCCACAACTGGACTTCCAGGATTCCATTTAAATACAGACCAGTGGGTAAAACTAAATCGCCTAAGAACAGGCCATGCGAAATGCAATGCCATGCTGTATAAGTGGGGCCTTCAGGATTCTCCTGCATGTAACTGCGGTGCTCCTTCCCAGAGTGTGGAGCATATTATCAGGGAATGCCCTCTACGGAAGTATGACGGACCATATGAAGATGTTTTTGGAGCTTCAAGTTCCGTCGTAGATTGGCTGGAAGAACTGGACATCAGCTTGTGAATGCTACCAACGTTCTTGTCATTATATATATTTATTATTGTATTAGTTGCTTGTCATACGACAAATAAATAATAAATAAATAAATATCAAGGGTCCGATGTCACTCCAACTGCATACGCCCCACACCATTTCAGAGCCTCCACCAGCTAGAACAGTCCCCTGCTGACATGCAGGGTCCATGAATTCATGAGACTTTCTTCATACCCGTACACATCCATTGCTCAATACAATTGGAAATGAGACTCGTCAGAGCAGGCAACATGTTCCCAATCATCAACCTCCAATGTCGGTGTTGACGGTCCCAAGCGAGGTGTAAAGCTTTGTGTCGTGCACTCAGCAAGGGCACACGAGTGGGCCTTCAGCTCCGAAAGCCCATATCGATGATGTTTCGTTGAATGGTTCGCTCGCTGACAGTTGTTGATGGCCCAGCATTGAAATCCGCAGCAATTTACGGAAGGGCTGCACTTCTGTCACGTTGAACGATTCTCTTCAGTCGTCGTTGGTCCCATTCATGCAAGATCTTTTTCCGGCCACAGCGATGTCGGAGATTTGATGTTTTACCGGATTCCCGATACTCAAGGTGCACTCGGAAATGGTCGTACGGGAAAATCCCTACCTCGTCGCTATCTTGGAGATGCTGTATACCATCTCTCATGAGCCGACTATAACGCCACGTTCAAACTCGCTTAAATCGTGATAACATGCCATTGTAGCAGGAGTAACCTATCTAATGCCTGCGCCAGAAACCTGTTGTCTTATATAGGCGTTGCCGACCGCAGCGCCGTACTCAGAGTGTTTATATATCTCTGTGTTTGCATCATGGAGGAAGGAAATATATGGAGGAGAAGTGACGTTAAATCTGTGAAGCAGGCTCTAAACTCTCGCGCATGTGCAGTGGCGGCAGCGGCGATATTGCGATCCCAAACAAATGCGATGTTCATATTGTGTTAGATGTTGTGATTATTTCATTTTGTAATTTGTATAAATGTTTTATAATGCATCTTGTGTTGCATACGGTTGCACAAATAGGCAAGAGAGGAAAGAACCTGGAATATCATTTCATAAGTAAGTTGAATTCTAATTATCGTTGTTGAAGTGGGCGGTAGGTTTTGCAAACTTCGGTGCCTGTCTAAAAATATTTAGTCATAGCTCTCAATGGGATGACTTCGTTCTCAAATTTTTGTTGGTGTAGTGTAGAAAATCAGCATACCTTGCTATTTTGCACATATTAGACTAGCATTACTTTTTAACGAGTGTTGAAAATGAGATTTAAAGGGATGTGTTTACATCACGAATCAGTGAATTTAATATTGCGATTTCTTTCGTCACGTTGCAGTTTATACTGTCAGTGTATGATTAAATTAAATGTATTAAATCATGCTATGCAATCTTGGAATCTTGATGAAGCAAACGATGTTGTTACCGCAAATACAGTTTGCGATTCAAATACGCGTGTGTTGGTGTCCAGGACGTATATCAAACCAAAGTCAGTATATCCCGAAAACTAAGCAAGAGATCGAAAAATTTTATTCTTTATATTCGATTTGTCTCGTCGTGTTACATAAGAATTGATCATTAAATTTTACTTTTGTGAAATTTTTCTTCTGCATTTCACCTCACTTTTGGTACAGTATATCTCGAGCACTAGGCGAGATATCGAAAATTTTTAATCTTTATTTTTTATTTGTCTCATCTTTTTAAATAAGAATCAGTCATCAAATTTGACCTTGACCAATTTTTTCTTCTGAATTTCAACCAAAAACATTTCATGTTTGAGACAGAATATCTCGAAAACTAAGCATGATATCAAAAATTTTTATTCTTCATTTTTGTCTCATCGAGTTACATAATAATCCATCACCAGATTGCGACGTTACGTTTATCCTAGAGTCCCCTTGAGGTTTTTGTACATATACTTCGTGTCTGTATGGGTTCGGCCTAGCTCCCCACTCCTCCTCCGACCGGCTTCACTTCAATGCGTGGTAAAGGTCTCTTGCGTTGTCTCCATATGTTTCCTTCCTCCATGGTTTGCATACGCATGCCTATACCAATTTCTTTTTCTCTTCAGTGTAGTATTATAAATAAATGAACACTCATTTTTAAATTTAAGGACGCTCTGTTTCTCTCTTCCCACCATCTTGCATTCATTTCGTTTCATCATAAGCACGAATATGTCGTTTGGAAATTAATTGAATGTTATAGTTTACCAAAAATAAATAGTTTCCGCATACTTTATGATTAGGATAACGTATACCAACCAAAAATATAGTATGATCCTTTATATGTGTATTAAAGTGAGGTTAGCAACCCTACACCTCTAACCAGTGCGGCAGATTTTAACATTACATCACAATTTATCCAACAGAAGATCGTGCTCACAATATTCTGACAATTACTGAAAACCGATATTGACTAACTTAAATGTCTAGTACCAGGTGACGCAATAGTAAAACTCACAGTGCAGATAATGCAATTCGCAAAGAATTTATTATGACGATCCAGTAATGTTTTCTCCCACAACTTTTTATATTTTTTAAATTGTTAAAGTTTCTTCAGTATTGCTTCCTTTGGAGTTACTGGTGTATCAGTTATCACCGTCATAAACAGTCTGAATTACTTATTATTTCAAACAGTGTAAAAGAAAAAAATTCAGCTGAAAACTGCAACCTCAAAACAGAAACAGAAGAAACCATCAATTCGCCACTTATCAATCCACCGTTCCGTTCAGAAATAATGGCGAGCGGACAGTCGACTAAAGTACAACAATTTGAATGGTCCGCTATTATTGCCTCGACTCCGAAGCGGTAATTACGCATATTAAAGGATGCGAGCGAACAAAAACTAGCTGGCCGATAGGCACTTTTTCTTAGGTTGTGAAACTAGCAGAAACACTCTAAGTTACATGTATTGTATATTTTATTCGAAATAAAGTATTTTTGCATACTTTATTGGTAGGATATAGTATAACGTATAAATGCCAAAAATAAAGTATGATACTTTATAAAACTAATAAAGTATGTGTGGTATAACGGAGATGAATAACTATAATAATTACTCTTAGAGAAAATTGGTAGTTAAGGGTAACGTTTGGATAAACAGATGAAAGATAGCTCAGGATCGGCGAACTTGGTGAGAACTTGTCGTGTTCGTTTTGAATTTAAAGTTGCTTGCGTAAAAGAACCTGTATAACTTCGGATGATTAGAGACGTTATGACATTATAAATAAAAAGGAATCAAAGCGTATAAGTTCTTTGGTTATTGGCGAAGCTAGAAAACTTCAGAAGAAATTACATTAAATAATTAAACAGATATCTTTACTACAACTACCTATAAATAAGTAGAAAATACGATCCAAGACAACATAAATATACGACATATGGTTGACAACTCTAACCTCACATGCTCTCTATCATAACAAACAAAGAGGCATTTTAGGTGTCATCCGCTAGAAATTCCGGACATCTTCACCTTCCAACGACATCTAAGCTGTCTAATGTGACTGAACGTATGCCTTTTGTAAATATAATTGCTTGGCACACGTCTTTTCCTTTCCCTAAGCTTTTCGCAAGCAGTCAGGATCAGGATTTTGGTTTGGAAGGGGCTTGAGCGAATTTTGGTTTGGGTGGGGGGGGGGGGCCTTGAGTCGGGTAATGGTAGGCTTTATAGCCTTGCCCTCTAAAGATCTGTAGAGCTAACATTAACAAAATTTGTAACTAACTAATTTTATTGCCTGTATTACTATTATATGTAACTGGTATGTGTGGTAGCCCCTAATGACTCAGTGGGAAGCATGTGGGAGCGTGGTTATAAAGAGCAAGCCTTGTTCAAACATTTTATTGCAAGAATCATGGTCAACGATTGAACTTATAGAGAATATCACAAATAATATAATACAATATAATACATAAGAAACTTCAATCTTGCAGATTATGATCTTAATGAATCCTGTAATCACAAATAATATAATACAATATAATACATAAGAACACTTCGATCTTGCAGATTGTGATCTTAATAAATCCTATAATCTTAAATAATATAATACATAAGACAGTGCAATAACAACCAGGTTAAGACATGAGAATATCACTCATCACAATATCTCCACTTGTATTAAACATCCAAACAGAAAACCTTACGCGCTAGGAAACGTGATTTATCGCCTCAAAGTCACCACCAGCCCCGACCACCACCGTACTCCAGAATCGGCGGAAAACGCTCACGGACACGAGGTGCAGCAGAGGACTTCCTTCGATTAATGCGAGCGAGGAACGGTCTCGGTGGAATCACAAATCCACCTCAAGTAGTGCTTCCAGGCTCCCTGGGCAAATAACAAGAGCTCGCTATACCAGCGGGCCTCTAACCTCGCAGTCCCTCGAGGAAAGTATTAGGCCCAACGAACCAAGCCGCTGCTGCCGGCCGACTCCCTCCTGGTCTCGTGTCCCCGATTATATCAGCTCATTCAGCCGGAAGAGGGCACCACCGGGCCACAGCGCTCTCTCACGCATCAGAAGACGATCGCGGGCGGGGAAAATAAATAAATGCGAGCCGAGCATGGCTCAGTAACATACAGATTTCAGAGTAAGGCTGATACACGCATGATGGTAGGATGATATATAGTGCGGTAGCAACCAGATCGGGCCGGCCGACGGGCCGTCTAAATGCAACATTCTGTCGACGGGAGGAAAGTGAAATCGGGAATGAAACCAGATGGTCGGCAAGGGGTCATCTAAAGGACCCTTAAAATAAATCATTTGTTCAAGCACACATGAAAATATTACAGTTAGTTTCACATTCAAAGCATACACTTCTTCTTACCGAGCGTGGTGGTGTAACGGATAGCGTTCTGGCCTCGCATTCGGGAGGACGGCGGTTCGAATCCCCGTCCGGGCATCCAGATTTGGGTTTTCCATGGTTTCCCCAAATCACTCCAGGTGAATGCCGGGATGCTTCCTTCAAAAGGCCATGGCCGAATTCCTTCCCATTCCTTGCCCCCATCCTTTCCCGTCTCTAAAGACCACGTTGTTAAAAAGGGACGTTAAACTGTTAAAAAAAAAAACACTTCTTCTTCTGAACATGTAAGGAACTAAACAATACCTGGCTGCAACTGGACAACAACCAGAAGCTGAGCTCTTGCTCTCATGGAAATATATACCCGCAAGTGGCGCTACATTCGCGACATACTCAATGCTCGACTCCAAAACATTATCGATAGAAATATAACAAACCCCCTAAACGCGACCTGATGTGATGCCTGATGTGGTCAGATGAGGAACTATATCGTATGATGTATAGGCTTGTCGGGTGGCACAGCCGGCCGATCTGGTCAGGGTCTGACCATGGAGGAAGGAATATATGGAGACGAAATAACGCTAAATCTGTGAAACATCATATAAAAACTTGTCTCCTACTGCGCATGCGCGGTGGCCATAGGAATAACCCCAAAACATTAGGCTGTTTGCACTGTGTCTGCTAGTGAGAATATTTCATTTCCTAATATTCTGAAGTTTTCTATAATGCCGTGTTGCATACAGTTGCACAAACAGACAAGATAGGAAACAACCTGGAATAATGTTTCATAATTAAGTCACATTGTAATTATTGTTCTTGAAGTGTCTGATAGGTAAATGCAACATTAGGGTCTATCCATATAAATTTATTCATTGCTCTCAACAGGATAATGTTGTTCTCAAATATTTATTGGTGTAGTATAGACAATCAGCATATGTTATTAATTTGCACGTAAAAGGCTAGCCTTATTGTAAACAAGCGGGTCAAGTTCACATCGCGATACAATGAATATGGTATTCTGCATGCTTTAGTCCAGTTCAGTTTACACTGAAAATGTACGATGAAATTAATTGTTATAATTCGTGCTGTGCAAACTATGAAACGTGATGAAGCAAACGTTGTTGTTACCCGAAATTTAGTTCGCTATGCATTTCATATGTTTAGGTGTGTGTACATAGTTTGTTTTTGTAACGACAATATTAATGGAAATATGGGCAGGTTGAAATGCAGCCTGTACCAGAAGGGACAAACAATTTATTATTAGTTGTTAGCAATTTCATAAGCACCATGTTAGCGACACAGCGTGTATCACTTATCGCAATGTTTACTAGTCCCATTTAAGCTTCTGAATTTTGGGGACAACATACCTCGAGAACTAAACGAGATATCGACAATTTTTATTGTTTACTTTCAGTTTCTCTCGTCGTGTTACATAAGAATCTGTTATCAAATTTGACTTTGGGTATATTTTTCTTCTGAATTTCAATCTAAAACACCTCACATTTGAGACTATCTCGAGAACTAAACGAGATTTCAAAAAATTTTATTCTTTATTTTCGATTTGTCTCGTCGTGTTACATAAGAATCTAACACCAAATTTGACCTTGGGGAAATGTTTCTCTCGAAGTTCAACCCAAAACACCCCACTTTTGAGATAGTATATCTCGAGATCTAAGCAGGATGTCAAAAAAAAAAAAAAAAAAAAAACTCTTCATTTTTGATCTGGCTCGTCGAATTACACCATCAAATTGCGGTACCACGGTTGTCGAATGATTCCCTTGAGGTTTCTGTGCCTATTCGCCGTGTTTCTGCGGCCGACCAATATGGCGATCTCCCCACCCCACTTCTCTCTACCCGGCTTCACTCATCTGCGTGGTGAAGGTCCCTTGCGTCGTCTCCATATATTTCTTCCTCCATTGGTCTGACTAGATCAGGTCGTGTGGAGCGTGACATGATTTAGTCAGACCGTTGGGCCCCAGTTGCCCCGAGACCCTCGCGCAGAAAACATCTATATGTGACGTCGCAGAGGAGAAAGTTGTTGCTGAGTAAAAGGTGTTAATGGAGTTTTAATAAATGTACGAAGATTTTCGGTGTTCGTGGGATATTTTCGGTAAGGCAAACCACACAAAAATGGAGATGCCAGGCCAAGGGCGTAGCCAGGATTTTGTTCAGGAAAGGGGGGGTGGCACGCAAGAGAAAACTGGTAATATGCATGTTTCAAAAATGTTTATAAATGGAATACATACATATTCTATTAATTAATTGAAGGACTATAAATATTCCATTAATATATATATATATATATACACTAATTGTAATTTTTCGACCTACTTCATCACAAAATTTATCACAATTTTTGTTAACATTTTCTCTATACGGTAAGCATACACAGACAGTTTTGATGGTGCTCTAGCATCGTTTACCTCAGTCATGTTTTATCACGGTGCAGTGTCTATGTTGCTTGTTGTACAAGGCTGAGCCAAGGAAATTAGGATTGCGTTTTTTGTCGCAGAAAAGGATATTTCCGCCCCATTTAACACATTCGTAAGGTCTAGTTCTCCAAGATTTTCTGTTGTCATACCCTTTCCTTCCATAGTTTATACCATAGTTCGACTTCAAAAAATTTAAGTTGTAGGATTGGCAGATACTTCGTGATTTTTTTTTTTAAATAAACCAGTTTCATACTTAAACATTAACTAGGATGTAGCTAGGGATTGCAATCCAGCAATGCGGGATCCCGCATCATTTGGCAGTCTGGCGGATCCAGCACCTAATTAAGCGAATCCGCAATCCGTAAAATGGGGTGAAAACATGTTTCAGTCTTCTTCACTTTGCCTCCCTGTCGTCACTTTCCGATCTGACTCGTCTATCGGTTGTATCGCCTCGTTACCTGTACCCGTCAAGTTAACATTTGACTCACGGTAACAAATGTGTGTTTATGTCGTCCTTCGTGATCATAAGTAAACAGATTCACTTTTACGTTTTTATAAGATAGTTTGTTTTTGTTGTGCTTACTACTTTAATTTGAGTTAGATCATCCTATTGCAAAACTAGATCCCAGATCGTAAACACAAAGAAGATAGAGTTGTTTCTGAGGAGGAAGCAGAAACAATACAAAAAGAAGGTTATAACTATTGACAGGAATTTGAAAATCTATTGAATAAATGATGTGTTAAAATGTTTTTGAGATAAACTGTACGTCATCGTATTTGAGATTTCTTTTCAAAAAGTTGAATTTTCGTTAAGGGTTTGATGAGTGGACGTCCCAAAAATCACGTATATTTGAACGTTTATGTTCACCGCAAAGAAACACACATTTTTTTATTAGCTTGCTTACAATATGCGGTTCGTGCACAACGGAGCATTGCATCAGTTTGGTCAAAAAAACGACTGACAAGCTGTGGTGTTGCTGTTGAAACTGATGTTATCGGCAAAAGATCTGATGGAACATGGAAAATGTTCTGCCTTGGTACCTGCAATTCTACTTTTCACACAGCACACAATTGGTAGTTTTCAACGTTTTATAACCCTCCCCAATAAAAAGAAAACTACTGAAAGAAATTGAACGCACAGAAACAATTTTGGCTTGGACTTTGATCAAGAAGAAATGGACGCCACAATTAAATCACAAAGCATGACTGTAACTGGTTCATCCACACACTGAGGTGATTCCCAGAAATAATGATCTAAAAAATGTGCTGAAAGTTGTTAAGTTTTTCAACAAGTTTTCTATTTATGTTCATTTCAATCAAACCAAGGAACGAGGAGGCAGAAAGGTATTTCTCGGCTGTTGGATATATATGTAATTCTTTGCAAATAAAGTGATAGTTTAAGTGCTTATTAGATAAATAGAATATTTTTAAAACATGTGATTTACTGTAAGGCATGTAATGTGATCTAAAACTGAATACCTACCATGATTAATTATTAAATAACTAGAGTTAGATTTAAAAAAAAAGTGTAAAGGGGCATTGTATAATCACGAAACACTGCTCCAGAAAGCTATCAAGGAATTTAAATAAGGTATGAAAATAGATCTCTTACAAAAATCGTACAGAGACTTAGCAGGGTGATTGGGACGACGTTGTTGGACAGATACAATGCGCCGGTTCCAATGGCAGCTGCAGTTCTGGTAGATGTGTTTAAAATATTTTAGCTCTCCGTGCCCGCGTTGCTGCGATGATCGTTTATGACAGACATTACTCTATTAATATGATCCATGCATGTACACATGTCGATCGTCTTTGATTGTAACGCAGTGGCAACAGGTTCCAATAATCCTGAATATTCAGTCCAGTGCATATAATGTATTCTGACTTTGTAGCAGCGCACTGTAACGGGTAAACACCTTTCCTCGCCGCATCATTCCCTTCTCTAGAAACAATCGAAAGTCCATTGACAATGTCTTCAAAATGCTTGTTGAAAATAGCAAAACACGTATATTTTATACTTGACACGTACTTTCTCTATAAAAATTTATCTCGTAAAATGTTTATGATGTACTCTATGGTGCTAATTGCGTTCCATATTTCTGTAATTTGATTTAAATTATTTACAACCAGGTTAAGTCTGTGGCACTATAAAAATACAAGGCTTTTTATAATCCTATTTTTTTTTAAAATTGAACCCCACCAATATCATCCACCAATGTAAAACACCCTTCATATCCTTGGGTAACACACCTGTCAGGCCCATGTTCTTCGTTTTCTAAAAACCTGTAAATTTCTGATGCTGTAATTTGCCAATCAACGCCATCAGTTCTACAAATCCGAGATTTTTTTGCGGATTGTATTTTTATCTTCGTCGTAAAAACTGACTTTTATGGAAAGCTGTTCTTTCCCAGCTATATAACACGACTCATCTGCCAATACAATATAAGTATAAGACTACTTTTCGCCTGTATAATTTCATTTTTAATGACCAAGCCGCACACGGCAATGATTTCGTTTCGAATCTTTTGGAAGTTATACATGCAATTTTGCTTAACTTTTTCAATATGCTGTTTCAAAATTAGAACACTTGAATCAATTCTTAGTTTCAGCAGGTCTTCAAGAACACCTTGCTGTTGCTCTTTACTTCCTAAAGCAGTGTTTCCCAACGTGGGGCTCACGCCCCACAGGGGGGCAATTTGGTTTTTTTAGGGGGGCAATTTAGAAATTGACTTGATATGACTTTACCGCTTTCTCTTCGGTTTATTTAACCCTCTACAGGCCGGGTCATTATTTATAACTTAATAGGCCATGTGCGGTCATGGTGACCGCGCTTATTTATTGCTACATTAAAAGACAATTTGAGAATACTTTTTTATTTTATAAACCAAAAACAAAGAGAAGGAATTATTCGCAAATCGGTTTCAGTATACATCTGCAATAAAGATGTTATTGATTAAAGCAACAAACTTGTTTTGAACATTTTTTTTAACAATTTCCTAATTGAAGTGCCTTTATACATAGTAAATCCATGAAATAAAAAAGGCGTTGACTAGTCCAAATTAATTCAGCACTGTTTACACATTGTTTGGCTACATTGTGCGCATATAGGTTTCCGACACATAAAACAAGCATGAAAAGTTTTTCTCTTTTTTTTAGGGTCACACGTATAACATGTTTTCCTTTTTTCCAATTTTTCTTCGCCTTGGGGTTTCTCTTCTGGAACTTTGAGGATTCTGCGAATGACCTCACGTAGTTCTCGTGGTATGTGGTGATTGTATGCACGACGCATCATATTTGATCGTGCAAGCTGTCCAGCAAGTTGTTTTAGGAAATCAAACCTCCGTATTTTTTGTTCATGAACTGTATTGTAAATGACGAAGGCGTTTGAGCCACCAATGTCAAGCAGTCGATAGAAAATCGCCATTGGCCATCGTCGAGTTCTTCTTGCCGTGTTATAACTGGCGCAACGCTGATCCAGTAAGTCCACACCAAACTTGTTGGCATTATAGTACATAATTATATCCGGTTTCTTTGTTGTACTATCTACAGTACAATCGTGGTGCATACTCGAAATGAGAATCACTGCTTTAGATTTTTTCGGTACATATGACACCAACGTTAGATCATCACAGAAACCAAACAAGGAAGAGCCAACTGGACGTGTTGGTGACGCTTTGAATGCTGCTGGTATTTCTTTTTGGTTTTTCTTTATTGTTCCCACGTATGTTAGACCTTTTCTTTGAAGTTCCTGTACTAATTCTATTGACGTGAACCAATTGTCGGATGTTATGTTTCTGTTACTCCCTTTGATATGTTCAGCAAGTTTCAAAACGGCCTGACTTGGTTTCTTGAATATTTTATATTCTTCTGGCAAATACTTTCCGTCTGAGTCTTTTCCAACGTATATATAGGCATTATGTAAGTATCCTGTTTCAGCATCTGTGAGGCACAAAATTTTTACACCATACTTGGCTGGTTTCTTTGGCATAAACATTTTGAATTTGCAACGGCCACGAAATGCTACTAACATTTCGTCAACACACGCTGATGTGCCGATACAGTAAATACTCCTTGAATTTGTAATAAAAGCATCAAAAACCTCCGTTATGGGAGCTGCAGGGTCTGTTTTGCGCCTTTCGTCTCTTGTTATGTGGTCGTCGAAGCGTAAGGCTAGCAGCAAGGTTTTCAGTCTATTTTTAGAAATAATTGACCTGTATATGTCTCTACCAGTCCCATCGGAGCTGTACCAGTTCGTGAAGTCTTCATGATTTTCTTTGAAAATTGAGGAGTAATATAGCATACCAAACAATACTCTCAACTCTACAACATCTACATCGTAACAATTACTTTTGTCTTCATACTGGCATTTATATTTTTCTAAATGCTGATTTGTAGATGCGATGATTTTGTTGAGAATGTTTTCATCAAATAAAAAATTCCAAATATCTTCTGCACTTGATTCACTATTTATTTGGTCTCTATATTCACGACGAATACCGGGTGTTTCGGAGACTATGTTGTGCAACCGTCTTCTACTACGAGTCGTACGCGGACAGCCATGCCAAAGAAAATTATTTTTACTACAATAAGTTTTACCTCTTCGACCGATTTCATCTGTCCTCCCCTGGAAGTTTGTAGGCTCTTCTTCATCTGAAGTTGAATCTGAATCTGCCTGTTGTTCAGATTCTGAATCATGAGATTCTTGAAGTACGTCATTCTCTGGAGTATCAGCTACTTCTGTGTCACTCCAGGCATCATCAGGATCACTCCCATCTTCAGGAATCCAGTCTTCTTCAAACCACTTTCTGATCTGTTCACAATTATTCACATTCATTTATGTTTGGGTAAAATGACAACTAAGCACACAACAGGCCAGGTGCGGTCACGCTGACTGAAAACCGAGCGACACAACAAGCCAGGTGCGGTCACGGTGACCGAAAACTGACCAGAAACGAAATAACTGAACAATGAGCATGCACACAGCTGCAACAATTGGACTGGTAGCAATAATAGACAGAATTAGGAAGGTAGGGGGAGGGTCGAAGGCGTCGAGCTACATTGTGAACTGGAATGAACCGATAGAAAACTGCATCGGTCACAGAGACCGCACCTGGCCTGTAGAGGGTTAAATGCAATGCTAGATATAGGTACAAAATATAGCGAAAAAGCAAATTCTTACAACAGTGCTGTAAATAATTATTAGGTATAGTTTCGTGTGATGATAGAAAAATATTTTTTTAATTAAAAATTAGGTATGGGGGGCAAAAAAAAAATTAAAAGTGGGACATGACCCAAAAAAGGTTGGGAAACACTGTCCTAAAGGCAAGTCATTTGTACGGTGAACCACAGAAAATAATCGAAGATATTATAGATGACACGATTTGTCGACTGTCTTCTAATTCCTTCTGGTGAGCAGTATTCATCATCATAGTGATCGGTATTTTTTTCCGAGAAGTTCTTAACATCGTCAGCTGTATATTAATGATAATGTGATGAATCATGTTTTTGCGTATTCATGGATATTTTTAAAGTGACAGAAAGTTCGAAATTAATTAGAATATACTAGCAGAACTTATAATTCTGCAAGCAACCGTGATTAAATTTTCGTTTCAAATTAGTGGCTTTAGCATCTAAAGAAAAGTTGTAATTTTCAGGAAGGTATCCAGCAGCATCTCTATCCAAAATCAATGTACTTAATTCATAAGATTGAAAGTAATATGAAGCTGGGCCTGTAGGCTGTAACACCTTAATAGTACAGATACGACCACAGAACGAGTGAAACAACTTGTCCGTTGGACCCACCCAATTCTTATCCAGGCGAACCCTGGCACCTAGGTCAAATATATTGTAAATTCAAGAGCAATAAATACTTTATCACAAAATTAGCTCTTACACTATAGACTTTTTCACACTCGCTTAATGGTAATAAAATACAACTGAATGCAACTAACAATAGTTATTAAATAAAAGTCTTACATTTTTTAGGTACTGTATGTAATACTATTAACAACCATCGTTAGCCTTACGGTAAATACAAATTAATTACTTTTTTAAAAAACTTCCTTATATCCACTGCTATAAAAAATAAATTATTGGCATGCGCTCCGCCGATGTCACAGTATAAACGACCCGATGCGTTGTGTTCGGGTTGGGTCAGTCTGCAGTCTATCGGTATTTAGGCACGCGGTAAAGACTCCCCATTACTCACGCGCAGTTAAGACTGATGTGTCTTTGTTCGAGATGGCTTACGCGGCACAGCGACAGTTTGTTACCATGAATAACGAAAACTGTCTCCTTTTAATACAACTGTACGGTGCCAAAATTTTTTATGTAATAGCAAATGTGCAGCCTAATCAGATTCCAATTGTATCACCAACACAACTATCTTAATTTAATTTAATTTAATTTAATTGCAATGGAGCACAGGCTCCGGTGGCAATTTCCCTACACACCCATCTTCCCCCTATCCTGCACCCACCTACATTTGCCCTCTACAAATTTTATCTTTAAATTCCTTCAAAGTTATCGGTAAATTATTCATAATTTCTCTTGGTAACTCATTCCAATCCCTGACACTCTTACCTAAAAAAGAGAATCTTCCCACACCCTTGTGCCTGAAATCGAGTGCCAGCTTGTGGTCATGGTCATCTTTTCCCTTCCATGCACTACTTTTCATACCTATTGCAATATCTTTCCATGCCTCATCACCAGTATATGCCCTGTACACTCCCATGACCCTCCTCATCCTCCTCCTGTCTTGCAATGAATCCCATTCCAGCTCCTTTATCATATCCGTCACTGATTGCATTCTGCGATAATTTCCAGAAACAAATCTAGTAGCCCTTCTTTGCACCCTCTCCAACTCCTGTATTTGATACGTAAAATGAGGGTCCCATACTACACTACCATATTCGAGCAATGGTCTGACCAAAGTTTTGTAACCCAATTCCTTGACTTCTCTCGTACATCCCCTCATAACTCTCTCCAACAAGTGCAGAACTTTGAAACCTTTTCCTACCACCTGTCCTATGTGTCCTGCCCAGTTAAGTTTTTCAAAAGTAATTCCAAGATATTTGCATTTCAAGTCTTCAGCAAGCAATTCTTTCCCCACCTTATATTGATAATTAACCTTTTGTTTTTTATTTGTGTATCTAATAAGCTGGCTCTTCTTTGCATTTATCTTCATTCCATGTTTACCAACCCAATTAGATATCCTGTCCAGATCACCCTGCAACTGTTTACAATCCTCTATCGTTTTGATTCTTTTATACAGCCTTATGTCATCTGCAAACAATCTAATTTCAGATAGTAAACAATCAACACAATTATTCATTAGAATAATGAACAGCAATGGTCCCAATACGCTACCCTGTGGCACACCCATTTTTACTTCCACTTCTTTTGATACTACATTTCCTACCCTAACTTTCTGTTTTCTACCTTTTAAAAATTCTTCTACCCAGCAAATGACTTTCTTATCCACTCCAATGGTTTTTACCTTATTTACTACCATTTTATGGCTTACTCTGTCAAACGCCTTAGACAGATCTAGTGCTACACTATCAATTTGGCCTCCCTTGTCCATTTCATCTGAAATATATTGCATATATCCCACCAACTGAGATTCGCATGAATATCCTTGCCTGAAACCATGTTGCCTGCTTGAAAATCAATTAACTTTAAACGCCAATCAACGAACCTATAGAATCGCCAAATGACACGACTAACTCAATACACTTTACCTAATTTAGAAGTAAGTTCTCATTAAGCATGGCAACAAAAAAAAGATTAGTGATAAAAAAATTAGTACGAAATGGGTGCTATTACCTTATCGGTGCAAATTCATTCAGAGCTTCGCATAATGCGTCAAAAACATCCAGAACCTTTCAAGAAAATGATTGTTTTTGACACTCGAAAAAGGGATTGGAGGCTAGTAGACGAGTATCCAATAGCTAGAAATCTTTCAGTAATTGAAATCGCCTCCCGTAACTGAGGGTTCACTGGCTCTATTAATGATTTTAGGAACTCTACCATTGTTATTCTCGTAGCATTTGTTTATTGTCTATTGGCATCATATCTCATGTCCTCCATGAGTTTCTCACCATACTGTATTCTATTAAAATACAATTTCCATATCCACCACATCACTTTTCGTTTAGGTTTCTGGTATACAGTGTGATGCATCACAGTGAAAGTTGCAGCTACTCGTGCACTTCAAATGTCCACGCTGGTTTCACGAAAAGACAGTGCCTGGATAGTTTGCCACGCAATCCTGACTTGGCTGCGTTGCCACGCACGGCAGCCGCGCTCGTCAACAGAAATGGTTCGCGCGACAAATAACCGGTGTGGCGAGCTTGAACATGACTCGCGCGGCAACCACACATAGTGATGTTCCGATACCATCGAAATATCGATACCTACTCAAATTGTATTACGATATTTACTCATATGAGTACTGCAAAAGTATCGATACTTACTCATATCGATACATTAAAAAAAATAATGTCGAAATGTAAGAATACGGTATATGTGATATTTTGCTTAATTATTTATTTTATTTACCTAGTGTAATAAAACCAAATAAATTATAATAAAGCGCACATAGTAAGCAAAGTTTGAAGGTTCTGTCTTATCTTTAAATTTTTATTTATTATAATTTTTAATCTAAAAAGTTCACATTTGGAAGATTTTGCTAAAAACCAATTGCTCCAAATATTTTGGGGACAGTTTGTTTCTTGCGTTTGTAATTGTTTCACCCGCCTAAGAAAACAAACATTCACTCCGTACTGACGTTCCTTCAACAATAATATACTGTTGTGCGTATTTATACAGACAAGGAAATATAAGCTATATTTCTTTCCATTCTGTAATCGAATTGCTTTTTAGAGACGTTACAGTGTTTGACAGGAGAAAATCCATAAACTACGTAGCTTGGTCTAGGGGAAAGGGAGAGGGGTTTGCTGGAGATCTACGGGGGGGATGGAGGGAGGTTCCGAGGCAGGCCACGTAGCTTTTTATTCATATTATTTGTCACACTTAAAATGAGGTACAGAACACTCACCAACATGTAAATATTTATTTCCATCATCTCCTTATGTAATTTACGATAGTCTGACAGGAGAAAACAGTACAAAATGTCTTCTGGAATCAATAGGTAAAAAAGCTACGAGCTACATGGGGAGGGCAGAGACAAATGCCACGTCGGACTACTTGGGGGAAGGAAAGGTTCAAAGAGGCCAAAATGGAGCTACGTGGTTTATGAACGCTCCTCTAGTAGAGAGAGACTTTTTCACAACAGTGCGTTTTCTTTTTGTGGCCGTGGGCTAGCTCTTTGTGATGTTTCCAGAAGTCATATTCCTGTAAAAAGATAGCTGAAGCAGCTTCTTCTTCCGATTGACATGGGCTACATAGTTGCTCTGAACTAGGGTTGTTGCGGATGTCATCTTTGCGGATGCGGATGTACAGTGCTTGACATCCGCGGATGCGGACGTTTTGCGGAAGCGGATGTGGAAAAATAAATTTATAATTATTTAAATTTTAATTTATCAAAAATAAATTTAAAATCAATCTTTTTTAATAAGGAAATTCTATTTCCATATAAGACTGCCATATTGATTTATTTTTGCTTCATCTTTCAATAACAAAAAATGTGGGATGATTTCACAAGTGAATTAAATTATTTACATAACTACGCACGCATCTAAAAACCAATCTTTGTCATATGAGTTCATGGATAGACTAATTCAAGAGTCAAGCACAAGGCCACGCCTCCGTGCATCTCGGCGCTTGCTTTTTTTTTTTTTGTCGTCTTATAACTAACTATACGCCTCGTCGACGTCGAGGTCATTAGAGGCATGAAAAGATCGGGGCTAGGAATGGGAAGGAATTCAGCTATGGTCTTTTAAAGGAAGCATTCACCTGGAGTGATTTGGGGAAGGCATGGAAAACCCATATCTGTATTCCCGGACTGGGATTCGAACCGGCGTCCTCCCGAAAGTGAGGCCAGGCCATTACCGCCTACCCGCCACGCTCAGTTCCGTGCTCAGGACCCACCTTCCCACCACTCTAGTGGCGAATTCACAGTACAACTTGTAGGACCTAAGAGATCTGATTTTCGATAAAAGAACTTTTGATGGTCCGTGAAAGCGGTTACAGGTTCTTTTCGATTCACTCAATATTTTTTTAACAAAAAATAATAAGATTATTATAGATTTTAATTTAAATACAGACTGCAAAGATTCTGTAAAATAACAATAGTTTCATGTGATCTAAAAGTTCCAATCACAGAGTTTCTTATCAGCCGCGCAGTACACCTCTATCGTTGTCACCTATTTTTAAAATGATATCTACAGATTAACACAAAATTCGAATCATGGATCTTCCCTGCATCTTAGCAGTAACAAATCAAAGCTTTACCAGAGGTGAACGTCAAGACCCATTAAAATTACAGCTGAGACAGGCTTTTGAATAAGGGTCTTTCAGTACCCCAGTCGTACGCCGTATCCGAGTCAAGATGCAAATCTGGATGTAATGACAAATAAATATTCAAACAAAGTAAAATCAACGTACTTTTTTTCTATATCATTTATTTTTCTGTCCCAAATGTACGTTTATATTATTGAATACATATTTTTCAGTACTTCTAAATTCAGATGCTTGCGGCGTGTGATTCGGGTATGGAAGGTCCCTGGTTCCAAATCTGGGTCTCTGATTGCAATTCTTACAGACCTTAAAATCAACCTTCACGTCTGCCAAAGCTTCGATTTGTTAATGCGAACAAGCAAAGCATGCAAGGACTCTACCTACATTTTATGAACATCTGATTAACCTAAAGTAAGACTGAAAAAGGGGCACTTTTCTAAAGCAACCAGAACGCTAAAACATATAGTCGTAAAGGACCAGAAATTTATGAACTCTTTGTATACCCTTCTCCATATCGACCAGCCCGGCACCGTCAAAAATTGAACCATGATGGCCGATGCATGGTGTGGTGTCGATTGAATGCACTTCAATCAAGTGAGCGACAACAATAAGAAAACTGTTGGTCGGTGGCATTCCAAACTCGGTGCTGTCTATTGTAGCCATTAGCCCGACCTTTACTTTGCATGCAAGTTCAGACTTGTATATTCGTCTCTTAGGTAATTACAGCGTTCAGTTCATTGTTACTTTTATTGAAAGATCGTCAGAAAGCAACCACTTGTTAGGTTAGCGACGATGGGCAGAATCTCGAATAAAGAGAAAAGAATAATATAGAGTGCAGTGTAAACAAAACATCTGCAATATATCTGCATTAAAAGTTGCGGATGCGAAAGCGGATGTAGGATTTCACGCGAAAGTTCCGCATTTGCATCCCTACTCTAAACCATATCTTCTAGTTTTTGTCTGGAGCGACCATAAGCCTGGGATAACGAAGTACGACTTCATTACAATGAAATAGGGACCTAAAACAAACTCTTTGAGATTAGATGGTCTCTGGCAGTTTCCTATTCTAAGACTGATTTTGTTTGATTTTCAATGCTGCCAACTTGACGTCAGAGGGAAATTAATGACCTCGATGTCAACGCGCCCTAAAACAACAACAACAACGAAATTAATTTGGTAGGCGTTGCTGAGTGACGTAGAAGTGTTGATGCGTTTAAAATTTCTATACTTTCGATTCGATACAATAACTTTTCTTCCGATACCGTGTAAGTATCGAATGAAGTAATTCGAATAAGAAAAGTACTCAGTATCGAAACAATGTATCGAGTACTTTACTCATATTTACTTGTATCGAATCATCACTAACCGCACATAGTCGATACCTAGCTTAAAGCACTGTGCCAGAGACAGACACTGTGCGTTGTGCCGCCTCGCCCTCGTTAACGTCTGTTTTCCTGCAGATAGCAGTAGCAAGCAGGTTTAAATCGTGCGAACCGAATTAATTTTTGAAAGTTGTTTAACCTTGTTTACTCTTAGGTTTGGCATAACCGCGTCCTGCTAGGGGGGGAGGAGGGGCATCTGTCTCCTCCTGCCCCTACCTCACTACCCCCTTGTGCCAGGCAGCAGTTCACGGAGATAATTATTATAAAACTTTGTGCATTTTAATATGTCTCCATCTTATACATGTCCGTTGGTGTAGGAATGCACGTAAAATAACTCATAATTGGTGTTAACAGTACTACAACGCTAAATATCCCCTTGTAATTGTAAAATTGTGATCCACTTCTCCTTAGCTTTAAAATAACAATATCATTGCCATACTTTGAGCAACCGTAATTAAATTGCCACATTCTCCCATATTGTCTGGCTATTCTATTAATGAACATAATAATTTTCTGGAAAAATGTTCCCAACAACCAAATGCTGTGATCGATGGTAACAGACAGTTTTGAAAGAATTTTAATCATGGAAAAATAAATCAGATTAATATCGTAATTAATATAATTGAAAATTATTCTTATTAGAATAAAAAATTAGTTACTATAAGTCTTTCCTTGTCACAGTTAATTTAAAAGTTCTAATTAAAAATAGAGTTTTTATCTGTAGTATAGTTTTTTTAAAACCCTACAAATAGCTTCACATGTTTCTGGTATTATTTGCGAGAGTAATTGTGCAGATATGGCTCTGCTGAACTTGAGAGTAGCATACACTCTACCCATTGCTAAATACTTTAAAAAAAGTTGCAGTTAATAGTCCTTCCACTGTTACATATCTTCTCACACCTTGTGATCAGAGGTTTCACTAAATTTAACAGCTTGGTGAATCATCAGTGTCGAGTTATCTAATTAAATTCACATGGCTAAATTCTTTCTTTTTTAAGCCATTCTTAGTTAATAATCTTTTGTTTTCATAATTAACAGTTAATGCCAAAACAAATGCATTTGTTTGTTGCTTCGAAAAAAACCTGCGACTGTGCAGACTGTCTAAAGCAGACTGCAGATCAGGCCTCGTGTGGATGCGAGATCTGATTTTATGGCTGATATGGTCAGGCTGACCAAATTGTCTGTAGGAGGCTTTTACAATCTAACAGTTAGAATGTTATTTTGATTGCTTTTGAGTATTTCTGCAAGATTTTTACAGTTCTAGGATTGACATATTTGTTGTATGTTCTAAACATCTCTTATTATTTTTATAACATTTTTATATAATATAATGCAAATAATAAAAAAATTAGCCCTACCTATCTGTAAAAGTGAAAATATTCACAAATTACTGACGATACTTCTAGAGAGGATGGAAACTCAGCCTAGTTGAAATAAAACAGTGATTTATGACTTGATACATTTCTATTTCAGTAAAAGTTGGCACATTGAGAATGGAAATAATTTTTCTTGGGATTACAAAATTCACAAAGAATGAACATCACTTTCATGTTTGAGGCCACTAAGTGTTTGACAGCATTCAAATTTTTTCTGACTCTTCAAATTCTTTCTTGTTTATTCTTCCTGAAAAATTCTACTTCATTTTCTTGATGTTCAAAATAACTAGGTACCACATATTATGACTGCCCATTGGATACAATTTTAACCATGAAACTTATTCAAACAATCCCCCCCTATTGTCACGAGTTAGTACTGTCAACGATTTTGATAAGCAGTAAATATTTTAATGATATAACCGAATGCAATTATTATATGAAAACAAATGTCAATGTTCAGCAGCATGTACAAGTACTTATTTTTAACTAAAGCAGTTGAAAGACTTAATTAAAAAAATTACACTATCTTAAGTTGACTAAGCAAAATGCATGAAAAGCTAAAAAAAGTTCTGTTAAATAAGCAAGCCCAACTATTTACAAGTCTACCTAACCAATTAAGTAATAACAAAGTGTAAGATTTCTTCTTCAAATGCATAAACAATAACTCAATTAATCATTTTAGGTTCATAAATGTTCATGGCCACCAGGCGATATTCCTCCTTTTGTATTGGGGAAGGGAATGTGGATCAATTTTGGGGTTAAAACCACCATTAACAGAAAGGACAGTTAAAATTAGAAGTATTCATCAGATTTAATAGCACCATATAGTCTTCCCCTAGCATTCACCAACCATAATTATCGAACTTCTTTTCCTTAGATTGCAGGAAAAGAAAAGCAATAAAAGATATTAGGAACAGTATAAACATGTAAACGAAGCACACTGTGGCATTTTTTCTGCCACAAAATATTCTCTTAGCACTTTTTCTGACACCAAACTTTTGCACAGGATTAAATTGTGGCTCCCGAACTACTGAGTACAGTATGATTTCCTTGCAGTTCTCTGGAGGCCATCTCGAGCCCTGGAACAAACAATTCAATGACTTGCATGCTACCTTTAACTCTTGGAAGCTGTCCAATGACTGACCCTTCCAAGTGTTACTCAGGAAGCAATCTGAGAATGGGGACTTATGAGTTCACCAAAAAACATAAGATTTTGGCATAACACAAACATTCAATGAGAATACTTGAGGCAAAATATTCTCATTGAAATGAAATTCTGTTACAATTGCCTATCCATTAATCGATGTCAATTGCATTTTGAGTCCTTAGTTTCAAAACAGGGAATTAGATGAATAAAGTCTTATGCTTTTATTTGCAGATTTCTCTTTATTTAAACTGTCAACTGGAATCTATTCTAAAAGAAGCAGTTTTTTTTTTTTGCTGTCGTCAGTCTTAAAACTGGTTTGATGCAATCCTCCATCCAGTTCTTACCTTAGACTGTTCCCTCCACTAACAAATTAACCAATCCAGCATGTCTCAAAATATGACCTACCAGCCTGTCTCTTCTTCCTGTAAGCTTCTTCCACAAACTTCTTTTCTCACACATCATTTCCAAAACTCATTCATTTCTTACATTGTCTGTCCACCTAATTTTCAGCATTCTTCTGTAGCAATACATTTCAAATGCTTCAAGTTTCTTTCTTTCCGGTATTCCTAAAGTCCATGTTTCGCTACCGTAAAGTGCTGTGCTCCAAACATAGAGTTTTAAAAAGTTCTTTCTAATTCCTAGATCAATATTTGAAACTAAAAGGTTTCTCTTTTTCATGAAGGCTTTTTTTGCTAGTGCTATTCTGCGTTTAACATCATTCCTGCTTCGGCCATCGGTTGTAATTTTGCTTCCCAAGTAACAGAACTCACTCACTTCTCCTATTGTATCCGATCCTATTTTTATATTTAATCTTCTAGTATTAGTATAATTTCTGCTACATTTCATCACTTTTGTCTTAATTTGATTTATATTCAGTCCAAAATCTTCCTGAACGTACAGGCAGTGAGTGACTTACCTTGCAGCACCTGCTAGTAGTGTTGGCTAGTGCCGGGTCGGCCAGTGCCACAGCCTCCACCACCGTATCCACCACCTGCACATTTAAACCACTTTACAACTGCTTCCAAAATTATAATAAAACAAGTGAATTAGCTTTGCAGTGTCACTCTCTATATTTAGTTTGTTTTGATCATGAAAAATGAAATGCATAAATTTCAAAAGTTACAACAGAAGAAAAAAGTGTTTTCATGAGTATGTGTGAAATAATAAACACTAAACAAACACAGGTTTTGTGAGCAATTATTTGGTTTGCAGTTGGTTCCAGCAGTCACTAGCCACACAATTCAACGTCATGCAACATCAGCCTGTTGATAGCTCAGCAGTGTCCAATCGCTACAATGTAAGTAACAGGTGCTCACAATAACTGAAACTACTTCAAATGGAAATAAAACCAATGATAACCATGTAGCAGCTGAAATGCTGTAAAGTCTTGTTGGCTACTTAAATGAAAACTGGGGTAAAAAACTGAATGAAACGCTGGTCTATGAAATTACAAGTGCTCCCAGTTTCTTCCATAGAAGAAAAAAACTCAGAAGTAAATTAAGAAGTATGCTGGCTAAATTAAACAACTGAGAAACTCTAGTGAAATAGAAACATAACTTCATAGCTGAGCTGTCCTGCAGCAGCCTGCTGGGCAAAAAGTTTAGGGAATAAAACTTTGGTAAGACCATTGCTCAAATATGGTAGTGTAGTATGGGACCCACATTTGGAGTATCAAATACAGGAGTTGGAGAAGGTGCAAAGAAGGGCTGCTAGATTTGTTTCTGGAAATTATCACAGAATGCAATCAGTGACAGACATGATAAAGGAGCTGGAATGGGATTCATTGCAACTCTGGAGGAGGATGAGGAGGGTCATGGGAGTGTACAGGGCATATACTGGCGATGAGGCATGGAAAGATATTGCAGTAGGTATGAAAAGTAGTTCATGGAAGGGAAAAGATGAAGATGACCATAAGCTGGCACTCGATTTCAGGCACAAAGGTGTGGGAAGATTTTCTTTTTTAGATAAGGGGTGTCAGGGATTGGAATGAGTTACCAAGGGGAATGATGAATAACCTACCGAAAAACGTTAAAAGAATTTAAAGTTATTATTTGTAGAGGCCAAATGTAGGTGAGTGTAGGATAGGGGGAAGTTGGGTGTGTAGGGAAATTGCCACCAGAACATGTGCTCCATTGCAATTAAATTAAATTAAAATTATTTACATGGAAACAAGTTCTCTATTTGTGAGTCCTAGCTCTGGCGAAAACTAAAGATGATTGTGGAATAGATTACCAAAACAATAAAAACAGGAAAAGACAAATTTAAAATTAATAAAATACTGAGTACTAATAATTCAGTAATTATTTTCACAGAAATCAGTGTAAAGAAATTAGTGGAACTCAAAGAACTATATCAGAAATTAAAATATGAGCTTCCAAGAAAGAGGATACCATTCAGTATTTTGTATAACGTACAGGAGGTCTTGAAATAGATTACATAACATGTATACAAGCAAAATTTTGGGGCAAAACTATCAAACAAGGAGTCTGGTAGTGGTTGCTTCTACAAATTTAGTACCACATGAAGAGCCCACCATTCATCACATTACAGAAGTGAGCTCATCTGTGCATAAATTATAATCAGAAGTGTTGTATGCCAACTAGTAAGTCACACTGGGCAAGTTACTGATTTACATCAGTGGTTGTTTTAACACATGTTTAACCCAGTCAGCACTAGGTAGCTTTTTCAAGCCCATTGCTGGGCAATATAGGCAGATTCTATGGCCCATATAAATAGTACATGCTACAGGATGGCGATGACTGGCTGGGGTGTCTCCTCACCACATAAAAAGTATTTATTTATTTATTTATTCATCAATCCTGTTTCATGGATCCCTGCTGAGGAAGCACCTCTGGGATGTGAAACATGTCATGGTTAGTACACATATATACAATATGAGTCATAATCATAGTGTAAACAATCATATGTTCCAAAGACAAATGAAGAGAATAAAAATAAATATTAATTTTTACAACTGAGTTTTGCAAAATGTCTTATTGAATACAATTAATTATTTTGTTCAAATTCTTCAATGGAGTAGTAGGAGTTGCCAATAAGATAATTCCTCAGTTTTTCTTTAAATATATTTTTATTATCTGCAAACTTTTTATAGTCTTGGGAAGTTTATTAAACAGATGTATCCCAGAATAATTAATTCCTCTTTGTACTAATAACAGAGATGTTTGAGTTTTGTGCAAGTTATTTCTGTTTCTTGTATTGAAATTGTGTACCTGTGAATTAGATGTAAACAGGTTAAAATGATCTATGACAAAGCACATGAGGGAATACATATATTAAGAAGTCATTGTAAGAATATTGAGTTTTTTTAAAAGTAGTTTGCAAGCAGTTCTTAGTTTTACCCTACACAACATTAATAGCTCCTTTCTGTGCTATGAAAACATTTTTAATTTTTGAAGAGTTTACCCAAAAATTATGCCATATGACATCACTGAATGGAAATATGAGGAGTACACTTGTTTCATTAATTCGTGAACTGCTGTTAGAGAAAGTGTTTATATTGCAAAGGTGGCACTACTTAACTCATTCGGTAGTGAAGTGATATGTTCGGGCCAACAGAGTTTCTCATCAATTTTAATACCAAGGAATTTTATATGCTTTGTTTCTAATATTGTGTTATTTTTATAGCTTACTTGTAAATCTGGCTGTGCATAGTTTTTTTAAACATAATATAATGTGTTTTTTTTATTTAAGCCTCCCCCCCCCCCCCAAACAAGCACCAAGGTCACCCCTAACGACATGTATTTTGGGGACCTTTTTTTTTTTTTTTTGCTTGCTCTACAGTTTTAATAAGGGCGGCAATCTGGAATAATGAGATTTATGTCGGTGAACCCCTCCTTCCCCGAGTCAACCCCCCCCCCCCCCAAAAAAACCAAAATCCTGGATCCGCCACTGGAAATGAGAGCTTATTTTATAATTTGGGATGGACAGCTGAGATATTCCTGTGTCAGACAAATGATGTTCAGATATGCACAAAACATCTACATTAAAATTGCTGGAATTTTGAATCTCTTCTAGGCATAAGGTAATGTCATCAATTTGACTAAATATTCCTCTTATATTTTGATGGAGAATAGTGGTCTGAACACTTTGATTCAATTACTTTGAATTGTTTACTTTATTAGTACATACTGTTATGTCAGATGGAATGTCTAATCTCAATAAGTTTTGATCAGGAGAGATGTTAATTTCTTTTAGACATCTTAATACATTTATTTTATTTACCCTAAAAAAGACCACGGCTTAACACCGCTTATAAAAGGAATACCTCTTTCACTCACCTGGCATCCCCTGATCTCATCAGCAATAAGAAGCGAAAGCTTCCTTTTATCTCTGAAATTCAGATGGACTCTATGGCATGTCCCTACCAATGCAGGCCACATCTATCAAACCAATGTGTGATTTTGCTGGCTGCCAGAGAACCCTTTCCAACTGTGCATTTGTATGCTTAATGTTATGCCACATCCAGGGTTTATCATAATGCTCAAACAAACCCGCAAATCCCACATTGATCTGATGTGTGTTCCTGGAAATGTGAGCAATGTCTTCCTCAATTGAATAATTGAGGTCCTTATCAAGACTATTTCCTGGTCCCCCCACAATTATAATACAATCTTCATCTGAAAAAATCTTTCCCTAGGTCTTCGACATTTGCTACAACCCTTCCAAGATCAGCATTTGGTTTGAAAATGCTGCAGACTTCATAATCTGGCCCCAAGTCAGACTAAACCATCTCACTGATTCCAATCCCATGACTGCATCCAAGTAACAGTACCTTTCTGCATTTAGATACCCCCTGAAAAGATCTCCCTTTTACTTTACAAGATCCCAGATCATTCAGTCCAACCTGACGCTCCTCAAAGTCACCATCTAGATCCTCCAATGGCTGAAACACATTGGATATCTCCAGCTGGAAACCATCAGACAGACAGTGTCTCCTACGTCTCCTGCCAGAGCTGACTTTTTTCCACTCACTGTTCTGCTGAAGCCTAAGAACGGAGTTTTCTGCGTTCAGAGCCTTTAAATCCCTTTCTGCAGATGCCAAACCTGACTGGAGCTTCAGAATCTGCTGCTTCTGATCATTAATCTGGAGTGACAGTTGCAGGCAATACTGACACAAGAGTCACTGTTAGCTAGATCGCTGCACTCCCAGTGAAACCAGTGCCCGCAGTCCCGGCACGTCACTCCTTGTCTTACAAATCTTCGGCAATTTCCACATTTACTATCTGTTATGATACTTTCAGAAAAACTTAAGAACTTAGGGGGAAAAAAACTTTAAAGCATTTACTTTTTAAACTTAGGAGAAAAATAAAATTTAAAACTTTTTAATTAACTACTTGTGTATCAGTTGCCAAAGAAAAATAGAAGTAGGATTCTAAGAAAAATGCTAAAAAATAATATGTAAATCACTCGAAACTTTTCCGTGAATTACAACGCTTATCGACTACAAGACTTTCACAAAACAACACAAATTATTTGAAAATAACTTTTTAAACAATTAAAATGAAATTTGACACCCTAGAACTCTGTTTCAGTCCTAACCTCAAATGTAACCAAATTAAAACTCGGTTTACACTGTACTGATTTTCTATTAAATAAAAATGGTTCACTATCATGTAAGAACTTCACAAATGTACTTCAAAACAAAACTAATGCTATCAAAACAAACTTACAATGTATTTCTGTTACGCTATAACAAGAATGTTGTTACCAGACGTTAATCCCGGGTGTAAATTAAGACCACCGAACACTGAATCTACAATTTACAGATTAATAATAAATAAAAAGGATCACTAACACTCACAATGCTAGAATATGATATTCTTCAACGTTTTAACTAACCTACGAGATACAACTTAACAAATTTAACTACAAAATACAAATTATTATCACACGATACGAACGAAAGTGCGCGCAAACAAATTCCAAAGATGAACATTCTTTATTTTCATCTCTCAAGATTTTCAGCTGAAAAACATTTATGAATAAAGGCAGCCAATAAAATCCTGAAGAAACTGAGTGACCTGAGTCACATAAGTGAACACTGTGTAAGATACCTTTAGCCACTGTGGGCAGAACAGTCACAAGCGTGATCAATCTTATAAGAAAGTCGATGCCTCAAAAGTGCTTCCAATACTAGAAAAGAGGTGTCATGTAAACACAAAGAGAAAGATTGCACCCACATATCAACTGTCTTTACAAGGCCTAGTCAACAGAATAGATTATGGATAACTTACGATCCAGCTGCAGGATAGATAAACATAAACACTTTTCGCAGATTAACTTCTCTCTTGCTGTCCAGTCATGTCATAGAAGCCATGATATGATTGTTGATGATTAACAAATTTATCCTGTCATCAATTAATGATGATTACCTTTAATCATTGTTAATTATTGTTATTGTAATTTGTGAACCATAGAAGTATGATGAACAAAATGACAGAATTTGCAAACTTAATAGAGGTACATGAACCATAAGTAATTATAGGGGTAGAGTTTTGATTAAAGAAAGGAGAAGTAGACAATGAGGTTTTCCTTTAAGGTTACAGAGTGTACTGCAGAGACAGAGGAGCAGTTGGTGGAGGGGTATTCATACTGGCTAGCAAAGATTACTATAGTTCTCTAGTAATGAAAATAAGATAGGATAGGGAAAATAAACAGTTACCCGTCACTTACCACAGATGAAGGCAGGAGGGCGAGACACGTAAAAACACAAGAACGAATTGCACAATATTTCGACTTTAGTCTTAGTCATGTGGAGCGAGACATATGGCAGGGGGAAAGATGTGGTCACATCTCAACCCACCTTCTCCATGATTAGCACAGCATAATATGGGTCATACAACAGCTTCCTTTGTAATTGGAATAATGTTCTAGCAGTTGCAAATATGGCGAAGAGAGTACGCCGGAACATGTGGTATGGGATATGGAATAAGAGCCAGTCAGAGCTCGCCAACAACCTTAGTTCCAAGGGAGGAGAATATTCGACATACTATATAATGAAAGCGCAAGTCATTTGCTGGATGAGGCTGCCAATGTAACATTGAAATTTTCATAGGACAATTTTAAGGGCAAGCTACTGCCCAGCATGTGTGAGGTTGCCTACCAATACTAACTAGGCACATGGCAACCACTGGGTCTCAATTTGCATTGCTCAGGTACTAGATCGAATACACTATCCCCCTCTCCCTGTCCAGTGATCTGTGGCAGATCTGACTGCAGAGTACATTGCTAGTGCTGGCACAAATGTTTTGGAGCACACTCTGCTGTCAGATCTGCCACAGATCGCCACTTACAGAGCTGACAGGCCTCCTCCGACCTCCACATTCTGTGATGAGGCAAGGATGTCCAAAATCTTGTTGCCCAGTCATGGCTTTAACGTCCTTCAATTGCTCTGCATAGATGCTCACTATAGTAGCACATAAACAGCTGACCAGCCTCGCCGTTTCCACGATGCTCATCCCAGGTGCTGTTGCGCACAAACCACTGGCAAATAATTTAAGGGAATTGCGTGACCTGTGCATAAACATCTGGTGGCAGACAACTCCATAAATCTAACAAGGACTTTCCATGCCACACTGTATCGCTGCTGTATTGTGCTTCAAAGATGGACCAACACACTAATAAGCGGGTGGTCATAATGTTTTGGCTGATCATCTTTCTAATAAAGCAAGATGAAAATCAGGTGGGGTGTTAAGTAACTAATAGAATAAGTGATCACAATACAGTTCTGATGAATATTAGGGGATTCAGTAAACCAGTGGCCAAAATTGAAGGGAAAATTAAGTACTGTTATTGAAAGGCACATATTTTAGAAATGAAGAGATATTTCAGGGGTAGGTTCAGCAAATGGAAGGATGGCACAACTACAGTGGAGGCGAAGTGGGAAGAGTTCAAGGAAAAAAGTGAGAAAATATTTATTTCCAAAACAGAAAATAAAGAGAAGTACAGAACCTATAGACTACAATACGGAGGTGAGAAGGGTAGAAGTTTAGTGAGATAAAAACACAACATAGTTAAGAGACAGCAAGGCAGTAGGGAGACTTAAAATAACTAAAGAAGCAATTATAACTGCAAGGAGGAATATTTATGGTGCAAAATTTCTATGGCTATGTTAGATAACTGAAGAGAAGGGAATGCATTCAGGAAATTGTAGATAAGAATGGAGTTGAAGTCACTGAGGATTTGAAAATGGCAGAGACACAGAGTGACTGGTTTAATGAGACTACTAGGGACTATCATCCTGTGATGTGAGAGCAGCATCTACAAATAAATAGAATTGAGGAAACTTCAAAGTCAGAAACAGATCCTCAGGAAATTATGAAGGAACTCAAAAAAGCAGCCAGTGTAGATAAAATTACTACAGATATATTAAAGATTGTGGAATATGATATTGTACCTTGACTGAAAATTTTATTTAAAATGTGTCTGATGTCTTGCTGCTTAGCAGAGGACTGGGAAAGAATAATAGTAGTATCAGTTCATAAAAAGTGGAAGGGGAAAGAAAAATAGGGCCGAAAATTACAGGCCAATTAGTTTGACATCGGTGATAGGCAAAATGATGGGGAAATTGATATGAAACTACAACTGAAATGCCTGTGAGGAAAAAAGAAAAAAGAAATTGGCTTCCACATAGAAAATATGGCTTTAGACAAGGATATTTATGTGAATCTCAGCTGGTGGACTATATGCAAAATGATTCAGATGAACTGGACAAGGGAGGACAAGTTGATAATGTAGCACTAGATCTTTCTAAGACATCCGACAGAGTGAGCCATAAAATGGATCTAAATAAGTTGAAAACTAATGAAGTGGATGAAAAAGTGATTTGCTGGATACAGGAATTTTTAAAAGGCAGAAAACAAAGTATTAGAGTAGGAAATTCAGTATTAAAAGACTCAGAAGTGAATATGGGAGTGCCACAGGATTGTGTATTGGGACAGCTGCATGGTGGAATGGATAGAATTTCTAACTATATGAGTCAACATTAAATTGACCGAGCATAGTGGGTGTGTGGCAATGCTCTGGTCTCGCATTTGGGAGGACACAGGTTCGAATCCTCATTAGGTCATCCAGATTTTGGTTTTCCATGATTTACCCAAATCATTCAAGGCAAATGCCTTGAAAATGCCATTGCCAAAGTCCTTGTTCCTTGCCCCAGTCTTTTCTGCCTCTAATGACCTTTATGAGACATAAAGCCATAACCAAAAATCAAAACAAAAAGTAATGAATATAAATCAGAAGAAGATTCAGATAATAAGGAAAACAGATAAAAAACTGAAGGTTGTTTTTTATTACAGAAATGCTAGTTGAAGGTTTGAAGTGGAAATACCTTGTCATAATATTTGATCATAAACTCAACTGGGTAGAGGAAATTGGGCAGGTAGTAGGAAAAGGTCATAAAATCCTATATTTACCCGAGAAAGTAATGAGAGGATTTAATAATAACATTTAATTAAATTGCAATGGAGCACATGATCCAGTTGCAATTTCACCACACACCCATCTACCTCCTTTCCTGCCCCCACCTACATTTGCTTTTTACAAATTTTAACTTTAAATGTTTTTGCTAAATTATTCATCATTTCCCTTGGTAACTTATTCCAATGCCTGAAACCCTTAGCTAAAAAAGACAATCTTCCACACCCTTGTTCCTAAATACGAGTGCCAGCTTGTGGTCATAGTCATCTTTTCCCTTCCATGCACTACTTTCATACCTACACCAATATCTTTTCATCGACAATATACGCCTTCTAAACTCCGATGACCCTCTTAACCCTCCTTCTATCATGCAATGAATCCCATTTTAAGTCTTTATCATATCTGTTACTGACTGGATTCTGCGATAATTTCCAGAAACAAATCTATCAGCCCTTTTTTGCACCCTTTCCAACTCCTTTATTTGATACTGAAAATGTGGGTCCCATACTACAACACCATATTCGAGCAATGGTCTCACTAAAGTTTTGTAACCTACGAGGCGTATTTTTTAAGTAAGAACCGGTTGGCAATAAACTTTTAACAACGAAAAATATTTTGGTAATTTATTCAATATGACATTCTTCAACCTTTCGGCTACTTTTCCACATAGTTGCCATTATTTTTCAAGCATTTTTCATACCGTGAGATGAGTTTTTGTATACCATCATCATAGAAGTCTGCCGCATGAGCAGAAAACCATTGCTGATCCGCAAGTTTCACTTCATCATCATTGTTGAAATGCTTGCTGCTGAGGAACCTCTTAAGGTGCAAAAAGAGATGCGATACCCAAGTCTCGTCTCCTGTGATGATGTGGTCCAAAAATCCATCACCTTCTTCTTCATATTGGGTCAGAAACGTCAATGCACTAACACACCTTTTCGTTTTGTGTTCCTCAGAAAGCATCTATGGAACCCATCGGGAGGACAACTTCCTGTAATCCAATTTCTCCGACACAATGTTGTAGAGGACGGATCTTGAAACTTGTGGAAAGTGCAAGGACAATGTGGAAATTGTGAAACACCTGTTTTCACAAATTTTGTTGTCTACCGCACGCACAAGATCGTCGTTGATTATGGATGGCCGGCCCGAGAGCAGTTCATTGTGCATATTCTCCCGACCTTCCTTGAATTATCTTACCCACTTACGAACGTTACCTTCATTCATTGCATTGGGGCCATACACTTGACAGATCTGGCGATGAATTTCTGCCGGTGTCACATTTCTTGCTGACAAGAATCTGATGACTGACCTTATTTCACATGCGGTGGGATTCTGGATCATCTTAATCACTTCCATCGCTCAACACAAAGTGTACACTCTGCTGACTTAGCGATAACTGCATCTACGCGTGCTCAAACGATGCCAGAATAGTGTGCGCATGCGCTCAATTTTGTTTTTGGGTGATTTAAGAGGAAATCGCCGACCGGTTCTTACTTAAAAAATACCCCTCGTAATTCCTTTACTTCTTTCGTATGTCCCCGTATCACTCCCTCCAATAAGTGCAGAATTTTTAAACTTTTTCCTACCACCTGTGCAATGTGTCCTGCTCAATTAAGCTTGTTATCAAATGTAATGCAAAGATATTTACATTTCAAGTCTTCAAAAGCAACTCTTTCCCCACATTATAATCATAATTAGCCTTTAATTTTTTATTTGTGTATCTAATAAGCTGACTCTTCTTTGCATTTATCTTCATCCCATGTTTACCAACCCAACTAGACATCCTGTCCAGATCACCCTGCAACCGTTAACGGTCCTCTACCATTTTGATCATTTTATATAGCATTATGTCACAAACAATCTAATTTCTGATAGTAAACAACCAACTCAATTATTAATTAGAATAATGAATAGCAATGGTCCAATACGCTACCCTGTGGCACTCCAATTTTTACTTCCACTTCTTTTGATACTGCATTTCCTACCGTAACTTTCTGTTTTATACCTTTCAAAAACTCTTCTAGCCAGAAAATCACTTTCTCATCCACTCAATAGTTTTTACCTTATTTACTACCATTTTGTGGCTCACTCTGTAAAATCCTTTGACAGATCTAGTGCTACACTATCAATTTGGCCTCCCTTGTTCATTTCATCTGAAATATTTTGCAACTCAGATTCACATGAATATCCTTGCCTAAAGTCGATGTCAAACTAATTGGCCTATAATTTTCAACTCTATTTCTCACCCCTACTTTATGTACCGGTACTACTATCACACTTTTCCAGTCTTGTGGTAAGCAGCAAGTATCCAGACTCAATTTAAATAATATTTCAAGATAAGGTACAATGTCACATCTGGCTATCTTAAAGATATCTGTAGTAATATTATCTACACCAGCCCCTTTATGTTTTTCAGCTTTCTTATTTCCTTAATGATTTTCTCAGGATGAATTTCAAATTTTTTTGTATCTTCATTTCTAATCGTATTTTTAAGCTCGTTCTCCGAATTAGACCCTCCTGTTTCTGTTTCATTGTCCCTAATGCTCTCAGTAAACCAGTTACCTAAAATCTCTGCCTTTTTCAAATCCTCAGTAACTTCTTCCCAACCTTATCTATAAGTGTCTCAGCACCCTCCCTTCTTCTCAGTTTTCTTAAATTGACACTTAAATTTTCTAGATGCATCAGTCAAAGGTCCTCCTGTACTGACAATACTCTTCATAAGCCCATCTTTTGCAACCTTATTTCCTATTATTAAGTCTTTGTTTAGTTGTTTTAAATATTCCCTACTACCCTGCTGTCTCTTAACTCTGTTATGTTCTCTTCGTACCAACCTCTTTAACCTCCTCAGTTCTCTATTATAGTACACAGGTTCATTACTTCTCTTTATTTTCTGTTATGGAATAAATTTTTCACCCCCTTTTTTTATTATCTACTTGAACTCTTCCCACCCTGACTCTACTGTACTTGTGCCTCCCTTCCATTTGCTGAAACATTCTCTGAAATATCTCTTCAAATATGAAATCTGTTCCTTTTTATAATTGTAACTGTTTCCCCCTTCAATTTTTGCTGTTTGTTCACTGAATCCACTAATATCCATCAGAACTGCTTCATGATCACTTATTCCTTTGGTTACTTGACACCCCACAAGGTTATCATCAAAATCCCAATGATAACCTTGTGGGGTGTCAAGAAACCAAAGGTTATTAGGAATATATCCAAAATATTTTGTCCCCTACTGTTCTGCTCTGCCACTTGTGTAAATCCTCCTTCCATTATTAAAGTATTTGCAAATCTCTGTTCCCTTGTGTTGCTAATCTTATTTCCTACCCAGTTTACAGCTGATAATTTTAAATCCCCACCAAGAGTGATGAGGGGATGCACGAGAGAAGTAAAAGAATTGGGTTACAAAACTTTGGTCAGACCATTGCTCGAATATGGTAGTGTAGTATGGGACCCACATTTTAAGTATAAAATACAGAAGTTGGAGAAGGTGCAAAGAAGGGCTGCTCGATTTGTTTCTGGAAATTATCGCAGAATGCAATCAGAGACAGATATGATAAAGGAGCTGGAATGGGATTCATTGCAAGACAGGAGGAGGATGAGGAGGGTCATGGGAGTGTACAGGGTGTATACTGGTGATGAGGCATGGAAAGATATTGCAGTAGGTATGAAAAGTAGTTCATGGAAGGGAGAAGATGACCATGACCACAAGCTGGCACTTGATTTCAGGCACAAGGGTGTGGGAAGATTTCTTTTTTAGGTAAGGGTGTCAAGGATTGGAATGAGTTACCAAGGGGAATGATGAATAAATTACCAAAAACATTAAAATAATTTAAAGTTAAAATTTGTAGTTGGCAACTTTAGGTGGGTGCAGGATAGGGGCAGGTTGGGTGTGTAGTGAAATTGCCACCAGAGCATGTGCTCCATTGCAATTGAATTAAATTAAATTAAATAATGACCATTCTATTCTCACCTCTGAAATCCGAGTATGAATTTAATTCCTCCCTAACAGCCTCATCTTCATCTGTCATTCTTCCACTGCAGTAAGCAGCCAACACCGTGATTTTTTTCTTTTTTACTACCCCAGAAATCTACCGCAAGTAACTCATGGTTATGATCTATGAACACCAGTGTGGTAGTTTTTGTTAACTAGTATGAAAACTCGTCCACCAATTACTCCTCTATCTTTGCAGTAAAGCTGTAAAAGTAACGATGTATTCATTACTGAGTAACAGGTTCATCGCCTGAATCGAAGTACCGAATCGTTACTCACAAATTCATTTAGTTACTCGCATGTTTCGTTACTCGCATTTGTCGTGTATATATACGAACACGTTCCAGCTCATGCAGGTAACTAATTTTGCTAATGTAAAACCTAATTTTGTACTTTTTATTTTGTTAAAAATTAAAATTTATAGTGCATAATTTGTTAATAGAAAATTTGTTTGGATAATCTGAGATAGTTACTGTTTTTTATAGTTCATTAGTGAGGTTTATTGATTTCATACATTTGTGAAATTTGTTTATTTTAATAATTGATACCTTCTATTTTATTTTATTGTGTAATTTACAATATAAAAGAGTTGTCTAATAGTTTTTGATATACATCTCTGCACTTCTTATGTTCTAATAATATTTAATAAAATTGCAATGGAGCGTATGCTCCGGTGGCAATTTCCCTATACACTCATCTTCCCCCTTTTCCTGCATCCACCTACATTTTCCCTTTACAAATTTTAACTTTAAATTCTTTTAATGATTTTAATCAATTATTCATAATTTCACTTGGTAACTAATTCCAATCCCTGAAACCCTTACTTAAAAAGAGAATCTTTCCACACCCTTGTGCCTGAAATCGAGTGCAAGATTATGGCCATAGTCATCTTTCTCCTTACAAGCATTACTTTTAATTCTTACACTAATATCTTTCCATGCCTCACTATCAATATATGCCTTATACCCTCCCATGACCCTCTTCACCCTCCTCCTGTCTCGCAATGAATCCCATTTCAGCTCTTTTATCATATCTGCTACTGATTGCATTCTGCGATAATATCGAGAAACAAATCTAGCAGTCCTTTTTTGCAGTTACAGAATTCCATAAACAAAGAACATGTTACATTGACTTTATTCTTTTTGCCTGGTGTTAGTTATTGTATTATTACCGTAGGATCCATGTGATCAATCATTAATGCAGTTCCGGCTTAGATGTTGAATGTTTGTTGCAAGCGTGACACAACAACAATTAATCTAATTGCATGTTTGTCCTGTATCTTTGTTATTGATTTAATAGTTTTGAATATTGATAGTTTTAAAATGAAACAATTACCACGGGAGTCAATAGTATTTTGCCTTCAGGCCCGATTTGATGAATGACCACATTTATTTTAACAAACCTATCTTAAAAAGATTTACAAATGTAAATGAAAACCGTAAAGGAAGACAGTGGTGAAACCTCCTATTTAAAAACGAAATACTTTGAAGAGATTATAATATTTGTTAAATACATGTCCCATTATCACATCAGGCTTCTATGCAGGGTTTTGAGCAGACTACTTTAAAAAATAACCGTCATTAGTTATTGTCACTAGATATGTCACTGTCAGGTGTCAGATCTTTTATTGTATGCAAACAGGTGTTAGTTTTGAAATTAGATTATTCTTTCGTATATAATATTCACTGCAGTATATCAAGTGTGCATTCAGAGGTTTTCCATAAGATCCATGTGCTAATTACTTGACTTTAAGTTTTATCCAAATGTACAACTTATCTAAGCTTATTTTATTAAATAAACAATTTACATAAACTTTAACAAGTACAAACGAAGTTGTCCCGTATGCGATGCAATGTGATGCTTCATGCTAGTGTTCGATTGTACCGAAAGTAACGATTTGAAAGTAACGGGTATTGATTGGTTTAGTATGAATACATATGTGTACAGAATTTCTCGTAACTTTTACAGCTCTACTCTCCTGTACACTCTGTAACCATCAGGAAAAATCTCACTGTCTAGTACTTCTTGTTTTAACCAACTCTCTACCCCTATTGTTACTTGTGGTTTGTGTATCTCTATTTGTAAATTCAATTACTTTGTTAATTATTCTTCTACATTTCACAATTAACACCCTTATTACTGGCTTTATATTTTCAGCATTTACTTCTTCTTTTCCAGTCTTACTCCAGTCAGTTATTGTTTAAGCAACTTCATCCATTTGTTTAACATCTGTGATTTTTCCCATCATGGATCTGCAATCAGTATCACTTTGATCATTCTTTTCCATCCCTTCACCAGCAGTGCCTAACCTAAAAAAGGCACAGTCCTACCCCCATCATCAATGGAAATGGGCTCTGTTACTGTGTTAGCTAACAACTCAGAAAGTACCCCGTTGCCCCTACTATTTAGGTGTAGGCCATGCCTAGTGAAACCCCACCTACCAACGGTGTTCACAGGCACAACCCCTAACACAGAACTAATGCCTTTCCCAAGTAGCACTTCCGTTTCCACATTTACCCGCCTCACAGCATAATTCAGTTGTGGCCGGTTATGGCGACATAGAACCTACAAGAGCTCCACCCTGGTATGCTGTGCCTCTTCACCACCTTCGTCAGGTCACTCTCTATACTATAACTCACATTTCTATCAGTACTATTCCTGACACCTCCCAGTATGAGTATCACTAAGGACAATAGAGTAGTGATAGTGGGAGGTGTGGGGGATAGTATTGATAGAAACGCGAGTTTTAGTATAAAAAGTGACCTGAGGAAGGTGGTGAAGGAGGCACAACATACCAGGGTGGAGCTCATGCAGGTACTAGGTTACCATGACAGGCCACAATTGAACTATGTATTAGGGAACTAGGTATTAGGGGATTGAGTTGTTAAACTTTGTTGATACCATTGCTTTAGTATAGTGATGCAGTATGGGATTCACGTTTTGGGTATCAAAGACATGGAGGGTGTGCAAAGAAGAGCAGTTTGATTTGTTAGTGGAAATTATCAGAGAACACAATCACTAACTGATATGAAAATGGGGCTGGGTCACTGGAAGACGGGAGGAGGGTAAAGAGAATACTGGTGAGGCTTGGAGAGATTTTGGTTAAAGATTTAGGAGTAATGTATACAAGGGAAAAGAAGGCCCTGAGCACAAGCTGGCACTTGGTTTCAAGCATAAGTGAGTGGGAAAATTTCCTTCTGTGAGTAACAAATAAATTACATGGGGAAGTGATAATTAATTTACCAAAAGTGCTGAATGAATTTAAAATTAAAACTCGTGAATTACAAAATTAGATGGGTGGAAGGAATTTTAACACCCAAAGTATATAAGAGAGTAATAATAATAACAATAATAAACATGATGTGTAGGGAAATTGCACCTGTGGGATGCCCTCCATTGCAATTAACCATTCACTTCAATTATGTAATCTGGAATAGGATAAAAAAATATGCAATCATACAGATGCATTTATCACCAGATCTTAAATTTGTAGAATTAATTTTTAAGAATGTTGAATTAGAGTATTTCTATAGAAATTGATCAAATTTGCAAAGATTTAATAAAGGTCACAATCACCTTTAAAGTGTGTGTGTACGTACCACGAGAGTATGGTGTGAAGCGGCTGCCACCACTAACATAGCCACAGCGTGCGCAGCGTTCAGGTCCTGCACTGTAGCTCTGTTGGTAGCCATAACCTAAGCTGAAATTCTCACCCGAGCCGCTTCCGTCACCAAAAGCTCCGCCTCCCCAAACACTCATCTCCCATGGGACAGTGCCACCTACTGAAAAACAAACATTAACTTCTCACTGCCACCACTTCCTTGTTATTGCAACAAAAAGTTAAAGAAAATTAAACAAAAATTTACTTATATTTATTATATGTTTACTACTCAAATGGTTACAAACTTGTAACTGTGCACCAGACTAAAATTTAAAAAGATGAGTAAATATGGAATAAAGTTTCACGGCACATCCCCGGCTAAAGTCCGTGGTACCATTTGGTACACGTACCGTAGTCTCCTCCCAAGATCCTGCCCCCACAGGTGCAGCAAACTGTTGAGCCTCCATCATCTGTACCAGCACTCACATTACGCCCACCATGGGCTGCTTTCTTCAGGGCCTTCTTCACATTCACACGTATACCCTTCACTTCATGGACAGGAGTCACTGAACAATCAGAATGGACACCATTTTGTGAGTGAGACCTAAATGTGAGACTATTCTATAATTATTCTCTGCTATGAAAAGTTTATAGAATTTTATGGTCACAAATTTTGTAAAATTTCAGTTGTAATTTAACATAGATAACTTCAATCCCATTTTTACTGCTTTAGTTATCTGATAGCATTGCAAATGCAACGTAAAGTTGACCAAAACACAAACTAAAGAAAGGAGGTAACTTTTGAAGCTATCAGCCAAACTGTGCACTTTCTTTCATAATTTCCAGTCTCTGTCTCTCTCTCTCTCTCTAACCATGCACACACATACACAAAATATCAACAATCTCTCTGCAATTTTACAATGTAACAAGCAAATTTGTTGGTTAAAAACTGGTCACAGTTTTCATCTGCAATATAAATTATTTCATGAAACTGATAGGTTTGTAAAAATAAGGATACTATGACAAAGAAGCTAATACAATAATTTTGAAACTATCCACCCCAAATCTTTCATCCAAATTTATACTTACTACAGATTTTGTCAACAGGGTCATAGTCCTCAAAAAGAACGCAGCAAAATCCACACTTCTTGCCCGTGGTTCTGTCCACTGCTATAGTTGCTGATTCGACAATCCCAAAATTCTCAAAATATTTTACAAGGTCGTCTTCTTCAATATCTTCAGTCAAATTTGATACAAACAACTTGTTTGTGGTTGGTTCAGGTTGCTCTTTGTCCTAAAAGTTTGTTCACTCAAATTAAACTGAGATCTTACATTTTAGTTGAGTATTAACTTGAAAAACATTAATAATGAAATTACTGCCATACCATTATCAGGAACAAAATGTAATTTCCAATCAATATTGAAGACAGGAGGTCACCATAAACAGCAAGACAAATGTGACACTGCTCCTTGGTTTCATAATTAAAGAAGACTCACACTGAAAATTTGCACAGTGCAGTACTACTTACATTTAAGCAAAAATATGGCTACTTAGATCTCAAGAAAATATTCCAATACCGGTCTATAAACTTAAAACCCAACAATAATTCAATAGATATGAGGAAAATACAAAATTAATAACTTCTTTGTTTTTCATAACCACAATATGCTGATGATTACTCTTAATCTAGCAACAAAATGCAGATGGGGCATAAGTCTGCAATCATATAGTCAAACTCTAGGCCACTCAGACAAAAATGGTTTTAAATAAACTGAAATCTATTGGATTGGATGAAAAAGTTACTTGCTGGGTACAGGAATTCTTAAAAGCCAGAAAGCAAAGTGGTAGAGTAGGAAATACATTATCACAAGCGGTGGAAGTAAATATGGGAGTGCCACAGGGTAGTGTATTTGGACCATTGCTGTTCATCATTCTAATGAATGACTGTGGTGATGGGTATTTTGGTACACAACAGGATCAAAACAGGTGAAAACTGTATAGTTGCAGGGTGACCTGGATAGAATATCTAAATGGGTAGGTCAGCATGGAATGAAGATAAATGCCAAGAAGAGTCAGCTTATTAGGTGCACAGATAAAAAACTAAAGGTTAATTATGATTATAGGGTGGGGTCAGAATTGTTTGTTGAAAGCTTGAAGTGTAAATACTTGACATAACGATTGATAGCAAACTCAAATGGGCAGAGCACATTGGGCAGGAGGTAGGAAAAGTTTACAAAATCCCTCATTTACTGGAGAGGATGTACAAGAGATGTTAGGGAGTTGGGTTACAAAACTTGGTCAGACCATTGGTTGAATATGGTGGTGCAGTTTGGGACCCACATTTTTCTTATCAAATACAGAAGTTGGAAGGTGTGCAAAGAAGAGCAGCTAGATTTGTTTGTGGAAATTATTGCAAGACCCAGTCAGTAACTGATATGATAAAGGAGCTGGATTGGGATTCATGGGAGGAAAAGATGAGGGTGAAGAGAGTGCTGGAAATGAACAGGGCATATGTTGGTGGTGGGGCTTGGAGGAATATTGTTCAAAGAATTAGGAATAGTGCACGGTAGGGGAAAAGCGACCATGACCACAAGCTTGCACTCGATTTCATGCATAAGGGAGTGGGAAAATTTTCTTTTGTTGGTAGGGGTGTTAGGGATTTGAACAAATTACTGTATGTAGTGATGAATAATTTATTAAAAATGCTTAAGGAATTTAAAATTAAAATTTTTAAATCAGAGGGGTGAATAGGGAGGGAGTTAACATCCCAATTATGAAGGAGAATATATATACATATATATGTAAAGAAGGCTAATTGCATGACTAGGTGGAAAAAAATTGCCACTGGAGTGTTGGCTCCATCGCAATTGAAGTAATAATACCAATCGTCATAGTGCTTTCATTACAGCATATGAAAGGCAACATCAAGTAGCTGACAAAGAAGCAACTATTTGTTTTGATTCTGGTTTTATGTCTCATTGATGTTGAGTCATTAGAGGTGGGAAAGGATAGAGGGCAGGGAATGGGAAGGAATTCAGTTATGGCATTTTGAAGGATTCTCCCCACCATTTGTCTGGTGTAATTTTGGAATACCAAAATCTTGATTGTTGGATGGTGATTTAAACCCATCCAGAATTTGTGGCCCAAATGTTAACTTCTTGCGCACCAGGACAGATCAGGGCAACTTACACTAAACTGTAAAAAGTGCAAGGCAATGAGCACAACTAACAAAAATAATCCAATTGTTCAGAAATATGAGTTAAACAATTCAGTTATTGATATAGTCAGTTCTATGAAATATTTAGGAGTAATAGTACAAAGGAACTTGAAATGGGACATACACATTAATTCGTTAGTAGTTAGAGCTAATTCTAGGCTGTGATTCATAGGTCGAATCTTGAAAAATTGCAATGAACAAACAAAGGAGATAGCATACAAACCACATTTGGACTATTGCTGTGCTGTTTGGGATCCATTTGGAAAGTACAGAGAAGAGCCGCTCGATTCATGACCACTTACTACAGTCCTTATGAAAGCGTCACAGAACTGATTAGTAGACTAGGCTGGGAGTCTCTGGTTGATAGAAGACACACGTTTCATTTAAACTTATTGGTAAACATGTGTACTCTCACTTTCACTTAAGAATGTAGTGAAATACTTCTTCCACCAACCTATTTGAGCTGGAATGACAGGAAAGATAAGATTAGGGAAACAAGGTGCCGCACTGATTCTTATATGAATTCTTTTTTCCCTCGTACCATTAGGGATTGGAATGCACAACAAAGAGATTAGCTTTGGTGCTGAGCACCCTCTGCCACCCACAATTTTGTGAATTACAATGTATATATGTAGATGTAGATCATCAGCAACCATGAAGAGTAGCAGACTTGAAGTTAACTGGCAGAGAATTGCTCCAGAATATTCTACCTGGTGAAGACAAAGTGGTGTCTGGACTCATGACTAAGAGGGCACATAATTTCCTGACTGAATTGGCTGATGATATGTTTGAGATACACAAAGCAAAATTTTAAAAGTCCAGCAATTTCTAGGATATAAAAATTCAGAATTTACAGATGAAATACAAGGTAAAAATCAAAAACACTAATATAAATAAAATAACAACAACAATTTCAACATTAAAAAATAAAGTTTTCTCCTTTGCAGTTGAAATTTAACTGTTACACAATTAATAATTTCAGCTTTTAATTGTGAACAAAAATACTAGATTATACCTAAAAACTTAGGCCCAGCTCTAAGTATTACTAAACCTGAATCCATAAAAGCGTCTTGAAGCAGCAAATTAAAAAAATAACTTCTGCAAAAAGAAAAAAATCCAGAAGTAATACCTCAAGAAAAATTAATGTTTCAATGCCCCAAATATTTTTCTCCTAAATCCACTCCCTTAATCCGATGGGACCACCAATTAACTACCAAAGTAATCCAATTACAAAAGAAACTGATCTAAAATGCTAACCACCCTCCAAGATTTAAAAAATTACAAGGAAATAAATGACTCGTGACACAAAAATGCGTTATTGAACCATTTATACTTTTTCCTATTAAGGGTTAAATTATAAAAAAAATATTTCTTAACATATGATGTCACCAAAGCTGAGTCATTACTCTTCATACTCCTGCTTCATTTATCGAATTTGGTTAGAAATGCAGGGAGATAAATCGCCCGATACACAAAAAAGGCATTTTAGAAAAATTGACATTTTTGCCTGATAAGGGCCGAATTACAAAAAATTCGTTTCTTATAATATAACGTTACCTCATTTATCTATATCAGTTGGATATCAAGGGAGATAAATAGCTCGTGACACATAAATGCGTTGTAGAACCATTTATACTTTTTCCCTTTAAGGATTGAATTCCAAAAAACTTCTTTCTTAAAATAAGATGTCACCCAAGCTGAGACATTACTCCTCTTAATCTCCTTGATTTATCGATTTTGGTTAAATATCCAAAGAGATAAATGGCTTGAGACACAAAAACTGATTTTTAGAAAAATTGACATTTTTTGCCTTTTAAGGGTCGAATTACAAAAAATTCGTTTCTTAAAATATAATGTTAGCACGGCGGAGACCTTAGTATTTAATATAATACCTCATTTATCTATATCGGTTAGATATGAAGGGAGATAAATGGCTCATGACACAAAAACTCGTTGCAAAAATATTGATACTTTTGCCCTTTAAAGGTCGAAATCTCTGGCTTAGTATATGACATTTCTAAAGCGAAGATCTAAATCTTTAAACTGATACATCATTATTCGATTTCAGATAGGTATCCACGGAGATAAATTACTCGTAACCCAGAAAACAGCATTTTAGATATTTTTTCCTTTAATTCCAAAAGCTTCCTTTCTTAAAATATGATGTGACCAAAGTGGAGACCATATGCTTTAAAATGACACTTCATTCATTGATTTTGGTTAAGTATGATGGAAGATACAGGCTTGTCTCAAAAAAATATCTTATAGAAATAATATATATGATTCTTTCAGCGTATTTGGTAACTTGTTCATCATTTCTCTTGATACCTTATTCCAATACCTGACACACTTATGTAAAAAGGAGAATCTTCCTACACCCTTGTGCCTGAAATTGAGTTCCAGCTTGTGGTCAAGGTCATCTTTTCCCTTCCATGCATCACTTTTAACTCTTACACCAATATCATCTTTCCATGCCTTATCGCCAGTATACGCCCTGTACACTCCCATTACCCTCCTCATCCTCCTCCTGTCTTGCAATGAATTCCACTCCAGCTCCTTTATCATATCCGTCACTGATTGTGTTCTGCGATAATTTCCAGAAACAAATCTAGCAGCCCTTTTTTGCACCTTCTCCAACTCCTGTATTTGATACGCAAAATGAGGGTCCCATACTACACTACCATATTCGAGCAAAGGTCTGACTAAAGTTTTGTAATGCAATTCCTTTACTTCTCTCGTACATCCCCTCATCACACTCTCCAACAAGTGCAGAATTTTGAAACCTTTTCCTACCACCTGTCCAATGTCCCCTGCCCAGTTAAGCTTGTTATCAAATGTAATGCCAAGATATTTACATTTCAAGTCTTCAGCAAGCAATTCTTTCCCCACCTTATAATCATAATCAGCCTTTAGTTTTTTATTTGTGTATGTAATAAGCTGACTCTTCCTTGCATTTATATTCATCCCATGGTTACCCATCTAGAAATTTCTATGGCTATATCAGGAAACTGAGGGGAAGGGAGGATGTAGAGACACTTATAGATAAGGATGGAGAAGAAGTTACTGACGATTTGAAAAAGGCAGAGATTTTAAGTAACTGGTTCAGTGAAAGCATTAGCGACAATGAATCAGAAACAGGAGGGTCTAATTCGGAGAACGAGCTTAACAACACAATTAGAAATGACGATAGTAAAAAATTTTATATCCATCCTGAGGAAATCATGAAGGAAATAGGAAAGCTGAAAAAACATAAAGGGGCTGGTGAAGATAATATTACTACAGATATCTTAAAGATAGCCGGATGTGACATTGTACCTTATCTTGAAATATTATTTAAATTGAGTCTAGACACTTGCTGCTTACCACAGGACTGGAAAAGTGCAATAGTAGTACCGGTACATAAGGGAGGGGCGAGAAATAGAGTTGAGAATTACAGGCCAATCAGTTTGACATCTGTGGTAGGTAAATTAATGGAAAGATTGATATGTAACCACATCAGAAATATATGTGAGGAACGTAATTGGTTTTCAAGCAGGCAACATGGTTTCAGGCAAGGATATTCATGCGAATCTCAGTTGGTAATATATGCAAGATATTGCAGATGAAATGGACAAGGGAGGCCAAATTGATAGTGTAGCACTAGATCTGTCTAAGGCGTTCGACAGAGTAAGCCATAAAATGGTAGTAAATAAGGTAAAAACCATTAGAGTGGATAAGAAAGTGATTTTCTGGGTAGAAGAATTTTTAAAAGGTAGAAAACAGAAAGTTAGGGTAGGAAATGTAGTATCAAAAGAAGTGGAAGTAAAAATGGGTGTGCCACAGGGTAGCGTATTGGGACCATTGCTATTCATTATTCTAATGAATAATTGTGTTGATTGTTTACTATCTGAAATTAGATTGTTTGCAGATGACATAATGCTGTATAAAAGAATCAAAACGATAGAGGATTGTAAACAGTTGCAGGGTGATCTGCACAGGATATCTAATTGGGTTGGTAAACATGGAATGAAGATAAATGCAAAGAAGAGTCAGCTTATTAGATACACAAATAAAAAACAAAAGGTTAATTATGAATATAAGGTGGGGAAAGAATTGCTTGCTGAAGACTTGAAATGCAAATATCTTGGAATTACTTTTGATAACAAACTTAACTGCGCAGGACACATAGGACAAGTGGTAGGAAAAGGTTTCAAAGTTCTGCACTTGTTGGAGAGAGTGATGTGGGGATGTACGAGAGAAGTCAAGGAATTGGGTTACAAAACTTTGGTCAGACCATTGCTCGAATATGGTAGTGTAGTATGGGACCCTCATTTTACGTATCAAATACAGGAGTTGGAGAGGGTGCAAAGAAGGGCTGCTAGATTTGTTTCTGGAAATTATCGCTGAATGCAATCAGTGACGGATATGATAAAGGAGCTGGAATGGGATTCATTGCAAGACAGGAGGAGGATGAGGAGGGTCATGGGAGTGTACAGGGCATATACTGGTGATGAGGCATGGAAAGATATTGCAATAGGTATGAAAAGTAGTGCATGGAAGGGAAAAGATGACCATGACCACAAGCTGGCACTCGATTTCAGGCACAAGGGTGTGGGAAGATTCTCTTTTTTAGGTAAGGGTGTCGGGGATTGGAATGAGTTACCAAGAGAAATGATGAATAATTTACCGAAAACTTTGAAGGAATTTAAAGATAAAATTTGTAGAGGGCAAATGTAGGTGGGTGCAGGATAGGGGGAAGATGGGTGTGTAGGGAAATTACCACCGGAGCCTGTGCTCCATTGCAATTAAATTAAATTAAAAAAAAAAAAAAACCAACTAGATATCCTGTCCAGATCACCCTGCGGCTGTTTACAGTCCTGTACCATTTTGATCCTTTTATATAGCATTACGTCATCTGCAAACAATCTAATTTCTGATAGTAAATAAACAACACAATTACTCATTAGAATAATGAATAACAATGGTCTCATGTTTACCTCCACTTCTTTTGATACTGCATTTCCTACACTAACTTTCTGTTTTCAACCTTTTAAAAATTCTTCTTCGCAGAAAATCACGTTCTCATCCATTCCAATATTTTTTACCTTAATTAGTACCATTTTATGGCTCACAAAGGCCTTTGAAATATCTCGTGTTATACTATCAATTTGGCCTCCCTTGTCCATTTCATCTTACATACCTTGCTTATATCCTACCAACTGAGATTTGCCATGTTGCCTACTTGATAACCATTTACACTCCTCACATATATTTCTGATGCGGTTGAATATCAATCTCTGTATTAATTTACCCACCACTGATGTAAAACTGATTGGCCTATAATTTTCCACTCTATTTCTCACCCCTTCTTTGTATACCAGCACTACTATCGTACTCTTTCAGTTATGTGGTAAGCAGCAAGTATCCAGACACAATTTAAATAATACTACTTCATTCGTGTTTGGGAAGAATTTTGATTGACAGCTACCGACATGCAACCACCATGGTGCACGATGGGAGACTCAAGGCTAATACCACACACAAATATAATGATCTGCGCTGGGTATTTATGGCTGCAAAGTGAAATAGTAGGACACACTTGTCTTTGGTCGAAATATGAAAAAGCCCTCTGTCGACCAGTTTCAACCATCATATCTGCCCACTCCCCCCGTAGCTACAAACATGACACCACCATGGTGCACATTTGGAGACCTCAGATTCATGCCCCATACAATCACCAGGGGACTGCTTTAGGTTAGTTTTGGTTGTGCAGTGAAATATAGGAACGAATGTCTATTTTTGTGTCAGGTCCACCACTTTGAACCACCACATCTACCACATCCCCAGGGTGGCCACAGACCTGGAAAACCTGGAAAATATGGAATTATCAGGGAATTTAAAGCAACCTTGAAATATCAGGGAAACCAAGTAATTTCAAAAATTATCAGGGAATTCTAATTGCAACAACCCAAAATTTGGAAATTTTTTGATAATTTATTTTAATATTGAACTTTTGCATTAAATAATTCAGCTTATATATTTTTGACATAAAATAGCTAACAAATGCCACATTTACACTAGCAACTTGCATCTGTCTTGTGCCTCATCGAGATAGGATGACGAGATGTTCGTACGCGAACGCTGACATGAACTCTCTCTGGAACTCAGCATTTGAAATTATATTTTAAAAAAAGGTGGATGACATCTAAATCAGAATTATAGTATTACATGTAAACTCAAAATTTATATTTTTTACTGAATAAAACAGCAATCGTAGAGTAGTAAGTTTATAAAGATGTTTTTATGTTTCACTAAACAGTTTTACAATTTCAAGCAAAGTGTGAAACAGATGTTCCAAAAGTATTGAATTTGTGGAGAATCTTCAAAGTCCTGGTTTTGAACTTCTTTTGAGAAAAATTGAACCTATAATATCAAAACAAAAGCCTAGATTCAAGATACCAATGCCAGCAAAAATGTGAATAGCGATAATTATACGGCTTTATAACTTTTTCGTATTAATGATATAAGGCGAATTAAAGCAGGAAGAAAATAATACGTAAGATCATGTAAATACTAACCAGAGGTCTAAATAAGTAGGATTTATAAAGTTTTGTGTCATTCAGAGCTCTTTCAAATACTGAATTGATGCGATAGTATAAACATCGTGCTCGTGCCTTTGACATTCACCAAATAAACCGCTGCCAAAGCAAGCGGCACACCCAAGCAACCACGCAAGGTGAGCCTACACGATTGCATGGTTTCTACAAACTCGTGTTCATGCTATCTTGCGTAGACTCGCGGAAACTTACGCGTAAGTTTTAACTTGGCAACAGAAGAAATTGAAGATGGAACAAAAGAAGCTACAATAACTGAACCAGAAGATTTGGAAAGAAAAGTGTAGCAAATGATGAAAGGCATAAAAAAGCTAAGCTTTTGACTGAGTCAAGTTACTGATGAACAATTTAAAAATCTTCTATTATTTTATCTACCAAATATTGAAAGATTACTAAATTGTTCTAGTTCATATTAGTCATTATCTTATTTTTGTGCTACTCATTTTTAATTATGCTTCATAAGATTACTAAATTAGTTATAAAATTTTCAAATAAGCATTCTTAAACATGTTTCTTTTCTAATTTTTTGAGTTTTATACCAGATTTAATTATTTACAATCAAAATCTAATTAAAACTTTAAATATCTTAATCATGCAAATAAACTTTCTAAATCAGGGAAAAATATGGCAAATTTTTCTGGAAAACCTGGAAATATCAGGGAATTTTTAAATTATTACCTTGTGGCCACCCTGATCCCCACAGCTATTGACATACAATCACCATAGTGCACGATGTAAAACTGGAGGCTACTACCACACACACATGCCATTGTTCTACGCTTGGTAGTTCTGGTTGAAATGTGAAATATAGGGATACACACGTCTTTGGTAAATATATGAAAATGTCCCTTGTTGACCACTTTCAACCACCATATCTCCCACTCCCCTATAGTTACCGGCATCTAACAACCATAATGTTTGATGGGAGATTACTACCACACACAAACATTAGTGGTTTTTTGCTATATAGTTGTGGCAGCAAATTGAAATATACAGACACATATGCCTTTGGTCGAAATATGAAAATATCCTTGATCGACCACTTTCAACTATCATACCTCCCACATCCCCACAGCTACCGAAATTCGGCCAACATTGTGCATGACCAGTGATTGTGTGCTACTACCACAGACAAACACCACTGATCTGCGCTGGATACTTTTGGCTGAAAAGTGACACACACTTCTTTGGTTGAAATGCGAAAGTGCTCTAAGTCGACCACTTTCAACCACCATATCTCCAACTCCTCCATAGCTACCAACATGCAACCACCATAGTATATGATGGGAGAATCAATGATAATACGACACACAGACACCAATGGTCTACAATATGCAGTTGTAGCAGGAAAAAGAAGTATGGGGAAAAACATGTCTGGTCAAAATATGAAAATGCCCTACATCGACCATCTTTAACCGCCATTTCTCCCACACCTAACGGCATTTGGCCAACATTGTGTACGATAGGAATCTCCATGCTACTACCACATATGAACACCACTGATCTATGCTAGGTAATGGTGGCTGAAAAGTAAAATATAGGGAAACACACACACACACACACACATATATAAATATAAGATTTCAGTGTCACATCTTTAAGATATGTGTAAAATGTTATCTACACCAGCCCCTTCATGTTTTTTTCAGCCTTCTTATTTCCTTCATGATATCATCAAGATGAAATTCAAATTTTTTGGTCTGCTCATTTCTAATTGTGTTGTTAAGCTCATTCTCCGATTTAGATTCTCCCATTTCTGATTCATTGTTCCTAATGCTCTTACTGAACCAGTTACTTAAAATCTCTGCCTTTTCCAAATCCACAGTAACTTCTTCTCCATTATTATCTAAAAGCGCCTCAACACTGCCCTTCCCCTCAGTTTTGTAAAGTAGCCATAGAAATTTCTGGATGCATCAGTCAATGGTCCCCCTGCACTGACAATACTCTTTATAAACCCATTTTTAGCCACCTTCTTAGTTATTATTAAGTCCTTGTTTTGTTGTTTTAAATATTTACTACTACCCTCCAGTCTCTTAACTATGTTATTTTCTCTTCTTACCAACCTCTTTAACGTCCTCACTTCCCTATTATAGAACACAGGTTCTTTACTTCTCTTTATGTTTTGATTTGGAATACATTTTTCACCCCCCTTTCTTATTATCTCCTTGAACACTTCCTACCTTGATTCTACTGTACTTGTGCCTTCCTTCGATTTGCTGAAACATTCACTGAAATATCCCTTCGAATTCAAAATCTGTGCCTTTTTATAATTATACCTATTTTCCCCTTCAATTTTGGCTGCTGACTAATATCCATCAGAACTGCTACAAGATTGTTTTTGGAAATTACCACAGAATGCAATCAGTAAGAGATATGATAAGAGTTGGAATGGGAGTCATCGTAAGACAGGAGGATCATGGGAGTGTACAAGTCATATTTTGGTGATGTGGCTTGGAAAGATATTGGTGTAAGAATTAAGAGTAATGCATGGAAGGGAAAGGATTACCATGACCACAAGCTTGTACTTGATTTCTGACACAAGGGTGTAAGAAGATTCTCTTTTTCGGGTAAGGGTGTGAGTGATTGAAATAAGTTACCATGAGAAATGATGGATAATTTACCAAAAACATTGAAAGAATTTGGAGCTAAGGTTTGCAGAGGGCAAAAGTAGGAGATTGCAGGAAAGGGAGAAGATGGGTGTATAGGGAAATTACCACTGGGGCATATGTTCCATCACAATTTAATTAAATATTATTATTATGATCACATGTTTCTTCGGTTACTTGACACCCCACAAGATTATCGCCAGGCTTCAATAGGAATATATCAAAAATATTTTTTCCCCTAGTGTTCTTCTCCCTTCCTCCTCCTCTGCTCCTTCCCTTATTAAGGTATTTGCAAATCTCTGTTCCCTTGTGTTATTAATCTTATTTCCTACCCAGTTTACACCTGGTAAATTTACATCCCCACCAATAATTACCATTCAATTCTCATCTCTGAAATCTGTGTATGAATTTAATTTCTCCCCAAGAGTCTCATCTTCATCTGTCATTCTTCCACTGAGGTCAACAGCCAACACCCTGATTTTTTTCTTTTATATTACCCCAGTAATCTATTCCAGGTAACTCATGGTCATGATCTATGAACACCAGTGAACTGTGCTAGTTTTTGTTAACTAGTATGAAGACTCCTTCACCAATTGCTCCTCTATTTCTACAGTACACTCTGTACCCATCAGGAAAAACCTCACTGTCTAGTTCTTCTTCTTTAACCAACTTTCTACCCCAATTATTATTGTCGTCCATGTATCTCTATTAAGTTTGCAAATTTGATTACTTTGTTCATTATACTTCTACAGTTCACCAGTAACAGCCTTATTACTTAAGATTGTTTCAGTTTATTTATTTCCTGTCTGTTATGCTTGTATTGTTTCTTTATTCTCTTAAATTTCAGCCTGCACTTCATAGCTATCAGATTGTGGTAAGAGTCTATGTCAGTTCCTGGGTATGCTTTAGAGTCTAGAACTGGATTCCTGAATCTTTGTGTGACTATGATAGAATCTAGCTGATATCTACCTGTAACCCCTAAACATTTCTAGATGTTTATCCTTTTTGCAAGTTCTTAATTAGTGTATTCCCCACAACTAGTTTATATTTTACACAAAATTCTAAAACCTTCTTCCTCACTGATTTCTTTCTCCTAGACCAGGGATGGCCAACCCGCGGCCCGCGGGCAGCTTGTGACCCGCGGTAGGTCATTTTGTGGCCCGCAGAGCTGGATCATTAATTCATTACATACGTAAGCTTTGACTTTCAATGGTGATGTCTACACTAAGTTAAGCAGATATTCAACCAAGATCATCGCTCAATTGATCTTGCAGGGATGGAAAAAGTGGGTGTACAACCGAGCATTATCACGGCTAATGTTCCTGTAACTTTCAGCGCGTTAGTGGTTCGCCTGACTGATTCTTGGAGCGCTTGTATCGGTTATTGATCTCCTAGCAGTTAATGTTTCCACCCATAGATGGAAGTACACTCTTTGCTTTGATTGTTGTTTTTGATTCGAAATGCGTTGTCTAAATTCCATGTGTCTGTTGTACTGAAGTATTTGTGGCGTTTTGTTGTGATCGACTTTTAAGAACTAGTTTCTGTTTTATATACGTCGTGTGTATATAAGTATTACTCTTAAAAATACGTGATATTTGTGTTGTTGCATCTTTATCGAATATATTCCCGGTATTATTATTTTTAAGCGTTGCGATTGTAGTAGTGTCTGCAAAATACAAACACATGTCTTTTATTCATTTCTCTTTCTAGTTCAATTAAATAATGGCTTCAACTAGCAAACATGTTGGATCAAAGAAGCGAAAAGCTGCAGATGAACTGAGAAGTTTTCAGGATAAGTGGACAATTAACTATTTTTTTGTAGAATTTAAAGCTAAGCCCACATGCTTAATATGCAAAGAATCGGTTTCTGTATTGAAAGACTACAACATGAAACGGCATTATTAAACTAAACATGCAAATAAATTTGATGAGTACCAAGGACAATTTCGATTAGACCAGGTAAATGACTTAAATAGAAAACTTTCTGCACAGCAACAGATATTCACTAGCACTGCTGCAGAGTCAACATGCCAAGTAAAAGCGAGCTATGCAGTAGCTTCAATATTAGCCTAGAAATCGAAGCCGTATTCAGATTGTGAAATGGTGAAGAAATGTTTGGAGAGCATCGTTGAAATTAAGTGTCCGGAAAAGAAAAAGGAATTTTCAAAAAATAAGCCTCTCTCATCAAACTATTACCAGGTGTGTGGAAGACATTGGGAAACATATTGAAGATAATTTGAAAAGCAGAACCCCTGATTTCGTATATTATTCTCTAGCATTGGATGAAAGCACAGATCTAACAGATACTGCTCAAGTAGCGATTTTCTTAAGAGGTGTTGATATCCATTGAAACAAAACATAAGAATTAGTGGCTCTATATCCACTTAAGAACACTACAACTGCACGTGATTTGTTAGAGTCAGTTACAGCAACGTTAAATCGTTTTTCGTTAAAACTTCACAACTTGTCTGGCGTGACGACGGATGGAGCTCCTGCAATGGTTAGACAACATGAAGGTTTAGTAAAACAGATTGAAAATGAAGCCTGCAAACTTGATAATACCTCATTATTAAATTTTCATTGCATTATTCATCAAGAGAATTTATGTGCCAAGTCTTTAAAAATGGATCATATCATGAGCGTGGTTATCAAAATAGTGAACTTCATTAGATCGAAGGGGTTGAACCACCGTCAGTTCCAAGAATTCCTCAAACATCTGGATACTGACTATAATGACCTTACATTTTATACTGAAGTAAGATGGTTGTCCCATGCAAAAATGTTAAAAAGAGTGTTTGATTTGAAGGAAGAGATACAATCATTCTATGCAAGCAAATTGAAAAGTATCCCAGAGTTTGAAGACGTGGCTTGGGTATGTGACTTCGCGTTTCTAGTCGACGTAACTAACCATTTAAATAACTTGAACATTCGTCTGCAAGGTAAAGACCAATTGGTTAATGATAAGTTTGATATTGTTGCCGCGTTTCAAATGAAACTTGGGCTTTAGGAACAACAGTTGAAAAATAAAAATTTCACATCATTTTTCCACGCTATCATTGGTAGGCAGACGTTGGCGATTAAGTACAGTTCATTGATATCAAACTTAAAACTTGAAAACCGATTTCAAGATTTCAAAAAACATCATATTCTTTTATCTGCATTTTCGACGCCATTCTCCGTTGATATAAATTCATTGCCAGGAAATTTGAAAATCGTATATTGTGAATTGCAGTGTGACGCACAACTCAAGAAGAAATTCCACCAGGTTGGTTTGGAAGAATTTTACAGAAAATATGTGGACAAGAGAAATATCCTTCATTTTATAAACATGCTTTGCGGATTATTTCCCTATTTGGAAACACTTATGTGTGTGAACAGCTTTTCAGACAGATGAACAGTATCAAGTCTCAAAACAGAACACGAATCACCGATGTTCATTTGGAGAACCTTGTGCGTGTAGCCACAACTTCTCTCGATATCAACATTGATGCCCTTAGTTCTGTAAAACAATGTCAAAAGTCGCATTAAGATAAGTGTATATTTAATACTTCATTAAATATCTAATTTCATTTTAAGTGTTTTTTTTCCTTCATGAAAATATTAATATTTTTTCCAAGAAAATTATGCATGCGGCCCGGTAGAGAGTTGTAGTTCTAAAATTTGGCTCGGCTGCTGAAAAGGTTGGCCACCTATGTCCTAGACCAAAATTTCCAGCAGTATGCCGCCCTTATCTTAATATGCTGTGTGCCACCAACCCTAAATTCTCTTTATAATTAAGTATCTGGTGATATTGTATTGTTGTAATTCCAGATCACACTAATATGTATTTCTTGATAATTTGAGCTGTGTTATGGCAAGATCTGCTCAGTTGCCAGACTCCAATCACTAAAAAATGATGTTAACTAATATCCAAACAAATATCTGATTTCCCGCAAGTTTGTTACAATGTTAAATTTATTTCAGAGAGCCAAGTAGGTGGTAGTGTTCTCAAAAACAATAAATGGTATTCTTTAAATAGTGAATAACACAAGGATTTACATTGTCTAGTAACTGTTTCCTTTTTCTTATATCATCTTAATGTAGTAAAGAGTATTTGTTATTTAATGCATTAAATTCTATTTGTTATTTAATATGTTACTTTCCAGACAGTATGTCAGGTGGAATATGTGTCGTGTAATAGCATGCAGTTAGGACAGCTATCAACGTTGCACCACAAGATTGTCAGCTTCAACAACTGACCAACATTAATATTCAGGCACAACCCAATGTCTGCAGTTGTTTATATCCTAACACAATGGTCATTTTTAATAGACTCTTTAGTCAATTGACCTAATGAAAGGTGAACCAATATGAACATGGGCAGTTGGAAGATTGCTTGAAGATACCTGTTGCAAGTGGATTAAAAGGTGCTAAAGAATTCCCCACAGGATTGAGGCTAGGCAATTGGAAACAACAGATCAATTAACAGCTGGTCAAGTGGAACCACCTACATTTGCATACAGTTCATAACAGCTAGAGAACACAAAAACAGATACTCAAGTGCAAAAAAAGGAATATCTGTCCTTGGTTTTTTTAATCATTTTTGTTGTGCTCTTGTGTGAAATTCTGTATGATCTTGATTGGTACTAATTTACAATGGGAAAAAAGTTTGAAAGTATGCTGATGGAGATGATGGCTCAAAATCAAAAATCACTGAATAAATTTTTGGAACTAAAGTCAGACTTTTAAGGAAAGTAAAGTGAATGTTAAAAGCAAATTTAAGTAACAAGCTGTATTAATCGCAGAAAAATCTTAGCTGCTGATTTTGAAAAGAGGCTAGAGAATTCTAAATCAGAAATATCAACAGTATTTTTAGACCTACAGAGCAAAATTCAAAAGGAAATTTCTGAAGGAATGAAAATCTGATATACATTACAGGGGAGTTGCTTTCTTGTGCCCAGCAGATACAAAAGATGGAAACTGGTTTGTTGTCAGTGAAAACAGATCATTTGCACACGCACCAAAAAGCACCTGGAGAAATTGGAAAAAAATCCAGCAAAAGGCATACAGTGTCACAAGGCTGATTTAGCTTGAAGCAGTTTAATCAATTATATATTTTTTAGAGTTATTAGGAAAAATAAGAAAAATAAACTTGTGATGAATTTTATATTAAAGGAGTTTGTGTTGTAGTGGGACACTCACCAACTATTATTGCGATCATAAAACTCAATTACATCACTATTAATATAAGCTAGTACAATTTAAATATCACTAACAACTATCTTGCTGGATTATATTTGCTCTTAAACGTATTAACTTGATTAACAAATGTTTTTTTCTTTTACTGCTTAACGTCTCTTAACAGCGAGGTCTTTAGAGATGGGAAAGGATGGGGGGCAAGGTACATGGCCTTTTGAAGGAAGCATCCCGACATTTGCCTGGAGTGATTTGGGAAACCACGGATAACCAATGTTAAGTAGCTGAGCTACTAAAACGAAGAACAATTATTGGTTGTATAAAGAAATGAAACAGATTTATAAGCTGTGACCAAACTGTTGCTGTACTGACTTCCGGTCTTTGGACAAGAAGTTTCTGATCATCTGTTGGCATCTTTTTTTCATCCGGATCATATGTGTCTGATGGGTTTTTGTTTAAATTCAATTCTTCATTAAGTAAAGATATTTGTTGAACTGTATATACTTTATTTCTGTTCTGAATTATCATAATTTTCTTGATAAAGCATAATTATTTCTAAAATACCTGAAGTCAGGTGACAACCTGAACAAAGTATCTGAAAACTGAAGAATTATTAACAAGTCAAAAAAGTCAATAACCAGTTCCTGTAAGTAATTTATTAAAAGCAACAAAACTCATTTAATACGAGGCATGTTGAAATTAAAAAAAGACGTGCAAATATATCTCAATAATTTTATTTTTACATGAAAGCCTGTACCTTACTCTACTTTTCTACATAATTCCCTTCATTATTGAGGCACTTGTCATAACGCAGTACCAGTTTTTGAAAACCCTCCTCATAGAAGTCTGCCGCCTGACTTGTTAACCACTGCATCACAACTGTTTTTGACTTCGTTATCGTCTTCAAGACGCTGACCGCCCAGGTGTTTCTTCAAGTGCAGGAACAGATGGTAGTCACTGGGTGCCCGATCAGGGCTGTACAGAGGATGATCTAGAGTTTCCCATCGAAAAGATGTAATGAGATCTTTGGTCTGATTAGCCACATGTGTACGGGAATTGTCATGCAGCAAAAGGATGCCCTTGCTCAACTTGCCACGTCTTTTGTTCTGGATTGAACGGCGCCGATTGTTCAATGTCTCACAATAAGCTGCTGCATTGATTGTCTCATTACGAGGCAGAAATTCCGCAAGCAATACTCCTTTTCTGTCCCAAAAAACTGTGCACATGATTTTCCGGGCAGAAATCATTTGCTTGAACTTCACTTTTTTGGGTGAATCTGAATGGCGCCATTCCATGGACTGTTGCTTTGATTCAGGTGTGACGTAGGCCACCCATGTCTCATCCGCTGTAACAATTTGGCTTAAGAAATCATCACCATCATTGTGGTACCGCTCAAGGAAAGTCAATGCACTGCCTAAACGTTTGGTTTTGTGCACATCTGTTAACATTTTCGGTACCCAACGTGAGCTCAATTTTCGGTAATTCAAGTGCTCACCCACAATGCCATACAAAACACTACGATAAACATTAAGAAAGTCATCACACAAGGAGGAAATCGTAAAGCATCTGTTTTCTCTCACCTTATTGTCCACTTTCTGCACCAAACTTTCAATAGCGACCGAAGGACGCCCACTCCGTTGTTCATCATGCACATTTGTGTGGCCATCTTTAAATGCTCTCACCCACTTTCTCACCATTCCATCACTCATAATGTTTTTTCAATAAACTGCACAGATCTCACGATGAATATCGATCGGTTTTAGGCCTTTAGCACAAAGAAATCTTATAACAGCCCGTACTTCACAGTCAGCGGGACTCACGATTATCAGAGGCATCTTAAACACTCAGTGAACAACGTAAACAAGGAAGAATTAGACTGTAATGCCATCAGTGCTTACGCAAGAGATGCAGGTACCCAGTGCGCATGCACAGAACGCCGACCGCAGCGCTGCAGCCACGGTGTGACGAAACAGCACTTACTTAAAAAATACGCCTCGTAGATGGGAGAGGGGGGGGGGGGAGCAATGAGCAATAATGTTGGGCTGACCATATGAGGCAGGAAGAGAATCAACTAGGTTACTACCTTTGTTAATTCCTCACGCTGTTGGAGGATTGCATTTTAATAGAGAAGTGACTATATTGTGTTGATTAAAAAAAGTTCATGGTCAATGTTAAATGGCAGACAGCAAGTGGGTGTTTCAGAAATTTTTCTCAGGAAATTAAAAAGCTAGTTTAGTTTATTGTTTTAAGTTACCCTTTAGAAATAAGCCTTTCTAAAAGTAAATCTGAGTTGTAACCGTATGAAGTATTGTATTTATTTTCTTTAAGAAGACTACAAAGAATTTGTGCCATATATCAGGAAAAAATAATAACTTTTGGAAAAGTGTTGCACAAGTGGTAAAACTTAAAGAAAGAATTTCTCTAAGTGGTCAGTTATCCACTTTTTTGAGTTTATAGGAGTCTCACATGCCTTCAGCAAGATGTTTGATTTGCAAAAATGAAAAGGAGAAAGAAAAGTTGGCATATCTGCACACTCTTAAATTTTAAATGTTGATAGATGGTTGTGTCAATCAATAAGCATCAAATTTATTCAAGATGGAGAATGGTATTGCATTAAGAATGATTGATGTAATGCCACTACGTAAGAGTTATTTCAACCATAATAATGTTTATGAATAGAAGGACACAAGGAAAAAATTATTTTTTAATGTTTTGATTTGCTTCATTTTATTAAAAATGTCTGGGAAGGGTCAGTAAAGCAAAAGGATTAATACATCTTATTTGGTGTATTTTAACAAGTTGTAAAATAGAAAGTTCAGGAATGTGTGTGAACGTGAAAGACTTGTGAACTTGTTTGGAAGAGCCAAGGGGGACACAAGAATCGTCCAATTATGAAGAAAATTTAACAGGAAGGATACAAATAGACCATAATAAATTTCCGAGAGCGGGAAAGAGTACACTACAATTTAATTATGAGATGAAGAATTACTCTCTTCACTATGTTCGAGTGGTTTCATGACGGTATTTACCTGTGGTAAGAACACTTTGGAGTTTCCACATACTAAAGTTTGTGTGTGTGCTAAAGAAAACTTTTTTTTTTAGATTAAAAAATGATAGTGCCAGTGTGAAACAGTGAAAATAAAAGGTATTCTTTAAATAATAAACAATTTTTGCTATTTAATGAGTTAGTCCACAGCCATTAATTCAAGCCAACAGCGTGTCATGCAACAGAACTGGTTGACTTGAAAAGCAACACTTTTCCTCTGCAAGTATATTTCACATTCATTCTCATAATTTGTCCCATCAATTAGGTTTCAAAACAGTCTCAATTAAGATCACTTTCAGTAAAATAATATTATCCAGCAAAGCAATTGATGTTTAAAAACTTTTAAAAGTTTAAATACAGGATATAGTTCAAACTGGAAACAAATTTCAGATCCATACATAATATTTTTGAGGTGGACCTGGCAACAGTAAAGTTGAAAATGACAATGTTGGCAGGTACGAAATATATTTGAGTTAAATTGAAATAATGTCCTACACCATGTACGGACAGTGTGCAGGCTGTCTTTCCTGGATATTTTAATTACGAGGAATCCAGATGGCACGCTAGGGCATCGTGTTTACAGATAGCCCACCCACACCGACTTATATCTTGGGGCGCGGAGCTACCACCATCCTGCTCAACGCAATTCAGTGTTCTCGTCCTTGGTACGTCGTGCCAGAGCCATCTGTGATGTGGACAGTCTTCCGGCTGAACTGGGCCACTTATGATGCACATTACGTATGAACGGTTACAGTGAGGCAGAAATTAACAGAGCTTTTCGCAAGAAAGTGAAGAAGAAGACGGAGAAGCAGCAAACAGACCAGTATGCGATCCTTCCATATGCCGGGGCAGTTTCAGCCAAAAATGCCAAAAGGTTAAACAAAGTCAGGATTAAAACTTTCTTCCGCCCACCTAAGAAGATAAGGGACCTATTACGCAATGTTAAGGAGGGGTTGTGCCTGAGGCATCCCGGCATATACTCGATTCCCTGTGAAGGTGGGCAACGGTATATCGGGCAGACCACACGGTCTGTATTCCAGCGTTGTTTGGAACATGCAAGATGTGTATGATTGGGACAGGTCACTAAGTCAGCCGTGGCCTTGCACAGTATTGAAAAAGGGCATACCTTCGACTTCGAGGTGACAAAAATATTATCTTTCACCAAGGGTTTTTGGGACAGTGTGATAAAGGAATCCGCGGAGATTCGCCTGGCGGACAGCATTGTGAATAGGGATTCAGGATACCACCTTAGCACGGCATGGAATCCAGCGATAAATCATCTTCGGAGGCAGAGATCAAGGTGGCAAGATTATCGCTGCCAGCCGCCCCCCTCCGCCGTGCGTACCCCTACCACGCCGCCTGCCCCACTACCCGACCGCCCCACCAGGTCCTTCTCTGCCCCACCACCTGTGCACTGATTGGCCCCGACGCATGTGACTTACGTCACCTGGCAAACAAAGCCCCTTTAAAGTGTGGACGCTTCCAGGATCCCGACACTTCGTCGGAAGGTGGAGCTGGAGGCAGGCTTCGAAACGTCGCCCTACATTGACGCACTACCTCGGTGGAAAGCCTTAAAAGATTTTATACAACTGACACACCGAGAAAGCTTACATTCGTTCAACTTAAGTCTAGTTAATTTACACTTAAAATAGCAAAATTGAAGATAAATAATGCTAAAAAGCATAAATTACACATTCTATGTTGAATGTTAAAAAAAAATCTACTAAATGGCTAAATTCCTGTCCACCCCCTCCCAAATAGAAATGTTTCAACAATTGTGCCTCCAACATTTGTAAGCAACAAGTTTGGTTTGCCCTTTTCTAGATTCATTCACTTTATGTCTATTACTAACATAAAATTCACAATTCTAATTAGAAGTCCGTTACCCAGTGACAGAATAGGAAAATTTAGTGATGCTATCTTCATACCAACCTAATGCCAGTAGTCCCACAGCTATATTACAAGAAAGTAAAGAATTTATAGATCTGAAAAAGAAGACCGGCCTACCTGAATTCACCCTCTGAAAGAAGAATTTTATAATTCTCAAAAGTTTCCACACTGACCACAATGGGAGAGGGGAGGGGGAGGGAAACATGGGGAGGAACACTACTTTGCTGCCAAATATATTACATCACATAATCTAAATGCCCACCAGCAGTATCCAAATCATGAGCAAATGACTAATGAGCCAAAAAGGAGACTAAACATACCTGAATTACAAGGGCAATCTCAAAGTAATGTCTCCAAAGATGAAAAATCCATTTATTTTCTACTAGGTTTACATGCCATGTTTTGCAATGCCTCTTTTTCTTTCTTAAGTAGATATTACATATACAGACACCTTAACATGTACAAAATAAAAGAAAGACAATGATTTTTATCCATTGAATGAAAGTTGAAAGAGTTTATTCTAGTGCATCATGATTTACAATATTTTTGGTCTTTCGTCTTCTGCAAAAGCAGGGTGGATATAAAATTTCTGATGTTTTGTCCCTTTTAATCGGGTTGTAGTAAACGTTCTCCATCATCATCCACTTTGGCAGGTTTTCTAGCAAGACTAAATCCAGATACCTTCTATCACTTATTTTAAATCATATGTGCTTAACGTTGTTTCTGAATGGTTCCAAGTGTAATGTTCGCTTAAAGGAGAGTGGTGAGTTTTTGTAAACCAAATGTAGACCATTTTTTCTCTTTGTTTTAAAGTATGCAAAGTTACATCAAAATTTGATATGAACTGTGGATTTGAATAAAGAACATTAGCAAAAATTAAGGGGGGTAAAGGGAAAGAAAGTTTGGTTTTTTTTAAAAAAACACATGTAGACAGTGTTTTCCCCTTTGTTTTAAAGTAAAAAATCTAACTCAGTCAACAACCAGAAAGTTAGTTGGATACTACTGAAGGGGGCATACTAAGCCACTGATCATATGCAACTCTTAAAAATTCCTACTTCCACCAGAATTTGAACCCCAAATTAGACCAAGGAACTGTTGATAACAAGAGCGTTAACTACTGAGCTACCAGACCAGTCTGTTTTAAGCATAATGTGCAAAGCACTATCAAAATCATATAAAAACTGTGGATTTGCATGAAAAAAAATTACAAAAAATTAAAGGAAGGGTTAGGATTTTGTAGATCAGATGTAGACAAAAGTTTTCTATGTTTTATAATGTTTAACATATGCAGAGTTACATCAAAATCGAAAAAACAGTATGCTAGTTTGAATAATATTGCCATAAATTAAGAGGGTTGTAAGACCCACAGCTGATACCGGGGTTGCAGTATCGCTTTAGTGCCTTAACCAATAGTTCACGTGGATTCAAAGTTCTGTGGAAATTTTACAAAATAATTTTAATTTGACCATGTAGCCCTTTTGAACCTCAACTGAAATGCTTAGAGGTCACCACTAAATTTGTTCCAACCACAAACTTAGAAAAGGTTTACTGTCTACTATGAAATCACAAGTCCACTTTACCCAGAAAATTTGGAGTTTATTAAAAAAATCACAAGTTCAAAATTAGCATTATACAGTTGAGTAGGCGATCGAACAAACGTTTCCAAAACATTGCAGAGTGTGGAGAGAAAATTTACCGAACACCCCTTTGAAAATTTAAAAGTTCTAAATAGTCTTCATACTCACAGACTAACAAACTGATGTTTCAACATGGCTGCCTATACGCGCCAACTTTCAACCGGCTAACTACTACTCTGACACGAACTGACGCAGATTTACTCGCATAGCGCTCCCGAGGTAAAGAAAAGCATAATGGTGACGGTACGTTATATAGGGTTACCAAAATCAGTGACGTAAGCAGCTGTACCACATCTTTTTGCTTCCGCGCGATGAAAAGTGTGTGTAATTTATTTGACGATCCAGATTATTAAGAGTGCTTAAACTTTGACAATGTCTGGACTTATCTACTAGAAGTCCAACGGCAGTTTAGTAAGAAATTTAGAGTGATTAGTTTTATTTAATTTCCGCGTGGTGATACAAAGCTCCGAAGTAGGGGATTAACCCAAACGTTTGAATTTTTACAGCGACAATCAACGACTATCTTCAAAAACTTAATTACCAGACAAATGCTAAAACTTTTTACTAAAACCATTATATATTCAGAATCGTCTTAATTAGGGGCTATCTACTGATATAAATTTCAAATTAATATTCCTTTTAATTAAAAAGTTCATTTTTTTCTTAATTAAAACTGCTAATTAAACTTTACCAAATTATTTAATTTTATTACCAAAATATCGGGAACAATGCTGACTATAGCTGGTGATAAAAATTCAGCTGTTGCTTTACTTGATTTAAAGATATTACAAATCTTAGAATGTTACTATTCTGATCGCGTGTTTCAAAACATGAACAAACCAGAATATCTCTTAAAATAAACATTTCATGATATGATAAATACAATTTAAAATGATTTTTATGGTGAATCGTCACTGTAGGAAAGATTACGGGAGAATTCCTTGAAGTTGACAACTACTTTTTCTTGAAATTTCTATGTCCAACATAAACAACGAGGGAAACTAGAATTTGCCAAAATTCTAAGGTGCTTGCAGGGTTGTGTAAAGAAGTAGAGGGGTGGGATTTTGCAAACCAAATGTAGACAGTAGTTTTTTGCTTGTTTTAAAGTGATAAACTAAAACTGTAGTCTTCTGCCTGAAGGTTGGTTGAATCCTACTGAAGGAAGTGTGCTAAGCCTAGTGTCAAAGGCACAATGACCAGTTACTTTCCTGTGGGACCTATAGTTCAACGTAAACACTGAACCATGGACCTGGTAAAGCTCATGTGATCAAAGTTCATGCTTTCACTGTGATTTCAATCAGAGAACGTATCCTAAAACTTTCAAAAGTTAGTGCCTTCACAACTGTGCTACCAGACCACTCCATTTTATTATATATGTGTATTATGTAACATCAAAAATGGATAAAAATGGTGGACTTGTAAAACGAATCTCTTAGTCTCAGCTTCAAAGTGAAACTAAACTTGCATGCAGATCCCTGGGTGTCCCATTCAAAATTGTAACAGGAAAAATAAAACCTCCAAATACACAGTCCATTGTGCAAAAGCAAGATGAAACAAGGGCTACAAGATCAATGACTACTGCAGAAGCATAATTCCAAGGGCTCCTTCCTCATGAAATCAAAGATGATGTGACAGATCACAGACTGGTTTGTTTTGAGATGAACCAACACTAACACTCCATATATCAACATCTTAGAGGTAGTAGAAACAATAAATGGCATGTCCAGGAAAAATCCCTGGTTCTGCATGGCATTCCGACTGAAGGAATATAAGAACTGGTAGTGCTCTCACTTTGTGCAAGCTCTATAATTAATGTGTGGTAGACAAGGGATTTATGAAGCCAGGTCAGTACTGACATTTAATGCAAACAGTGTAGATGCAGTGCATTCACAAGCTATGAAGTGAATGAACTGAAATGTAGGTCATGTTTGTCAGCGATTTTGAGCAAGCACTTAACAAGTCTCCCAAAAACCAACCCCTCCTACACAGTGTGGGAGATGTACAACGGCATAAAGTAGGGGATTGCATTTGGGGGTGAGGTACAGTGGGGACCTAGTGTGCCCCAGGACTAATACGAAAGCTGTGAAGGCCCTACAGGAACCCTGAAAACTGGTGAAGATTATGAAGGATATTATTGGTGTAGGGGGCCCATTGAACAATACATTTGCAAATTTATATGGTTATCTTAGAAAACTCAGAGGAAGGAAAAGTATTCAGCAAATGTAGATCAGAATGGAGTTGAAGTCACTGAGGATTTTAAAATATCAGATACACTGAGTGACTAGTTTAATGAGACCACTAGGGACTATCCTGGGATAAATTAGAGGAGAATCTCCTTATACGTAGAACCAAGGAAACTACAAAATTTGAAATAGGTTTCTCAAAAAATTATGAAGGAACTCGAAAAGTTAAAAAATGCAAAGGACCTGGTGTAGATAATATTACTACAGATCTATTACAGATTGTGGGATACAATATTGTACCTTACCTTGAAGATTTCACTCATTTTAAATAAAGCTTGTTTGGTATGGTTCAATTGGTTAATCGAATTTGCAATTTTATCTTTGGGCATATCATCTGATGCCAATTCAGCTTTTGACTTTGCTAAACTTTGAAGAATCATCATCATCTAGGGCAGCCTCCAGCCACTGGCCGGGTCTGCTGGGAACAAAAACCTTGCCATCACTTCCTAGCCAAACACCATTTCTCTTCTTCCACTGTCGCCCAATTTCCTCCTCTTTCTCCACACATTTCTTAATGCCTTTAATCCATCTGTCCCTCGGTCTTCCTCTAGGCCTCTTCCCTTTCAGCTCCATGTCCAGCATCTTCCTCTCCCATCCTCTTTACATGCTCGTACCACTGTACAGTAGTAAACTTTGAAGAATATATTGATTATTTACCAGCAATAGACTTGTGACTGTTATTATTTGTAACCTTTCTTAGTTTGGGGTTTTATCAAGCTAAGTGGCGACCACATTATTGTAGCAAAGCATGAACTGAAATTATCCTAGGCACAATCACGATTAGAGCAGAGACAGAAGGTTTTGCACCAACCCCAGTGCGAGATTTCTTTCTCACATACACACAGACACAACCCCTAACACAGAACTAATGCCTTTTCCAAGTAGCACTTCCGTTTTCACATTTACCCGCCTCACAGCTTAGTTCAATTGTGGCTGATCATGGTGACATAGAACCTACATGAGTTCCACCCTGGTATGCTGCGCCTTCTTTACAGCCTTCCTCTATATTAGAACTTGCGTTTCAATCAATACTATTTCCCACACCTTGCACAATCACTACTCTATCGTCCTTAGCGAAATTCCTACAAAGTTAACCTATATCCACTATCACCTGACCTAATGTTGTGCTGGGTTTGAAAAAGCTTGTGACCTGGTAGCCTGAGCCTAGCTGATCCTGCAGAAGAGGACCTACACCTCTCCCATGGCTAACACTTATCAGCAGTAGCTTTTTCTTCCTATTTTTTACTTCTAAAGGCCTGCTGCAACTTACCTACTCCTACATCTACACGAGGCTCTTCCCCATCTGACTCTGGTAACAGGTCAAATCTGTTTCTCCCCACAATTTCTGGTGTCTTTTTCATCATGTTAACCATATATCCTCTACGACCTGTTATCAGTTCCCATGCACCCTTTTCACTCTCCTCACTAAACCAATTATTTCTACTTTCAGTGTCCAAAGGCAGACAGCCTTCACAGGCACAGTCTCCACAGACACAGCCTCCACAGGCTGAGCTCCCACAGGCCGAGCCTCAAGGATCTTGACCTTTTCACGCAATTCCCTGATAGTTTCATCCATCCCCCTGATCGTTTCATCCTGCTCTGAAATTTTCCTATCCTGCTCTGAAAGATTCCTATCCTTAAAACAGAGTGAACAATACAACTGAAGAGCTTCATTTAATTTCCTCTTTCCCATTGCCCTACATTCCCAGTGAAACTACTTTTTACACCCATTGCAATACAAAACATTCAACGTCTGTGATAGGCGCCACACTTTCCCAGAATGATTTTTCCCAAAACAATACCTGCTGATAACCTTCAAAAGAACCTTAAGCACTAATTTACGAAAGTCTATGTATCTTAAATTTAATTATTAGTCTTATAAAAGAAAATAATTAATTGATTTTTTTAACTGAAGTTTTTACTTTTCAATCGCTTTGTTGTAAATAATAACTAGGTGAAAACTACTTAAAAGCCAACAAAATAAAACTTACAGTTGAAAACTTAACAAATAACCATAAGATTGAATTTCACAGGTCAATACTATTTAGTGCTAATGTGAGAATAATAACTTGTCAATTATTTATGATAAAATGTTTTTAAAATATTTGATAATTGTTGTTTTAATGCATTTGAAAATAATTAGAGAACAATTTTATTTTTGACAGAACAGACCAAAGAATTTAACTTACGCTTGTAGCTTTCTAAACTCAACGGACTTTTGAATTTTTATATATATACTAGCCTCGTACCCGCGACTTCGTACGCGTGGATTAAGATTTTTTGCCAGAATTAAATATAGTAAGTTGTTGGTAACGAAGGATTAGTCCCAAACAATATCGAGTCGGCATAATATGACAGGAAAGCTATCACTATATCATTCTACCGTCGAACCTGCCTCTTGAAGAGAATTAATTTCCAACATATTTCTGTCACTATAAGATCTCAAAATTTCGTGACTACAACTGTTAATCATACTGGAAAAAATATCCTGTGCCCTTCATACACATTTCCTTATAAAATTACATCACAACAATATAGCCATTTAGTCGTCAAAACGTAACAAAAAGACAGAGAATTACTTCCGTATTTATAATAATATTACTGTGGTTCACACTCACACACTGACTGTGAACAACACCTGAGGGATCATTATAACGTAAAAAGTGTACACCTACAACATTGCAAGACTACCTACGATTTGCCTCGCATTGCGCCCCTAACTTTCTAATATCTACAGTTTAACATTCAATACGAATAACCTACCACCCAGGCTTGACTCTTACGATGAAAAACAATCTTTAAAAATCTTAGCCTCCACGGAGATTTCAACCGGAGACCACGACGTTCGTAAGCAAGCTCTTTAGCCACTGAGCTTCCAGCTCACTACACGGAAACACGGTCTGAAGACGTGCATATCCAACGTGTCTGTCGATCGCCGTATTTCCAAGTTATGAGAATCAATTCCAACATATTTCTGTCACCATTCGATAAGGTCTCAAAATTTCGTGACTACAACTGTTAATCATACTGGAAAAAATAACCTGTGCCCTTCATACAGATTTCCTTATAAAATTCCATCACAAAGATATAGCCATTTGGTCGTCTTAACGTATCAAAAAGACAGAGACTTACATCTCTAATTATAATAATAATAATATTACTGTGGTTCACACTTACACACTGACTGCGAACAAAACCTGAGGGATCGTTATAACGTAAAAAAGTATACACCTACAACATTGCAAAAATACCTACGATTTGCCTCGCTTTGCACCCCTAACTTTCTAATATCTACGGTTTAACGTTCAGTCCGAATAACCTACGGCCCAGGCCTGACTCTTACGATGAAAAACAATTTTTAAAAATCTTATCCCCTACGAAGATTTGAACCGGAGACCACGATGTTCGTAAGCCAGCGCTTTAGCCACTTAGCTGCCAGGCCACTAAGGGGAAACTTGGTACGGAGTCGTCCACATCCAACGTGTCTGTCTACCGCCATATTTCGAAGTTATGAGACAAATGTGTTATTTATACAGATAATTTTTCAACCAGATGTAGACAGTATTTTTCTCCTTGTTTCAAAGGATAAGTGTGCAAAGTTTCATCCAGAACGGATAAAAACTGTGGATTTGTATGAAGAACAAACAAAAGAAAAAACCAACAAACCAATAAACAAACATACATTCATCTTTATATATAAAGATTACTGTGGTTCACACTTACACACTGACTGCGAACAAAACCTGAGGGATCATTATAACGTAAAAAAGTATACACCTTCAACATTGCAAAAATACCTACGATTTGCCTCGCATTGCACCCCTAACTTTCTAATATCTATGGTTTAACATTCAATCCGAATAACCTACGGCCCAGGCCTGACTTACGATGAAAAACAATTTTAAAAAATCTTATCCCCGACGGAGATTTGAACCGAAGACCACGACGTTCGTAAGCCAACGCTTTAGCCACTCAGCTGCCAGGCCACTACGGGGAAACTCGGTACGGAGTCGTCCACATCCAACGTCTCTGTCTACCGCCGTATTTCGAAGTTATGAGACAAATGTGTTATTTATACAGATAATTTTTCAAACAAATGTAGACAGTATTTTTCTCCTTGTTTCAAAGGATAAGTGTGCAAAGTTTCATCGAGATCGGATGAAAACTGTGGATTTGTATGAAGAACAAACAAACCAACAAACAAACAAACAAACATACATTCATCTTTATATATAAAGATATATAACTAGCTGGTGCCCACGACTTAGTTCGTGTTTGTAAAGAATTTGGATTGTCAGCTACCGACATCTAACCACCATAGTGCACAATGGGAGACTCGATGCTATTACCACACACAAACGCCAGTCATCTATGTAGTTCAGGCAGCAAAGTAAAATATACGGACACACATGTCTTTGGTCGAAATACAAAAATATCCTTGCTCGACCTCTTTCAACCACCATATGTCCCACACTCCCACAGTTACTGAAATTCGGCCAACGTTGTGATTGACAGGTGACTATGTGCAACTACCACACACAAATACCAGTGATCTGCACTAGATAGTTTTGGCTGAAAAGTGATACACCATGACACATACGTTTTTGGTTAGAAATATGAAAGTGCTGCAGGTCGACCACTTTCAACAACCATATATCCCACAGCCCCATAACTACCAACATCTAACCACCATGCTACACGATAGAAGACACAATACCATTACCACACACAAACACCAATGATCTATGCTGTGTAGTTGTGGCAGCAGAGTGACATATATGGAGACACATGTCTTTGGTCAAAATAAGAAAATATCCTTGATCAGCCTCTTTCAATCACCATATCTCCCAAACTACCACAGTTACCAAAATTCGGCCGATGTTGTGACTGACGGGTGACTCTGTGTGTGCTACTACCACACACAAACACCGGTCATCTGTGCTAGATAGTTTTGGCTGAAAAGTGATACACCATGAAATATTCGTTTTTGGTAGACATTTGAAAGTGCCGCAGGTCGACCACTTTCAACCACCATATCTCCCACACCCCCATAGCTACCGACATCTAACCACAACACTACATGATAGGAGACACGATACCACTACCACACACATACACCAATGGTCTATGCTATGTAGTTGTGGCAACAGAGTGACATATACAAAGACACATGTCTTTGGTCAAAATATGCAAATATCCTTGATCGGCCACTTTAAACCACCATATCTCCCACATTACCGCAGTTACTGAAATTCGGCCAATGTTTTGATTGATGGGTGACTACCACACACAAACTCCAGTGATCTGTGCTAGATAGTTATGGCTGAAAAGTGTTACACCATGACACATTCATTTTTGGTAGAAATATGAAAGTGCCGCAGGTCAACCACTTTCAACCACCATATCTCTCACATCCCCATAGCTACCGACATCTAACCACCATAGTACATGATAGGAGACACGATACCACTACCACACATAAACACCAATGGTCTATGCTATGTAGTTGTGGCAGCAGAGTGACATATACGGAGACACATGTCTTTAGTCGAAATACGAAAATGCCCTGCATCAATTACTTTTAACCATCATATCTCCCACATCCCCACAGCTACCAACATACGGCAAATGATGTGCATGACAGGAAACTCCATGCTACTTCCACACACAAAAACCAGTGATCTGTGCCAGGTAGTTGTGGCTGAAAAGTGAAATATAGGAAAACAGATGTCTATTTTTATATATACACATGATTAGATTGAAGCTTTATAAATTAGGTAACAAAAGTTCTTAAGAACCAATGAAGAAAACTTATGGTAATGAATTTCAAAACAAACTTAAGATGGAAGGTCAATACTGTTTAGTACTAATGTGGATACCAACTAATTAGTTACTTACAGAAGTTTTTTTAAATTGTTGATATAAAAAAAATTACACCCATTAAATACGTTCAATCCAATTACTAATTTAGATAAGTAATCAACATTCATACAACTTAATAAGTTTTAATAACATCAATTAGCCTTGGACTAATTTCAGCTGGTATTTTCAAACCAGAATCATATGTGCATCTTATAATAAATTGGAGATATGCGCCCAGAATAGATACTAGGTGCTGAGCTATTCTGTAATAGGATATATGTAAGTAAACTATATATTAACCTCCTAAAATGGGTTAACTGTACCTGAGAGGAATGGATCCGCTTCGTCTTGACATATCTACCGTCAATTTCATGAGGGCGGACAGATTGCACCATATCGACAGTCGATGCTTTAGTATACGTCACAAATCCAAATCCCCGTGACCTGAATTGAGGTACAGAGATTATCAATTGTAACTGGTACCACATACCTAACAAAGTGATAAATTGACAGCTCTTACTGTTTTGTAGCTGTATCTTTAATTACAATTACTTCCTCAATCTCACCCCACTGTTCGAAATGTTTCTTAAGAGTTGCATCAGTGGTTTTGTAGTTAAGCCCACCAATAAATAGCTGACGCTTGTGTTCAGGTTCAGTTCCTCCATCCTAAAGTCAGAAGGGATAATCAGTGATAAAATGTCAACATTTTTCTGAAACATGCAAAATTATTATGACACACAGTAATCAGTTGGGCAATAATACCAAGCACCTAGTCTTCAGCTACAATATCTGCCATTACATTATGTTCACTCATAAATTAACATTTTTCAAGGTGTCCTAGATAAACTTATGACATTAATATGGCATATTGACAGTATTAAACACACTAATGAGTCAAACCTTTATGAGCACTTCCCACCACGAGATCGAATACCATCTGATGACATTGTGGGTACATCATGTAGTAAGGAAAGTATTTAAACAGGGCAGACACATATGGGGAATCCCTCTAGTGACTATACATCTGCTTTTGAGTAACATGTTGCTAATGAAAGCAACTTAAAAAAAAAATTAATCACGGTCTCTGCTGTAACCACAAATGCCAATTGTTATTCTGACTTAGGATAAATTTCAATGTAATTAAAACTAATGTTGCTTCGCCAATGTTTATGCATTACAGTTATTTACTTTTTAGGTATTTTACTGACAACTTTCGTTAATGGCCTTGCTTCATGTTCACTGTATGTAAGTTATTATATAATTTTAAGTGGACATCAAACCAAATAAGTTACCGAATCAACTATTCTGACAATTAATTTCTCTGGAGTTGTTCATTGTTTAATAATATTAAATATCTATTAAGTTTCATGGCTGTTACAGATGCTGTGAGCAATGATTACATTATGAGTGTTAGCCCCATCTCAGTAAAAAAAAAAAAAAGAAAGCAATGTGGTGCTTTCAAAGCAAACAGGAAATTTTTAAAATATTGCAGAGTGAACTTTAAGGGTCAAATACAAGTCAAGTTTGTATTTAAGCAGGATCGAGTCTATGACCTGTGAAACAATTGTATGATTGCACGATCTTACCTGTCCATGTTTAATACTACTTCCGAGCCCTTGAAGGTCAAGAGATTTTATTCACCCTAAGGGTGAAACATAGGTCAAGTTCATATTTTGTCAGATCAGATAAACCTGTTATAATCTTTGAACTTAAAAACTGAAAGTATTCTAGATCAATGACGATATGCAAAAAACGGTCACGGGCTTACATTAGTCAATAATACAATTATATACAATTGTTTCACACTAGTAAAATGTTACATTAAACTATAGTTAAAATTTAAAAGTGCAGCCAATTTAACATTTCATTTGAAATATCTAAGAAGTCTTTCGATGATCCCCTGAAGGCTCAAAGTGAGTAATCACAGTCACAATTCGGTGACTCTCTCGTTCCCCATGTGTAAAGAGATAAAGCAGATCTGCAATGGCCAGACCTAAATCTGTTGAGAGCTGCCCAGGCCTTATGGGGAAGGTCGAGTCCCTTTAGTGCCTGTTGATTATTGAAAAGGGAGTGCCATTCTGGTGGGGCTGAGGCTATCCACTCAAATCTCCACACTTCTATCCCAATAAAATTGTTAGATACATGTTGTTTTGCAGTTTTTATGCTAGATCTTCTTGATTTAAGTCTCTGGAATTTGATTTCCATGTCGTCGTGGATGGGGAGGTCCAAATTATGGCAAATCTTGTTATATTGCGCAATTAGGCCATTGCGTTGTCTTATTGTAGGCAGTTCGATGTTACTTAAAACAGGTCATACGGAATGCAATGCCATGTTTTATAAGAGGGATCTTCAGGATTCTCCACATGAGACTGTGGTGCTCCTTCCCAGAGTGTGGAACATATTATCGGGGAATGCCCTCTACGGAAGTATGATGGACCATTTGAAGATGTTTTTGGAGCTACAAGTTCCTTCATAGAATGGTTGGAAGAACTTGATATCAACTTGTGAACGCCACCAACGTTCTTGTCACTGTATATATTTATATGTATTGTATTAGTTGCTTAGCCATACGAGAAATAAATATAAATAAAATACAGGCAGCCAGTACAGTGGAGAGGACTTGATACATCCACTAATTATCCACATTGTTTGGTTCAAATTTTTATCAATCTTTTTGGTGTGGGTGCTAGTCATCCAGACAGGTGAGCAATAGTCAGCTAGAGAATACAGTAATACTCCGCTTTACGCAACCCCGTTATGCGTGGTTTCGCTTTAGTGCGAATTTCAAAATTCACGTTAAAATGTCTCGTATTACGCGACTTGCTTGATTAAGAATATTTATGTACATATTATAGTCATTGGCTCTCTTTGGTCTCGGGAATCTCCACTTTCTCTGACCGTTCTGATCGAAGAATTGGGGATTCCCCGTCTTATGACTCTGTTCTATAGAGAGTCCCTCGTTTGTTTCGTTTGTTCCATATGTTTATCTCGGCTGGCAGTCGTGTTTTAATGTTTGGTGGAGATACATAATTCAACGCCACGTTAAAAATGCCACCTATGAAGAAAAAAGAGCGTAAAAGCGTACCTTTGGAATTGAAGATGAAGGTGATAAGAAGAATGGAAAATTGAGACAAAGCAACAATTGTTGGCAGAGACTTTGGTCTGTCAGAATCGACTGTGAGAACGATTATTAAAAATCGGGAAAAAATTAAACTTTCAAGCAAAAGTTCAACACCTATAAGTGCAACAAAACTTTCTTGTTAGAGATCTTCTATCCTAGATAGAATGGAGAAGTTGCTAGCAGTTTGGATCGAAGATTTAAATAATAAGAACACACCACTGAGTCAAGATCTCATATGCACAAAACAAAATCTTTGTATGATATGTTAAAGACAGAAGAAGGTGAAGGGAGTTCCACTCCGACTTTTCCTGCAAGCAGAGGCTGCTTTCATCTGTTCAAGCAGCGTTACAATCTTCACAATATCCAGATAACAGGTGAGGCTACCAGCGCGTACACTCAGCTGCAGCTTGAGTTTCCAGATAAGTTTCAAGATTTCGTAGCACGAGAAAAAATTCCTGCTTGTCTCATCTTCAATGTTGCTGAAACCGGGCTTTACTGGAAAAAAAAATGCCACCTCGAACATTCATTTCTAAAGAAGAACGTCATGCCAGCGGTTTCAAAGCTGCGAACGATCGACTAACACTTCTGCTGGGTGGTACTGCCACTGGTGATTTCAAACTGAATCCTTTACTGGTTGGTTTTCTGCTCAGAAATACCCCGTGCAATGCAAGGTACAGACAAGACAAGCCTACCAGTCATGTGGCGGTTACACGGGAAGTTTTTCAAGATTGGTATTCTAATAGTTTTTACGCGTCAGTCAAATCCTACTGTGACAGAAATGGGCTTGAACATAAAGTTATATTACTCTTAAACAATGCCCTAAGACATCCATACTCACTTGATACACCGAGAGACTTAAAAGTGTATGTGAAGTTCCTTCCATCAAACCGAGCGTGGTGGTGTAACGGCTAGCGTTCTGGCCTCGCATTCGGGAGGACGGCGGTTCGAATCCCCGTCCGGGCATCCAGATTTGGGTTTTCCATGGTTTCGCAAATCACTCCAGGCAAATGCCGGGATGCTTCCTTCAAAAGGCCATGGCCGAATTCCTTCCCATTCCTTGCCCCCCATCCTTTCCCGTCTTTAAAGACCTCACTGTTAAGAGACATTAAGCAGTTAAAAAAAAAAATCCTTCCACCAAACCCTATGTCAATATTACAACCTATGGACCAGGGAGCAATAACAAACTTCAAAGCTTATTACCATCGCCGCACTTAGAGCTAACTAATTCATGAAACTGACGGGGAAGGAATACAGTCTATGCGAGAGTGGTGGAAGTCACACATCATGAAGGCTATTCACAACATAGACGATTCTTGGAACGAAGTTAAATCAAGTTGTATAAACGGGGTGTGGCGTAATCTTTTGCCAGATGTGGTGGAAGCCCCTTGAAGAATTGTCCAAATGCACAGACAAGTGCTTGAAGACATTGCTGCAATGATTGAGGGGTCTGAACTTGAAGATGTTGTGGTAGAAGATCTTGAAGAACTTGTAGCAACACATGACAAACCTCTCAGCAATGAAGATCTGACCGAGTTACAGAATAATGCCATAAACGATGAGGAAGAACAAGTAGAAGAGAGAGTTCATCTTCAAGCGGAATACAAAATGCTCTTTCAAAAATTTATTCAGATTTGTACATATTGCAGAACTTAGATAGTGATGATGACCATGTTTTGACCGCGTATCAAACAATTTAAAACAGCGTTGGGTATTATGATTGTATTTTACAAGAACGTAAAAGAAACACTACCCAAAAGACAATAGATTTATTTTCCATAAAAAAAACATGTAATACTGCATAAAGTTTTCTTATAATTAAAGTGATTGATTCAAATTATTTGTATTATTTTTTTTTCGTGCATTAACTTTTGACTATGTTTAATCGTAGACCCCGATACACGCGAATTTCACTTAACGCGATTTTTTGCGGAACGTACCTCTCGCGTAAAGCGGGGTATTACTGTACACAAGGCTCAGTGCTGAGGTATGAAGTGTGGATGTGGATGTGGATGGTTCCCAGGAGGTGCCAGTTAATTTCTGCAGAATATTATTACTAGTTCTTACTTTGCTGCAAGGTTGGTCAGACATACGACAAGGTGTGATCTATTATGATCCCCAAATACTTTGGAAGGGGGTTGTGTCGGAAATTGAGTGCCTTCAAGAAGAACATCAAGTGAGAGTTTCATTGCCCAACTGTTAACATAAAAAAGAAATGGTTACAGCATAAGACATGCCTGTGTTTGGGAAATATAATCATATGGTATGGTGAAAATATGCTCACCATTACACATTCACAGCTACCCATTCATATTAAAGACATTTCAGGATGTTGTTAACATCAAAGGTACCAAAAAATGGATGGTAGTCATCAGCTGATATTGCTGATTATAATCTCTTTCATAAATATTCTGTCTAAGCTAGGTTTTTTTTTTTTAACTCTAATACACTTTCTTGAATTACACTGCCTCCAGATTTCAGACTTCATCACTATTCAACAGCCATCTCACCACACCAAATGAAATAGATAATCAACTAGTTTAGGATAAATCAATCCATCAGAGAAATGTAAGGTCATTCTTCAAACTTAAAGGACCATTTGGGCAAAATTAATTAGAACGCAATGTTAGCAGGGTTTTCATCCCTAGAACAACAGTGTTAAACTAATCAGAATGTAGTATGAGCATGTATACAGCATTCAAGTTGTTTTGTACATATTACTTACGTTTGTGAAAAATTTTCAGTCACACTTTCGAAAGAAGCAAGTCAATATGAGTGACTGGTTAACAGTGTATGCAAAATATAGAGTACCGGTACTTTTTTGAAATGAAAAGAATGGTAGTACAATTTATATGGTGCTCCATACTCTAATAATAACATTATTTAATTAAAGTTTCTTAAGTTGAAAGAAATGAGTTTGCTGTTTGTGGATCATCCAATGTTAATATCAAAAGACATGGAAATGCCTGCTGCCAAAAGGTAGCAAATAAACAAAATGGCAGCTTAAGTGTAATTATTCCTGTGATTTGTGCTCCTTGATTGTCATATGCTTATACCTGCTAATAAATGTATTTAACACCTTTCATATCAAAAAGACAGTTCCATCTCTTGTTCCGAAGGTTTTGGTGCCAGTCGTTATGTACTACCGAGGTAGTTAGTCTTGTCAAGACAATTTTATTATTTGGAAACCACTCAGCATATATGAACTCTTGTATTGACATTTAATTAGTCATTTTAAATGAAAAATATTCACCCATCCACTAATTAGTTAAATATCACTGTTCACACAGTTCTGAAATCAATGTTGTATCATGTATCATTTAGTCAAAACTTATTTCTATTCCTAACATGGAACTTCATGCCACTTAGGCTATCTTGTAGAACATATTCAGACTATATTTACAGCGGGGCACACAGACTGCACTCCAGCCACCATACTGTACTCATTCGCTATCTGGGTGGTCGTGACAAGAGTAGTTGCTCCCACTGCCATGAGCCAGTGCCACCAGTATTATATTTCTGCTTAAGCATGAAGAACATAATTTCCAACCTAATCAAAACATCTTACATATAAATTATTTGTAATATAGAATGATCTAATAGTTATCTCAGGACAGTAATTGAAACAATTTTTTTTTCCTCTTGGGTTGTTATGCAGCCTGGACCACATTAATAGTGACAGTTAGGATATAAAAATTAAGACTTCCACAAATCATTTGCTATTTGCAGTGATCCAGATGGCAATTCAGAATTCCGTTTCTTTTTTCACAATGGGTACAAAGTCCTGGTGATTCTACTTGCCACAATTTGATGATGGATTCTTTTGTAAATCGAAGAGACAAATCGAAAGTGAGGAATAAAATGTTTTGATATCGCGCTTAGTTCTGGAATATATTGTCTCAAAAGTGAAGAGGTTAGGTCATGGGCGCCGGGAGGGGGGTGCAAGGGGGTGCACTTGCACCCCCCTGCCATCAAAGAAAATACACAGAAAAAGATTAATAAACAAAAATTTATTATTAAACTCAGTTTGAATAATAACTTAAAGCGCCTAGGTTGTTGTCCAAATTTGTTCAACGCCTTGTCAATAAACTCAGTATCCTTAGTTAATAAGTGTTATATATAATGTATAAAGAAGATACAGATGCACCTCCCTTAAAGTAATCCTGCCGGCGCCCATGGGTTAGGTTGAAATTCGCCTTTGACCAGAAGAAACATTTCGTCAAAGCTAAGTTGGATGATAGATTCTTATGTAATTCGATGGGATAAATTGAAAGTAAAGTATAATTATTTTTGATATTTCGTTTAGTTCCCGAGATAAACGGTCTCAAAATTGAGGTGATTAGGTTGAGATGTAACCTGGACCAAAAAATATTTTCCGAAACCTCAGTGATATATATTGAACGATTTTTGGGGGGGGGGGGTAGTTCAAGGAACTGTAAATAGTTTCTGTCAGTCAATATTTCGGAGACCGAGCAAGATATCAAAAAAAATATTCTTCACTTCTGATTTGTTTTGGTAATAAAAATACTATTTGTTTCCGTTAAGGGTGTAACTCAGCATGGACTTCAGATGCCCTACTTTCATGGGCGAAGGTACGGTGAAAATAAAAAGTAGCAACTTTTAATATTTAATTAACTTTATGAAATTGGTGCACGGCGCTTTAGGTCATGGTTAGAGTGGATGTGCACTCTGACGGGTTGGTGGTCGTAGGTACTTGTGCATCATCGTAATTAATAAATATAGCAAAATAAATTTTAAAAAGAAATTTTGTCAAAATTTAGCCACAGACCTAGCACATATGTGCTTAAATAAGTTAATTGAGTATTTAATTTTGGGCTCGAGCACAACGCCAGGGTCCCAAGAAGTAAATGTGCTATCGGTCTGAAATTTACTACACACGTTCCTAAATGCATATTATTTCATAAAACTGTGCATATGAAGCCGTCAAGCGTATGAAAAATGTATAAAGTTGTTTGAAATATGGGTAGCTCGTTAGAAGTAATCACGCAATAAATGCACGTTATTTGCTGTTAATATTTATTCCACGTGTGTTCTTAAGTTTTCATTATTGGATAAAAACTGCTTTCCACCTGCAAATTGCCTACACTTGATAAGAAGAAAATCATTAACATTTACAATTCATATGTGCGTGGCGACATATTGGATTTCAATGCTAACTGCTAAGCAGCGCTGCCAGTACAGCCAACTTATATTATACCGCTGTCTCTTTGAAATTATACAGAATGAAACCCAATTATACAAAGGGGTCGTCATCCATTGATTACATACGTGAGTGAAAGTGCTGAGAGCAAAAAAAGTCCACGAAAAGTAAACAATGTATACATTGATAAATTTTGAATAACAAAAAGGAAATAGATATGCAGGAAGGGTTGCCAACTCAATGAAACAAAGGGCAAACACTTTCAAAAAGGTGCTGGAATGTACTTTACTTTTAAGTGCTCATTTTTGTATCCAATTATACAAGGCAATCTGTTATACAAACAGGATACAAGAGGTAACCAAATTATACAAGTTTTGTATCCGATTATACAATCTGGCAGCTCTGCTGCTAAGATATATTGCATGGCAGCCTACCTTCCAGGGTAAAACATGGCGCTACCCTAACGGATGTTGGATACAGAGAATTTAAGTTAGTTTAAATTTTTGATTACAGCAGTTGTGGTTAGGTTGAAATGCAGCCTGGACCAATAGTTAAAAGTAAGAAACACGCAGAAAAATATCAACATGTAATAACGTGGGCGGTAATAACCGTTTTATGAAATAATATGCATTTAGGAACCTGTGTAGTAAATTTCAGACCGATAGCGATCAATACACGATTTATATGATGTACGTAATTTTTTACAGTTTTGCCGGCGTATAGTGCTTGTGTATCGGTATCCAAATGGCTGAGCTCCGCTGTCATATTTCGGCATTTTTAATTAAATTCCTGGCGACTTTTCCGGACTGTATGAACGCAAAACGTGAAGAGGACATCTCGACGAAGCGACTGATGTAAATTTCAACAGGTTAGTAGCAGTTCTTCGCAGGTACCGAAAGTGGTGCAGTTTCCACATTTACTTCTTGGGACCCTGACGTTGTGCTCGAACCTTAATTTTGTTTGTTCAAGTAAACTATTTTCAAGAAATATTTTTATTAAGTTTCCTTGTTTTTGCTCCACTCTAAAGCCGATCCTGCCTGCGCCCTCACCTACTTTCATGTTTTATCTGTCGCTTTTACTTTGGTCTAGGCTGCACCACAATCTAAACGGTAACAAACTGCGTTTCGATTATCGTATTGGGAAAAAGTAAGATAAAAAAAAAAAAAAAAACTGAATCGTTATGTACGAAGAATATAATCTGAACTCGTCGAGTAATAAAAGAACCCATGGCAGCTCTATCATAGCCGGGCGCCGCAATTTGATGATGGATTCTTAAGGAATTGGACGAGACAAATTGAAAGTGAAGATTTTTTTTTTTTTGTTTCTCGCTTAGATCTCGAGATATCGACTGTCAAAAACTAATTATGGGAATAGTTCTTTGTGCCTTTGACGACGTTGTTCTTCTGGTCCAGGCCTTATTTCAAACTAAGCCTAACCGGTAGCAAGAAAATAAAACATCCATTGTTCATATCCAGCGTGTAGTTCCTTGTAGCTTTCACGATTTTTTTGATTTTTTTTTTTAGCCAGGTGGCATTTCAACCTTACTCAATAACAAAGCGTAATATCGAAAAAAAAATCGAGGTTTATAAGAGTCCATCATCAAATTTTTTTCTTTGGTGAAATTTTTCTTCTTATCCAGAACGCCTTTTAACGCAACCACCTCACTTTTAAAACAATATATCTCATGAAGTAAGCAAGATACCAAGAAATTTTATTCTTCATTTTCGATTTGTCGAGTTACATAAGAATCCATCATCAAATTCTGGCGCCACGGATATGGTAGAATCCATTATCAAATTTGACTTTGACGTAATTTTTCTTCTGATCCAAGTGGCATTTTTAACCTAACCATCTCGATTTTGAGATACCATATCTAGCCACACTAAGCGAGAATCCAAAACTTGAATTCTTTACTCTCGATTTGTTTCGCCGAGTTACATAACATCAAATTGAGGCGCCACTGCTTTTGCCCTCTACTGTAACCAAATCATGTAGAAGAAAGACATGATGACGAAGCAATTAAACCAAATTTCGACAGGTTAGTATCAATTTCGCGTAGGTTCCCAAAGTGGTACAGTCCCCAAATAAACTAACGGCAGTTCTATCATTACCGTGGCGCCAAAAGCTGATGAAGAATTCTTGCAGAACTCGACGAAATAAATCGAAAATAAAGAATAAAATGTTTTGATATCTCGCTTGGTTTTCGAGATATAGCATGTTAAAAATCAGCAATAGGTATAGTTCCCTCTGCTTTTGATGTTTTTTTCTTCTGGTCCAGGCCGTATGTCAACCTATCAACAATCACTAGGAAGAAAATAAAACACCTATAGTGCATTTCCACCATGTAGATATGGTGGTTTTGGTGAAAAAATATTTTTGGTCCAGGGCGGATCTCACCCTAACCTCATCACTTTTGAGATACAATATCTCGAGAACTAAGCGAGATATCAAAAACTTTATTCTTTATTTTCCATTTGTCTCCCATTTGTCTCATCGAGTTACGTAAGAATTCATCATCAAATTTGGATATAGCGAAATTTTTCTTCTGGTCCAAGCCGTATTTCAACCTAACTACGTCAAATTTGAGATACGATATCTCGAGAACCAAGCGAGATATCAAAAAAATTTATTCTTTATTTTCGATTTGTTTTGTCGAGTTCTATAAGAATCAATCATCATATTGTGGCGCCACGGTAATGATAGAATCCCCAAACTAACTATGCCATTAATTGCGTCTTTGATATTCCGAAATGTCTCTGGTTGTTTACATTTTACATCGCTTATCTGACTTGCGGTATTAAGCTGCAGTAAATTATTAGTATATTTCAGCAATAAAATAAATTTTACCTTGCCTTCCATCTCAATACAAAATATATTAAGCAATCAGCCAAATTCTGACTTAGCACTTCCCAGTCATTTGCTTACTATGACAAAATACGAATGGCAGCTTTCCGTCAAAACAATCTTCCAATGCCGTACGCGTCGTTCAAAGAATAATAAAAGACAAGTCTAAACTCCAATTGACGGTTAGCTCCTATACCAAAAACAGTGGGGTGTGTTCTACGTATTTCTGAAAAAAAAAAAAATAGCATTTTATAGTACGCAGAAAATGATTATTTAATTAAAATTTGAGGGACTGAACGAGTATCGTGTTGAAACTTGGATTAACTGCTTCCATATGATGTCCTCTTCCCATTTTCCGCTCACATCTTACGGGAAAGTCGCCAAAGTAAATTAAAAATGCTAAAATATGAGAATGTCACAGCTACCCAGTGCTGGATTTTCCATTAGGCTGTATAGGATCCAGCCTAGGGGCGGCAAATTTCCTAGGGTGCCCGCTTTAGTATGCCGTCAAATTTATGTGTGATTATAAACATAATAGAAAAACGTCTACTATAAATTTAAGTGGTGACATCTAGAAGTGAAGTGACAAACTCGGAACAATTAACAGAAAATTAAAATACGTTTACTAACAATTTTCATTTAGGTAAGTGGTGACAGCGAACAATTATTAATTTAATTCTTCATTAGTTTCCTGATTTTCTATCTTGTTCAATGCAGTCTGTAGCCCGTCGTATATTTCCGAAGGAAGACTCTATAGACAGAGGTAAGTTTCTGCTGACAGACTTACATTTCATGATTTCTATAATAAAAATACTTAAGTATGATCTAAGCTTTCATTAATTGAGTAACTGGATGTTGAAAGTCCCCGAGCGCTCGATAATCCTAATTTTATTAAAAAAATCGTGATTTTTGAAACTTAACTCGTCATTTCTCAGCTAATATTGAATTAAATTCTTTAAAATTTTTAAGGAACATGTATTGAACTATGCCGAAACCGGTATTCTGATTGAAATTATTATAAATTATAATCGTTTAATAATAATTGATTACAAATCAGAGCGTACGTCTTAACGTGTTTTCTGTTCTTTGCCGATAAAAAGTGTGTTACGAAGTTTGTCGTATATAAACCTGTCAGTGAGAAAGTTATTCCTCTATGTTCGCCAATCAAAAACCCCGTAGAAAACTATAATTATGTATTACATTTTTTATTTTCTTGTTTGTATTCTTGTTTCATAATAAACATTCATTTTTCTTGTTTCATTTTATGACTAAATCTGAATACTTTCAAGTAATGAAGTTACTCTTAATCTATATCCATTCACATATACATATAATCGTTTACTACCTAATAAAGGTAAAACAAATTAGTGATTAGTATAAGTATGAAGGAGAAAAGGGCGGCACAAAATGAACAGCCTACACTAAAAAAAAGTTTAAATCCAGCGCTGCAGCTACCAGATGCCACCAGCGCAATAAAAGTAACAAAAGAACTCTTGAAATGTTGGTCAATTCGTTTTTTGTATTTTTCTTATGTCGCACGAGCTTGGACGAATCGAGACGGGAAAGGCACATACGGCATATTGTCGCACTTCATGAGGATCAGGCCGTGTTGAATGAAAGCCTGTTGTAGTGTAGTGGTTACGTTAAGAGACTGTGGCACTTAAGGCCGCGGGTTCGAATACAAGTCCCACAAAATTTTGATTTCTTAACTTTGCGTAAACTGTTCTGGAATATTCTTGTAACAAATATTAATGTTCTAGACTGTTCGTCATTACTATATAAGCGATACTCCCTTTTAGCCGGAGTCAGTTCGCTCCGTGCTCCTGTAATTTACGAATTGTTTAATAAAGCTTCGATGCGTTAAAGTTAGTGTGTTTATGAACGACCCCGCTACCCCCAAGGACTCTGATGATCGTGGTTTACTACGTGACATTATTCTGGTGGAGACTAGAACTGTAAAAGTAAAGATGTATTCGTTACTGAGTAACGGGTTCGTCGCCAGATTCGAAGTACCGAATCGTTACTCACAAATTCATTTCGTTACTCGCATTTGTCGTATAGGCCTAGATACGAACATGTTCCAGTTCTCGCAGCTAACTAATTTTGACAACGTAAAGACTAATTTTGTAGTTTTAATTTTGTTTAACATTAAAATTTACGGTGCATAAATTGTAAATAGAAAATTTGTATGGATAATTTGAGATCGTTACTGTTTTTTCATTGATCGTTCATTAGTGAGGTTTATTGATTTCAAATATTTATGAAATGTGTTTATTTTAAGATTTGATACCTTCTATTTTATTTCATAGTGTAATTTACAATATAAAAGAGTTGTTTAATAGTTTGCGATATATATCTCTGCATTTGCATGTTCTAATAATATTTAATTAAATTGCAATGGAGCACGCGCTCCGATGGTAATTTCCCTACACACTCATCTCCCCCCCCCCCCCTTTTCCCTGCATCCACCTACATTTGCCCTTTAAAAATTTTAACTTTATATTCTTTCAAAGATTTTGGTAAATTATTCATAATTTCTGTTGGTAACATATTCCAATCCCTGACACCCTTACCTAAAAAAGAAAATCTTCCTACACCCTTGTGCCTGAAATCGGGTGCCAGCTTGTGGTCATGTTCATCTTTTCCCTTCCAAGCATTATTTTTAATTCTTACACCAATATCTTTCCATGCCTCATCATCAATATACGCCATGTACACTCCCATGACCCTCTTCAGCCTCATCCTGTCTCGGAATGAATCCCATTCGAGCTCTATTATCATATCTGTTACTGATTGCGTTCTGCAATAATTTCCAGAAACAAATCTATCAGCCCTTTACGTGGTTCCAGAATTCCATAAAGAAAGTACAAGGTACAATTACTTTATTCCTTTTGCCTGATGTTAGTTATTGTATTACTAGCAGTTACCCGCGACTTTGTCCGTGTTAAAGAGTGTTGTAATAAAAGATTTTCTTGAAAGGTCTGGTTGCTCAGTAGTTACGGCGTCCAACTGAAGATGGAAAAGTCCCCAGCTTGAATCCCAGTCTCGGCGAGGATTTTCAAAGGTCCTTAGCTCGACCTTCACCTTTGGCACAGGTTGTTGTGTGATGTGAAGTACGCCGAGAATGCTCACTCGGTTCTGATTCCGTGTTGAACTGTGGGTACTCTATGTCCGGTAGGATTACTGGGTTACGTTAGGAGGCTACGAAAGAGGCTGATTGCGGAGACCTATACAATTTATTTTAAAGCTATTTTTATTAGTTATAGTAGTAATAAATGCTGCAATAAAAGAACAAAAATTTATTTATGTTCCACAACTACTTCATTGAATTTTTAAAACAATAAAAATATTCTGTTTGTTAGAAGTATTTTCATTTTAATATATCCGTATATACAATATTGAGGATTTGTCTCCTAGGTTTTTGATATTTTCATAGCCCTAGTTTTCTTACATTTCTTTGAAAGATTTGAATTTCGTTTACCCAGCATCTCTTAAAATTACTAATTTTATCTCGCGAATAAAAATGAATACAGTTTTAATTAATGGAAGCTCAAAACGTCAAAATATTAGCAATACATTGATTGGATCGACTAAATATCAACAACAGAAAATACTAACATCCAAACAGCAAATAAATACTTAAGTGGCCCAAGGACGTTCATTTCCGTTAAAAAAATTGCAATACTAAAAATAAATATTTTGATTTGCATTGAATATCTGGAAAAAAATCTTTAAAAATGAGAACTTAATTTGCTCTTTGAATATTGATTTTGTTTTGAGGATATAATGGTTCCATCAACAGAAATTTCCATATTGTAGTAGTAAGTATAGTAGTAATTGATTCTCTTAACCATAATGATCAGTGGTATTGTGGTAATGGTTTCTCTATCTGTGGAAACAGTTGAATTGCCAGTGGACCAGTTTACCAGATCATTCGTTTCGATCCATTAAGTCTGCGCTAAAATATAAATTTCAATGTTAAAGTAGTAATTGATTCTCTCTTCATAATTGGTTTCTCAGTCTGCCAACATAATTGAATGTTTACCGGCAAATTATCACTCCGCTTGTCTGCCACTCCACTATCTGAATAAAACAATTATAAATTTCAAAAATTTTCTTCGGTCAACGCCACATGTTCTGCTAAATCATCCAAGATTATTATAAATCTTTTGATATAATATCGGAACAAAGCAACACATTACATCACTAAATTGGCGCTCTTGAAATAACTAATAATGTTTCATTCTGGCCTAGGCTGCATTTCAACAAAGTCACAAACTCAGCTAATATTACCGCTAGAAAATCAAAGCTACTATCAGTTGCGCATTAATACATTCTCTTTAGGGCCTATTGCATGATAGTTACGTTATGAATGGCTAAATAAACTTGACTCATTATTTCAGATCGCGATTCTAAATGAACCCGAATAAGGTCGTTGGTAATGTGGCGCTCGTAAAATCGCAGTAAATTAAATACTGAATTCATCTGAAACCACATTCATCCGCATGAACTATGTCATCAGCATCATGACAGTTATTGGAGTAACGTAATTAAAAAATTTGTAATAAAATGCTTGTAACTTACAGTGTACAACGGAAAGTCCATAATTCTCTACAACTCTAAGACAACTTTCATTGATATTGCTGGTCAAGTAAACATCTTGATAAAGTGAGTTACTGCTCGTTATTTAGTAAGGTTTTGTATATTGGCCGGGCTCGTCCCAAAAATTTTGGGCAGATCGGCCTAGGTTTTAATTTGGGTTGATGGCCGTTTACAATCAACAACCCAAAAGCCGTTTGTATGTGTGGACCGAGCGTGGTGGGTGAACGGTTAACGTTCTGGCCTCGCAATCGAGAGGACGTCGGATCGAATCCCAGTCTCAGATTTGTGTTTACCATGGTGTCCCTAAATCACTCCAAGCGAACGCCGGGATGCTTCTTCAAAAGTCCTTGGTTGAATTCCTTCCCGTTCCTTGTCTCCAGTCCCATCCCGCCTCTAATTACCTCGACGTTGACAAGACGTAAAGCCATAAGTAAAAATAAAAAAAATAAAAAATGGATGTGTGAAATTTTATACCTGGCTGGCCATTTTACAGCCAGCCAGTTAGTTGAGTGTTTTAATCTGATTTGCCCTTTTACAACCAACCATTTAATGCATTTAATGTTTGTGTTTTTATCTTTTATGGCCAATCAGCAGCCATAGTTTCAGTTTTATATTTTATTTTGCCGTTTGTGTGGCCGACCTCTTTACAGTCGGCCATACTGACGGTATTTCAGTCAGTATTTTAGTATCTTATTCGGCTGTCTGTGAGGCCGACTATGCCACGTTGTCACCTCACGTATTAATTAGTCAGGTCGCTAATAACCTCGACGCTGACGTGCCCTACAGCGCGAATAACAACAACAACAACAACAGCACTAGAAACATCTGTTATAGATAGGCTTGCCAGATTTCTGAAATGTTCAACCGGGACACTAGAATGCCCCCCCCCCCCCAGCCTCATGGGTATTCAAGGGTCCAGACCGTTGGTGGGTTTCAGAGTGTTTTAGAGGGTAGTTTATTCTCAATGCTATGAATACCTAATAAATGGTTAATGATCAGTAATTACTGATTAGGAACCTAAACCAGGGGTAATAATAAATTATACTAAAATACAAATTTAAATATTTTACTTCTTACATGTGAGTGTTTACATATAAATGTAATAAGTCGACTAAGTAAGATTGTGACAGGAAACCCTTTGGATGAGGAATAACAATTTTAACAGTTTTTACATGTACTTTTCATTGGTGAGCACTTTTTTTAGAAAGTCTATTTTGGTTTTAAACTTGTTGTAAAAATCTTCACAAGTTAATCCGATAGGCTAGGCAGGAACAGACTGACATTTCTATCGCAGGCGACTTTCGCCGGGGTGAAGGTGGGCGAGTCCAATGCTACAGTAACATTGTTATTGCACACGAGGAGTGTAATACTAATACAATACTGGACTCGCCCAGAGAGCGCATGCGCATGGTCATGATTGGAGAGACAAGGCGATGTGATGACAATATTTTTATATTTATTTATTAGCAGACCCTCATTCTTTTATAGTTTTCACTTTTCATACAGTACAGTTAAATAAATGACAAAGTAATTATCCTAAGTTATACTTCACAGTTAATTGTTTTAAGACATTTTTGGTCATCTATATCTATAAATTATAGTATATAACCAAATTTAATTTTTACCGGGACGGAAGGAAAACCGGCCGGGACACCGGGACTTTGTCTAAAAAACCGGGACTGTCCCGGTCAAACCGGGACGTCTGGCAAGCCTAGTTATAGATGAGCAAGAATTGTATGAAGAACTGAATATGTTTATCTGTGTGTAAAACGACGGCGTTATATCGGTGATGAGATGTATAATAGAAGATAACATTAACTTAACTGTATGCCACTATCGAAGTAGTCCTCATCCCCGCATATCAAGGCTTCTGTAGTTGCAGTCGTTTTTGTGTGCGCATAGTTGTCTGTTGAAGATATTGTTCAACTGCAAATCAGTGTACTGCATCATAGAAACTGGAAAAATAAATAGGAATCTTGTATTCTGTAACCAACTCGCTTGGGCATAGTACACAACGTAACCGTAACCCTCCAAAATTAGAAGTACCTGCGCCCACAAATTCTTAGGTTCCCGTGAACTAAAAAAAACACGGAATCAATCAAGAAAGAAACACGCGTCAAATGCAGAGACGAAGACAGACGCAACCCACACCAGAATCGTTCAAAGAGTGACCGTAAATAATTTCTCTTACGGGAAGACGACCGCGCGTACCGTCATCTGGGGAAAAACTCACCCGCGAGCCCTTATACATTGTTGCTTATTTCTAACAACTGTAAAAATAAGTAACCTTCTGCATTGTTTCATTTAAATGTCCGTTACCAAGCAACAGACAAGTACGATCAACTTCAGATAAGCGATGCATGAGGGTCAGCATATAAACACATGGTTTTGCATACGAAATGCCGATGAAACCTGGTTCAGCTATTCCGAGTTAGATGTCCGAATCAGGTATGTTCGTTAGTTAGTTAATACGCAATGTGAACATTTTTAGTGAAGCTGACTATTATTATATACGTGAGAATCATCGTTATAAACTAAGTTTTCAAACTATTTCCGACATTTAAACAATAATTTATATTACGAAAAATATTTATGTACAGAACTCATCTAATTGCAAATACTGTAGTTCAATTTAAGCTAATATTTTTTATGAAGGATATTATAATTAATCTTTGAGAATGAAGGAAATATTACCCAAACTTTGTCTTTATTATTATTAATTATTTGTGATGGAATACACGCTCCGGTGGCAGTTCCCTTAATTGTGTAATTAGCCCCTTTTTAATTATCAGACGGAAGGGTAATGTTGGGCCCTGTGGGTAGTACAATTTTTGCAGCAGTAACTGTACACCTACGATGTAAACAACCAGAGATGTAAACATCCAAAGACATTTTGTTATATGAAAGATTGATAGCGTAGTTAATTTAGTTCAATTAGAAAAGTGAGCAGTTAAATACATATTTGTTTTTATTATATCATAATCATTGGAGGTAGCCTATTTTACAGTGGTTATTTAATTTATAATTTTGGTATTTAGCGTATACTTTGGTATGGTAACGTGAGCAAAGATATGCGCATAACTATTGAATAAATATGGCACGCATTAACAAGTCTAGACGGGAATTTTACGAAGTTTATATGGATACTCAGGACTTGGTAGGAGACAAAATGAGTGGCCAGCGTACATAAGACAAATCATTTGGCAAAGTCAACTTAAATACAGGCATAGACTACCAATTACAGTCTTTTTCACAGTTTAGATTGTACCGTAGCCTGAAAATAAATATAGAAAAAGCGACAGAGTGGGCAATTCTTAGCAGCATCAACTTAACGAATGTCTAAAGAGATGATATCCTAAGGTCCAGGCCTCATTACACAACACATACCGGTACAAATTCCCGTTTTAATTTTTTGCAATAAAAGTATTCTTATGTAGCCGACTCATCAGATAGCGGGAATGGAAAACTGTTTATTATTTACCTTTCTACTTATGGTGCAATGAAGCCTGTACCACAGTAAAGTCGGCAGTATGATGGACTTGTAGCGGCATTAACGCTACGTGTCTATAGGATTAGAATTTACTGTGGTCCAGGGTTCATTTACCAAACATTACGGTTCAAATACCCATTTAATTTTATTTTCTATGAAAAAATAAAAAATGATCTTGTAGCGGAATCATCAGATAGTGAGAATGGAAAACTGTTTATTATTTATCTTATTTGATTTATGGTGGAATGAAGCCTGGACCACAGAATGGTCTGCAGATTGAGGGATTTGTAGCGGCATCGACGCTGTGTGTCTATGCAGTTATAATTTACTGTGGGGGTTCATTCGTCACACATTTCTGTTCAAATTCCGATTTGTTTTTTATTTTAAAAATTTCGTTTTTTCGTCAGCGTTGTTAATGGTGTATGAACAGAACATTAAAACGTCAATGCATAATGCATTTAAACAGTCAAACCCTATCCCTTAGTCTAGCTCCATCCCCCATGCAGAGAAACAGTCAAACCCTATCCCTTAGTCTAGCTCCAGGCCCCATGCAGAGAAACAGCCAAACCCTCTCCCTTAGTCTAGCTCCATCCCCCATGCACAGAAACAGTCAAACCCTATCCCTTAGTATAGCTTCATCCCTAATGCAGAGAAACAGTCAAAGCGTATCCCTTAGTCTAGCTCCATCCCTCATGCAGAGAAACAGTCAATCCTTTCCCTTAGTCTAGCTCCATCCCACATGCAGAGAAACAGTCAAACCCTCTCCCTTAGTCTAGCTCCATCCCCCATGCAGAGAAACAGTCAAATCCTATCCCTTAGTCTAGCTCCATCCCACATGCAGAGAAACAGTCAAACCCTCTCCCTTAGTCTAGCTCCATCCCACATGCAGAGAAACAGTCAATCCTTTCCCTTAGTCTAGCTCCATCCCACATGCAGAGAAACAGTCAAACGCTCTTCCTTAGTCTAGCTCCATCCCCCATGCAGAGAAACAGACAAACCCTATCCCTTAGTCTAGCTCCATCCCCCATGCAGAGAAACAGTCAAATCCTATCCCTTAGTCTAGCTCCATCCAACATGCAGAGAAACAGTCAAACCCTCTCCCTTAGTCTAGCTCCATCCCCCATGCAGAGAAACAGTCAATCCTTTCCCTTAGTCTAGCTCCATCCCACATGCAGAGAAACAGTCAAACCCTCTCCCTTAGTCTAGCTCCATCCCCCATGCAGAGAAACAGTCAATCCTTTCCCTTAGTCTAGCTCCATCCCACATGCAGAGAAACAGTCAATCCTTTCCCTTAGTCTAGCTCCATCCCACATGCAGAGAAATAGTCAAACCCTCTTCCTTAGTCTAGCTCCATCCCCCATGCAGAGAAACAGTCAAATCCTATCCCTTAGTCTAGCTCCATCCCACATGCAGAGAAACAGTCAAACCCTCTCCCTTAGTCTAGCTCCATCCCCCATGCAGAGAAACAGTCAATCCTTTCCCTTAGTCTAGCTCCATCCCACATGCAGAGAAACAGTCAAACCCTATCCCTTAGTCTAGCTCCATCCCTAATGCAGAGAAACAGTCAAACCCTCTCCCTTAGTCTAGCTCCATCCCACATGCAGAGAAACAGTCAATCCCTCTCCCTTAGTCTAGCTCCATCCCACATGCAGAGAAACAGTCAATCCTTATCCCTTAGTCTAGCTCCATCCCCATGCAGAGAAACAGTCAATCCTTTCCCTTAGTCTAGCTCCATCCCACATGCAGAGAAACAGTCAACCCTTTCCCTTAGTCTAGCTCCATCCCCCATGCAGAGAAACAGTCAATCCTTTCCCTTAGTCTAGCTCCATCCCACATGCAGAGAAACAGTCAATCCCTCTTCCTTAGTCTAGCTCCATCCCCCATGCAGAGAAACAGTCAATCCTTTCCCTTAGTCTAGCTCCATCCCACATGCAGAGAAACAGTCAAACCCTCTCCCTTAGTCTAGCTCCATCCCCCATGCAGAGAAACAGTCAATCCTTTCCCTTAGTCTAGCTCCATCCCACATGCAGAGAAACAGTCAATCCTTTCCCTTAGTCTAGCTCCATCCCACATGCAGAGAAACAGTCAAACCCTTTCCCTTAGTCTA